>OZ059806.1:13194858-13794858 GCA_964057025.1 Standfussiana lucernea | reverse complement strand
GGGCTGTGGAGGTCAGATAGGCAGTCGCTCCATATAAAATACTGGTATTCAGCTGCATCCGGTTAGACTGGAAGCCGACCCCAACATATTTGGGAAAAGGCTAGGCAGATGTTGGCATGAACAACTGAATCATTATTGTAGATGCGGCTGGTGTGTTCGCTTTCTTAGTATGCATTTCAGTTGCTTAAATAAGAAAAAAAAAAAGAATAATTAAGGGTCGAAAAAATTAATGATAAATATCGATGAAGAAGTGGTTTCGACCATTGCGAGAAATAAGACGAAGTTAGTTGAGTGCATTTTTACTGTATTTTTTTTTTGATAAGTATTTAATTTCTATTACATACGTATGTATGTCATGTGAGACTGTCTGCTGGTGAGCCAGTGAATCCTAAAAGTAAATTATGTTATCAGCCACAGGTACTACAATCATTATGTAGTGGTTTTGCATGTGTGAAGCTGAAAACTGTTACTGTAAACATTTGTGGTATCTATAGTCAAGTTAAAGTAATAGCTTGAGTTTAAGTAATTACTTAAGCAACCATTTTTATGCCATAGCTAAGAATTCAAAGTTTTGGCAGTTCTAACTTCAAGCACTTACTAAACTACCCGACAGGGTCCACGATTGTTTCTTTGGCAAATATTTACCACCTAAGCCTACATTGCGGAAAAATGGGTGTAAGTCTCAGGTATTATATTACTGAAAGTCTGCATTCACTACTGTTGACTTCGACATCTTTCGATCTAGGGCTTATATGGGCTCCTAGTCGATGATTTTCTCCAGCAATCGCAATCTTGTTCAAAATGAGCCTTCTGTATTAAATTTTCCTATAACAAAGGTCCCTAAAACGTTGTTTTTCCTTCACATTAAAAGTAAGATAAGGTGAAATTTTACAATTTGGTACATTAAACGTTATCTCCGGGCCACTGTTTTAAGAATTTGAATATTTTATGCGACTGAATGCGAAATCAACATTTTCTTCGTTTTAATCGTAATTTGAAGTATTGTGAGGGTGATTAATCGTTTTCAGATAATTTTTTTAATCACTTCTCTGTTTCATTACTAATTTGGCGCATTGAATTTTATATGGACGACGGTGTTGGCTTGGTGGGTTCAATTTACAAGATTTTATTCTTGTACTTAGTGACTACTGCTAAATAATAATATAAATCAGCAAAGAGTAGCGGAGATGAGTGAATTTATCTTAAGTAAGGGCTGTAAATCAGTATTTCCACATACATACCTCACACCTTTTACCCATGGGGTAGGCAGAAACCACGTAATTTCAGAATCAGAATTTCTGTCAATAAAATATCTGAATCGTTGTGAGTATTGATGATGTCTAACAAAACAAATTTTGTTACTCCAAGTGATTGCCACCGTACGTACCTACGTACCGACCTTTAACTTCAACGAAATTCAATTTCGTCATCGCGTCATTAAATTCTACTAAGTTACATAAGAAAATAATAAAAATGGCTATACATAAATGCTATATATTCTAAAATAGCTAATCAAAACGTGTTGTTTCACTAGAATTTTATTTTATAATGAAAATAATATGTGGTCCCGATCACAGAATAGATAAGTACAGAAGACCGGGTTTACCAATGAACAAACACAGGTGCATCCATCCACACATAGGCGTCTATGTGTGCATGTACGTATGGCGATCTCAAACAAATGACAGTCGCGAGTGCGCTTGCATTTGCCGTAAGTGAAGCATATATATGTGTGCGTGTATTTTCACTCGTTGTGTGACCTTCTGGATCTATCTATTAAGTGTCTCAACTCTGAGAAGTACAAATTTTATTATTCGAAAATTTTCCTGTGACTGCTAATTAATTTCTGAAACGGACCGTTTTTTGCCAAGTCTCCGTGTAAACATTTTGTGCTTGTTAGCCGTTGCCATGGCAACGCTGAAAATTGTCGGTAATAGAAAATGGGGGATATAATTGTGTTTCTATTGTGAGTTTGTTGCTGTGATTGAACGTTGTTGCTGGCTATTAAATAGGCTCGAGGGGTAGTAGTTATTTCGAGCGTTTTTATTTCGTGGTTGGTGATTGTTCATTGATTGGACCTCGGGTTTCCTAAAATAGCCTCAGTTTTTTTTTAAATCAAAGTTCCCAACCTATAGTTCTATATATTGTCATGGCAGCTGAATGTCTGTTTTAATGGATGTTACCATGGAATAGATAAATGTGTATTGAGTAAGACTATCATGCTTTACAGATTTTGAAGACCGAAACGGTTCAGTATATTTTCTTCAAAAAGACTGAAAGCCCAGAAGATTTAGGCAGAAGAGTACGGTCTAGAGTACCCAAACTTTGTCGATTATGTGCAAGTCCCATTTAATAGAGGGGCGAGCCTATTGGTATCAACCGAAAACAAATCCATTCGTCAGGCTGCTCTAGTGGAAAACACGTGAAAAAACTAAAGACCTGGGTATCAAATTCAGGCCTCCGTGCTCGCTAATAGCGCAATTGCTATCTATAGACGACTGTGTCAATACGTATGTTTGTGTGGACAATCTTGTTCATAAACGGACATCATCATCTGCCTAGCCTTTTTCCAACTATGTTGAGGTCGGCTTTTCCAGTCTAACCGGATGCTGCTGAATACCAGTATTTTACATGGTGCGACTGCCTTTGACCTTCATAACCCAGTTGAGTACTGGGTAATACGAAACTCCTTGGGGCGACTGGTTAACAGACTTTCGGGCCACTGACTACCTGTAACGACTGTCAAAGATCTACAAATGATCTCAATAAGTAATGGGTGGTCTACGGACCAAAACAGGCAAGCGCGGCTTAACCTGAAGATCGACCCAACCGGATGTTATTGTTTAGCCACGAAGTCCTTCATAAATGCACAATAACGCGGAAGAATTTTCCAGTGTAAATCTGCTGCGTTTATTAAAAACATGGAACAAAAGCCTTAATTATTTTTAATTCACACTCAGAACCAAAAAACCCACACGTCACTTAAAAATTCATCACACAAAACAAAACGGGACCGTACATTCACGCTAAAGCGAAGCGGGGTGAGCAGTTAATAAAGTATCAAAAGCTGAATCTCCTTAATCTCAGCGACGGGCAAACCGGAAATTAAAATATTCATGGCTCAAAAGCTTTGTGAATATAAACATCTGTGTTTTGGTCTGACGTTTGTCGATATAAAAATGTCTCATGATCTTGCTGAGATGGCAACGTGTCGCGAATTTTTAGTAGTGACGGTTTTAGTATGAGAAGCTTGTGGCTAAATAATAACTGCCGCTCGGATCAATCTTCAGGTTAAGCCGCGCTTGCCTCGGTTGGTCTGTGGGTGGGTGTCCACCCATTACGTTGATGAGTTTCCTCCGTGCCTCGGAAAGCACGTTAAGCCGTCGGTCCCGGCTGTCAATTGTACATCTTTGACAGCCGTTACAGGTAGCCTGTGGCCCGCAAGTTTGACAACCAGTCTTACGTCCACGTCACGCTGTTGGTCTCAGCTGGCTTTTGAAGACTTTTAACAGTAATTACAGGCCCGAAAGTGTATGACAACCACAAACGTATCAAGGCGTATTGTATTAGCCAGTAACAGTAGTTAGTGGGTTGAGGAGGTCAGATAGTCAGTCGCTTCATGTAAAATACTGGTATTCATCTGCATCCGGTTAGACTGGAAGCTGACCCCAACATAGTTTGGAAAAGGCTAGGCAGATGATGCTGAGTTAGGTTTTGGTAGGGAATCTTGTCCTGTAAATGAAATATGAGGACTCGATAAAAGCGATCTGGGTTATGGCTTTGCTATGAACCACAGATATATATATAATTATACACTTAGATAACACAAGTATCACGATTCAAATGAAAACCAAGTGTGCCATTTTTTGACTACCTAATAAGACGTCATAAGCACTATTTAGTTACTATACAAACAACTTACCATACAAAATAGATTATGCTTTTGTTCTTTAAATGTTTAGAATTAAGTTCCTAAGTTGTAACTTGTTTCGTTGTTGTTTTAAACAAATTAGCTTGCTGCTGACAGTAGCCACGTTAAGCATAAAATGCTTAAGCTGGGCACGCAAAGTTGGCATTCTTGCGTTATCTAGATATATATAATATAAATCTGTGCCGAATATATCTATTTCTGAACTGTATCAAGTAGATGGAACCCATTCAGTAAATGTGGAACTGCTTTAGATCGAAAATGGTCGAAAGAATGAAAAGAAGAAAATGTGAGGGATACGGATTAGTTAAGGAAAAGGAACGAACAATTTACTTCTGGTGCTACCAGGATATTGAAACATGTTGGACCTAATAATTCCAATAACTGAGTTTTACATACTCGAAATTTTCCGTTGTTTTAACAGTAAATAGTATTTATTTACTGATGAAATATTGAACCTACAGGAACACAGCCAATTGTAGTACCTATTGCAGCCAGAACCAGTTGCAAGATATACAATTGTCTTCGAATAACTCCTGAACATCATCACTCCACACGTAGCAACAACTCTTTCCAACAAATAACATTTGTAAAACGTAAACTCTAATGCAAAGATAACTGAATTATATAAGGGACAGTTACTCATTTAAACTTTTACGATTCTCCTTGTCCTCTAATTACAGAGGATGTTATCAAGGGCTCGAGAACACAGAATAGTTAGGTACAGAAGGTTCGCACTAAAACGCACGCACACATAGACACGCTTCAAGTACAGCGTACTCGCGACTTGCATTCGTATGAAATCGCCGAACGTATGCGTCTATTGCCCCGTCAATATCTTAGGTAAATGCGGGCGCTGTGGGGGACGGTTAAAAAGTGCTGCTAATCAGCCTAAAACGAATTTTCAGTTCAACGCGATGTGGAATCGCATCGATCGTTTGCATAAAGTGTCCGTGAATGGGTGCACGCTCATACTAGTTAAATGTCTGACCTTCTGTGCCTATCTATTTCATGTCGGGAGAATGATATTTTCTTTTTTTGTGGCACAATAAACACTGGCCTTGGTCCGTTTTTAACGTGTAAATAAAATAATTATGGCGTTCCACTTTTAAATGCTGTGTTTGCAGTCTGTTTAGAGAATTTTTGATGGAGTCTAAAATGTTTGGGGAATTTAGAAAGTGTTGATGGTAGTTAGGTGGCACGGATGCTGATAGAAATAGGTCATGACTATGTACCTACCAATCTTCTGTAGTTTTATAGGAACTTAGATACTTACTTACACTTACTTGTCTACATGGTCCTCGTTTTTTCTAGTTCTGACAATCTCACAATTATCTTCACTTAATTTTTTTTTCAACAATTTTTCAAAAAAAAAAAGAAACTACATTTCCCCTAGCATGAGTAGTGCTCGTTCATGATCTACGCTTGTTAATATTTGACAACATAACAGTAAATAAGAATCCACAAAACTGCTATGCCAATAAAATGGCAGATTTTTTTCATCTTATTCGCCTTCTTTCTTCTTCTTCGAAGAAAGAAGATCTTATTCGCCAATCTTCAACTTACAATACCTAGATTCGACGAGTAAGTCAACAATGTAGCCTCCTATAATTGGCAGTACACACTTGCACACTTGGTTTGTACCGATTCTAAGATACTTGCATGTGCTTCTAAAGAATTTAAAGCAAATTCACTTTTAAATGAAAGTTCACAAACATTATTTAAGGCTAACTACAGATCTCAATTATTAGAGGTCTAGTCGAAGTAACTATTATTAGGTGTCACGTTTTTTGGTCTTAGTTAAAAATTAAATATTTATTAGTCTATTTTATTTGTATGTAAGTTTATTTTATAAGGGTACCTTTAAGTATAAAAAAAATAAGAAATCAAGGAGTTGCCTTTAGATATTATTTTGTACCCTATCACAATGTTCTATTTAACCCAAAGGTTGACTTGTAGAGAATGCCTTGTGGCATTAAGCCAGCCCATGTACCACTTTTATACATGAAGTTTAGACAAATAAAAATCTGATGGAGATCATAAAAAAATGACATAATCTACATATACTAATATTATAAAGCTAAAGAGTTTGTTTGTTTGACTGAATGCGCTAATCTCAGGAACTACTGGTTTGAATTGAAAAAACATTTTAGTGTTGGATAGCCCATTTATCGAGAAAGGCTTTAGGCTATAAAACATCACGCTGCAACCAATAGGAGCGGAGCATTAATCAAAAATGTTACGCAGACGAAGTTGTGCTGGTCAGCTACTTATGTCATAAACTGCAGCTGATTTACTTAAGCAAATCAAAATTTTCTCGAAAACACTAGACAAAGAAGTTCCATTATTACCATCAACTAATCCTTCATTACACGTCCAAATGCAGATCAGCAGAGAAAAGTTTCCAACCCACTTATGATCTGATGACAAACGAACAGTCAGCACTTTTGTAACGTCTTCAAAGACAAATCCTATCTCGGCAACTTCACTTCACAATTTCTCAGAAACTGCTTATTATTGAACGATGGTGCTGTCTCTCTCTTAGTAGTAGAAAGAGAAAGGGAGGCAAGAAGTTGCAAAGTGGAATAGTTTAAGAAACGCAGTAGCAATTAAGCAGATCTTTGATTCGATAGGATTTTTAAATTTCGATTGATGTCTTTAAGTGGCTAAAAATCGAATCAAATTCGTCTTGAATTGCAAATTTAATATTATAATTTATTGGTTTTAGTGCAGTTTGGTAAATAGACTTATTTTGTGGTATGGCAAGCAGAGGTCTTTGTTTTACATGTGGCAATCACTTAAAGCATGACTGCTTTTTAAAGGTATAAAACATAACACTCGGCAAATACACTATTAACCTGCTCACACATCCACATTTAAAACTTCACCAAGAAAATGACAAACCAAGCCAATCACCAATTACAAATTCGAGGCAAATACAGAGCTAAGCCATCGGACACTCGGGTTCTGTACAAACATAGTTTCCAATATTTATTTAGGGGACGAGGAATCTCGAACTTGGCCAGTCGATCCCTTACTGTGATACGTCACATATTCGTTTATCGGTGCAAACATGCTCTAAGTGGGTAGTATTTGATGATATGGCGGGGTTGGGAAGATCTTCACTCGCCGGTCACAACCTCGGGCGATACGAAACGCGCGTCTTTCATTTATTTCCTTCGCATGAGTGAGTAGCGTTGCGCGGCACAAATCACGTAGCAGTCACTCGCAGCATGCTCGAATTCCGCGTCCTAACTAAAACAATAAGTATCATGTCATAAGCCACTCTTAAACATAACATCACGCCTCTAATCCCCGAAGGGTTAAGCAGAGGTGTTCCCTATAGTATGTTAAATCCCCATGTGCCAGCCTATTGCCATCTACCGGGCACAAAGAAAAACTCCGTGGCTGCTACTGAGTAATACCTGATGGAAATACCCAAAAACACTTTACCTAACCTGGGAATCGATCCCAGGAGCTCATGCTCAGCAGTCACCCATGCAATCACTAGACCAACGAGTCACTCATTATGTTTTTTCGACGACGACTGCTATGAGGTGAGCTGTTTTTTTCCTCGCGCGACGCTTAATCGTGTAGCCCATGGCCAAGCACTAAGGCATTTGAGGGTATGCTGTAAGGGTATTCCGTGGTAAGGGTAAGAAAGCTTCACATGGGATTGGAATTTTGACAAGGACTTAGTACTTTGTGTTGGAAATTGTGGTATTTCCTTCTTTAAGCTATTCATTATGAGGTATTTGTACAATTTATTGTAATATTTTAATTTTATCTTAAGACATATGGAATGATCTAAAAACATGGTCGTTTTCAATTTTGATTTTACATTATATTAGTAAGCCACTAGTAATTATAATATCCCGGATTTATTACACCAGAAGAGTTACTCATGTTTACGTGCGGGTTAACGTTTACGTGCGGGTTAACGTTTGCATTCAATCTCAATGAATTAACAATAGCTGTCATTCTCCTGCCCTGATCCCAATTTATTTGGGGTCGGCGCAGCATGTCTTCTTCTTCCATACTTCTAAAAATACCTGTTATTTACATACATTTTTGCCGAGTTTTGACTTTGATTGTTATATTATGAGATGAAATAACGTTATCATGGACTTTTAGTTCTCTTTTTACTAAACAACTTTACTAGTCATAATTGTAGGCATTCTAAATCGTATTTTTTATCCCTACTTTTTTCCCTCAAGTATACCACAAACTGGATGAGAGTTGCCAAAAATTATTATTGTTAGAAAGAGATGGCGAGATGATCTTGACGCACATCACGGAGGCTGGCTGCCGATGGCGCAGGAGAAGAGTACCTGGCAGGATATGAGGGAGGCCTTTGCTCAGCAGTGGGATATACAAGGATAATAAATATATATATAATTATATATAATATATCGTTTATTTTTTCTTCACAAAGCTGACTTGACTTCGTTAATGTGTACAAAAAAATGTCTCAGGTATTCCACCTTTGTGAGAGACTGGTGTCTGACGTAGGTTTTTGGGAAAAACCCATGTTACCAGCAAAAAAAAAACGAAAATCGGAAATCGAGTTGAGTGGCGTGCAATTGAGGATCCTATATCCAGCAGTGGATTGCTGCAGGCTGATGATGATGATACCACAAATAAGATAAACAAAATCAACAAAAACAACGCGAAAACAAACGAAATTATTAAAGGTGTCTACATACTTACAGCACTATGTAACTGCTGAAAACACGTAAACACGCTAATTAGGTTCAAACACAGACGGTTCGTAAATAAGCGCGTCCCAACCAACGAAACACAATTAATTATCTCATAATTATGACTTCGGTCTTTATAGTGTAGAAGTTTTTGAAGTATTTCATCTTTATATTTATATTGTGTAGATATAACAATTTAAAGCTGCTAGTTTCAGGTGATGAGGGCATTGGACTTTATTTATTTAGGTCCAATAATAATTATTGACTGCCTCGTTGGTCTGTTGGCGCAAGCGTGCCTGCTAAGCAGGAGATCCTGGGTTCAATACTATTCAGTAAAATTACTGGGTAAAATAATAATCAAATTGAAAAAAAAAAAAAAAAAATTTAAATAGGAATATTTAAAAATGTAATGAGTAAGTTAGAAAAATAAATAAAGGAAATAATAATTACAATACGTTAGGAGGTTCCTCTCTCTGGAGCCCTGAACGCCGGTAGCTTGGACCCTGTTCCCGATACCGGTGGGCTACTATTTTTTTTTAATATTTTAAACGTTTTTTTTTTAATTATAACGATAAAAATAAGGAAGAAAAATAAATAAAAGAGATTACAATACAATACCCCTTGATAAGACTGGTTGTCAGACTTTCTGACTGACTACTCTTAACAACTATCAATGATCTACAAGTGACAGTTGGGAGCAACCGTTTTAACGTGCTTTCCGAGGCACGGAGGGTTTTCCATTATGTAATAGATTGTCACCTATCCACAAGACTACCTTAACTTTCGATTGACCTCGCCTGTTTTTATATAGCTACAAGTATACAATCGTATATGTACTACCATTTGTATGGTGTACATTATAAAGAATATACTATCTATGTTTCTATCTAGTGACTAACGAAAAAAGCTCAGCTCCTTCTCAGCTCTATTGCCAGCCGAAGCGAGCATGTCCCAAAGATATACGATCCGCAGTACAGTACACCGTTTAGAGAAACATTCTCAAATTGGTCCATTCTTTTATGTACCCACCCGCATTGCGAACTTCCTGTCCCGGAAATTCGGTTTTCGCTACCCTGCTAACATAAACAGAACTTACGTATCGAAAGTTTTAAGTTCTTTCTTGTTTAATTAGGTACGTTATTATTGTCACTTCCTTATTCGGCATGTTTTAAAGTTGAAAGTTGTTATTGTGGTTTGAGTTGTAAATTCGTTAAATCCTACGAGTACTTCTAATTTAATTGACTCAAGTATGAAACAATATAGGTCAGCGATAAATATAAAAGTCGATGATGCTAATTTGCATTTATTTGGAGTGCGTTTCAAAAGTTTTTTACTTTCACTTCTGCCTAGCCGATTCCCAACTATGTTGGGGGCGGGTTCCAGTCTAACCGGATACAGCTGAATACCAATATTTCACATGGAGCGACTACTGGGTAATACGATACCTCTGGGTAAGACTGGTTGTCAGACTTTCGAGCCAGTGGCTACCTGTTACGGACTTTCGGGCCAGTGGGTATGTGTTTGTGTGTGTGTGTTACCTGGCCCCTACCAAACATTGCAAAACTACGCCACAATAAACACAAAAACGCTAGACTCTTTTGTGCTCTACTCTTTAAAATGATCAAGAGAACTAAGAGAAGTAGAGCGAGTGAGAGAGTAGGTGGAGTGAGGAGCTCGTGGCTAAATAATAACAGCCACTCGTGACGATCTTTAGGTTAAGTCGTGCTGACCTAGGTTGGTACGGGGATGGGTCGCGAACGTCGTGCGAAGCAGTTCTCGCGGCCGATCCGCTAAGGCAACATTAGTCTTACGGCGGTTTTTTTTAGTGGGTGCAAGCCCCACATAACCAAACCGTCTCCCCGGACGGTGCGGTATGGGTGAGGCATTTTTCACCGTTAAAAAAAAAGGTTGGTCCGTGGATGAGTGACCACATACCGAGTTTCCTTCGTTCCTCGGAAAGCACGTTAAGCTATTAGTCAAGGCTGTCATTTATTTTGTAGATCTTTGACATCGTTATAGCTAGTCAGTGGCCCGAAAATCTCACAATCAGTCTTACCAAGGGGTATCGTATTACCCAGTACAAATTGGGTTGTGGAGACAGATAGGCAGATGCTCCATGTAAAATACTGGTATTCAGCTGCATCTGGTAAGACTGGGAGCCGACCCCAACATAGTTAGGAAAAGAGCTCCCGATGACTCAAGAACAGCTTGCAACAGCGTCGAAATATCGGGAGCTCACAAGTTAAGAACAGCGTTTAAATAGTTACCGAGTCCGCGAAGTTTTTGTGTTTGTCGTGACGTAGTTTTGCAATGATTGGTAGGGACCAGGTAAAACACACACACACAAACACATACACATAGACAGCCGTAACAGGTAGCCACTGGCCCTAAAGTCTGACATCCAGTCTTAAATAGGGGTATCGTATTACCCAGTAGTCGCTCCATGTAAAATACTGGTACTCAGCTGAATCCGGTAAGACTGGAAGCCGACCCCAACATAGTTGGGAAAAGGCTAGGCAGACGATGAAGGAGAACTAACAGAAGTCATATTAAGGAGGTAAAAAAATAAATAACTCAATACCCTTGTATGGTTTCAATAGAGTAGAAATCTCTTGAAATCCTAGCTTTCCAGTCAGTATAAAACTGAAAATATTTCCAGCAATTTGTTGGCTTACGTAGTGACACCTCAAATTAATGCATGGTAAGTTCATGAGCGACGCGCTTGTCCACGACATCGCTCATCCGCGGCTCTACTATTAAACTGTCGTTTGATATTCTGTAGTGATGGAGACTGCAACGAAATCTCGATAGTATCTTATTTTTACACTAGTTTTTTTTTTGTTCCATGTTCATTGGCTTGCCTGGGTTGGTCCATGGATGGGTGACCACCCATTACATACCGAGTTTCCTCCGTGCCTCTGAAAGTACGTTGAGCCGTTAGTCCCGGCTGTCAATTGTAGATCTTTGACAGTCGTTACAGTGGCCCGAAAGTCTGACAACCATTCTTACCAAGAGGTATCATATTAACCAGTATTAACTGGGTTGTGGAGATTTAATAGGCAGTCACTCCATGCAAAATACTAGTATTCAGCTGCATCTAGTTATACAGAAAGCAGACCCCAACATAGTTGAGAAAAGGATAATTTACTTATATCTAGATATGAATCGTCTAACTAATTGTTTGCCTAGGTCTCAGGTCGGTCAGTTATATGTTCGGTAGCATTAAAGCCAGATAACCTATAAGCTGAACATGGTGAAAATTTATCCTTTTTACGACCAGTATAATATAATAATCTTCAACCATGGACATGTACCATTCAATGTCCCATCCCTATCCCGCCATATTTGCGTGACGGGTTAGAACCCACTTGTAAACTTGTCCCGCCGAGTCAACATGTGTTGTGTTAAGACCTTTATCCTAGGCCCGGATATTCATAAGCTCGGGTTCTAAGTTTTTTGTCCTTGGCGTGTTATGTCGCTATAAGTAAGTAGTAGTAAAAGCAACTAGAAAATATTAAAAGAGATATTTTTCAATGCCTTTACTATATTTAGCCTTTTGTTCTTGTGTTGTTTAAAATTTGAAGACTTGCCCTTAAGGGTTAATCAACGAATCGGTTTTTGGTCAACAAATTTTTGGTTCGTTTAGCCGTTATTTTAAATTCCCAATGGATCAGACCAGAAAGATAAAAAAAAATTGTACTCTCGACTACTGGCGAACCAAATAAAACAAAGTTTGAAGCAAGCACAAAATTAATTGAAACACAATTCCCACTATCACATACGCGGGAAATCATAACCGCAAGAAAAAGACAAATATCCAGTCGGCACAGTGCCTTCTATCGAGTTTTGACGAAGTGGTCACATAAAGCTCAATATGTTTAGCGTGACTGCAATCTGGCTAAGACGTCCTTCGGCGCTATAAAATAAGGACTGGTCCAAACCAAATACCCAAATACCCTCTATTATGGATGAACCAAAAAGATATCTATTACTTTTCCAACCAATACAGGAGATAACATTGGAGCAGTCCATGTTATTACAACTGCACGCAATATACAAAAAACTGGTAAAAAAATAACGATTGCGTCCCCAAACTCCCCAAACCAGCAGGAAAACTAAAAATAACATTCGGAAATAGAGGAACTCCACCCCTGTTTTTTTGGTCAACATTTTATTAGTATAAATTCTAAAAATATAAACAAAAACGGTTGGAGCAATAACGTTCACACAGTTTTCTGTACACCAAATGAAATTAACTTGCGCGTGGAGAGAAATTACTAGAAATATCCGGATATTCCCGGATATTCCCGCCTTACACCGGCGAGGAGTGGTTCAAACCAGCTCGAGTCGCACCTGAACGGAGCTCTAATTTAATTCGCAGTGAAACCTGGACTATTAAGTTTTCATCTACTAAGCAGTTAACTTATATTTTCACTTAGAATATTTCTCGAAACAGTTTAATAATGCTTCAAAAATCTCTTAATATTTCGGTGGGAAGTGAGTTCGTTGGAGGATTTTACGGCTGGGCGTTTATTTGCTTAGTGACTAAAATATTATTATTTTCATTTAAATATTCAATTTCCTTTTCATTGCCAGTACATGTAGACTTACGATAAGGAGAAAAACGTGAGAAAACTTAATGGCTTAAAATTGCCAATACGTTGTAAGACCGATATATATTTTTTTGGGTCTCGAGATAGATCTACTTCTGGACTGGAACAATGAGAAGCCGATTTAACGTAACAACACTTTACCCCTGTATTCCCCGAAGGGCTAGGTAGAGATATACTAATGAAATATCCACATTTGGCTAATAATATTTTAGTCCCTGTAAAACCGAAATCACCGATCTAACTTATCTATACTAATATTATAAATAGGTGTTTGTAAGTTTGTATGTAGGGGGTAATCATTAGAACTACTGATCCGATTTTAAAAGTTTTTTCACTAGTAGAAAGCTACATTATTCTTGAGTGCTATAGGCTATAAATTATATTTATATCATTACTATTAGCCGAGCTATCACAAAGTTCGCGCACATAGTCGCGGGCGAAGAGCTAGTAAAAAATAATCATGTTTTAAAATAAGCAACTCCAAACATACAAAGCACACATGCAAAATACTCTTACCCAAGTACAGTCACAAACGCAAGTGCATGCACTCGTAGCCAACTGAGGACTAGAATATATCTCACACACGTGCACTATTCAGCGTAACCTGTACCAATTTACAAAGAACATGTTCGGAATAATTCGGGAATTCTCGGAGAGCGTCGTATTGACGAGAGCCTGAAGCGAGTGCTTTCTTTCGATTAGTAACGTTCGATCGCTGAGCTGGAATGTACCTCCTTTGCTATATTGAACTAGGAACGGTTAAGGCTCAATTTGTTGTATTTATTTTGCTTCTTACATTGTTGAAAGGGGATGTTCTGGTAATGGAATCTTACGTAAATTTTCTTACATAACAACATAACATTACGCCTGTAATCCCGAAGGGTTAGGCAGAGGTGTACCTAATAGTACACCCACATTTTGCCACTTATGTTTAAAGCCCATGTAACAGGGGGCGAGCCTATTGCCATCAACCGGGCACAAATCCACACTGCTTGGCTACTGAGAAATTCCTGTTGGCAAAAACACAGCAACAATTTGCCCGACCCGGGAACAGAACCCAGGACCTCACGATCAGTAGTCGCGCTTTCGACCCCTCGACCAACGAGTCAGTCCATACTTAAAATAAATAGTCTTTTATACTTGTTTCTACCATAAGGCTTCCCAGATTATTAAAATATTATCAGCACCCTCCTGGCTCTATCCCAACTTATTTGGGATCGGCGTAGCATGTCTTTTCTTCTGTAATCAACTTTGTAGCCATATCATCGTTTTACACATAACAATCTATTGCTCCTTTGTTCTTCTACTCTTACATCCATTCAGGTTCATACACAAAATTTGAAAAAAAAAAAAAATATTAAAAAAATAAATTTAGGACTACTACGTTTAGTTAGTTACCTACCAGTTAGTTACTTTCCAAACTTAAATTACTCAGACTCACACAATTTACATCCAAAACATTAAAATTTACCTTTTTTTTCTAAGTAATTCACATAAAAAGTAAATACCTAGGTACAAGAATCATTTGCCAATTCACGTGTAAGGGGTGAATGGATAGGGTCAATCCAATTCTGTACACATTTGTAATTTAACTTTTATAATGTTTTTTTTTTCAGGAATATAATATTCTTCTTTCTTTTATTGTTTTTTTTTTTTTTGTAATTTAATGTGAATGTCTATTGCTTCAAGACTTTAAAGAGAAGAAAAAGTCATCATAAGCCTTCAAACTTCGAACGAATTTTCACTCAATAATCCAAAAATATTTTACACCAGGCATTAAGAATAATATACAAATAGAACAAATCCATTACCACCAAACACCAACGAAAAACCAAAACATTACCTCTGATCCCAGAAAAACCCAACCAATCAGAACAAAATCTTTAATTACAGACGCTACTCGTCTAATTAAAACAACGCTTAATCGTCTCAGCGACATCCGACCAACGATTTGCATCCATTGATTCTGAGACCGATTGAAACTCGATTGGATTATTTACCTTTAACTAAATAAATCTATAAGACCCAGTTTAAGCGCAGGCCACACTGGGAAGCAAGCGAATCGATGGTAAGTTCCTACTGAATCTGTAAATTTACTCTAATTGTGATATTTACACGTAAAACTCATCTTTTGTTGATAATTTATTGTAATACTAAAATATGATCTCAAAATAAATATGTATTTATATTTTTTTCTAAATGTATTATTAGTATTCATTCATTAATGTAATTAATAGTAGGATATAGACTAGAAAATATCTACCCACGTACCAAAATAGAATTATTTATGTTATTGTTATTAATTTTTATGCGAATGTAATAATATTTTTTTATTCATTTATAATTTTATTTTAATTTTTTTATGTTTAAGATTTCGATTTTTAACTTTAAGTAATAAATGCACCTTTTAAATAATAATTTGCTGTGCCCTAACAGGGTCTACAACGGCTCTTAGCTCTAAGCCTTTTGTATCAGCTTGTTTTACCTTGTGGAACGCAAATAAATGAATATGAATATGAAGTTTGTTGAACTTCAATTGTGTTGCTTTCGCGTCTTTTTTACCGACTTCTAAAAAAGGAGGAGGTATCTATTTGGCAGGTATCTTTAGGTTAGGTTTGAAGCGTGAAAGTCTAACAAGTCTTACCAAGGGGTATGGTATTACCCAGTAAATGAGTTGTGGAGGTCAGATAGGCAGTCGCTCTATGTAAAATACTGGTATCCAGCTGCATCCGGTTGTCAAACCGGCCCCAACATAGCTTGGGAAAAGGCTAGGCCATGATGATCATATACAAAGTTTAAACGGCCAAATTATTTCCAGATTCAGCATTAATTCCGCCACTCAGCTTGCTTCCAAAAATATTTAAAATTATTCCAAACAAAGCTTCACATTCACAAGCTATTGTATCGTAAACTCCGTATCTACAGAGAAGCAAAACTTCCGAGTTCCGATATCGCGATCCCAGGTGACTGTGACCCGATGAGGCATAAAATCATCCACATGGGAACGTTACACCTGAACGCTTACAAAAATGTTTTGCATACGAAGAAACTCTGTAACAATGAAGTTCTTGTTTCTATTTTACGGGGTGAATGGGGTTGAAATCTGCTTATTGTGTAACAGGGGTTGAGATAAATTGACCGGAATTTCGTAAATGAGGCTGTTTGGAATATAATAAATATGATTTGAGTTTGTTTGAATTTTACAAAAAAAAGGGAAAATGGGTCATTATGGTTTTGGAAATTGGGTTATTATTATTAATCTTTATTTACTCAGACAATAATGATCTATAGTGTTAGTAACAAAATAGCTTAATCTATATTAGTACTTAATTACTAAAACAGAACGATTCCGGTTCGCTAGCGGGCTATCTGCTGAGTGTCTTGGTTCAGGTACCAGTACTTGAGGAGTCTTGAGGAGTAATACAAACTCTGGCTGTAGCGCTATCTCTTCTAACTTTTGCAAAAGAAGATCGTATGGGACAAGGTCAAAGACCCTGGACAAGTCAAGGAAAACCGCATAAACAGGTATGGTTATAAAAATACCATTTCATCAATTTACAGGACAGTCATTTATACTTAACCAAGAACAAGACGTGGGCAATAACATCGGGTAAGTGTATCTTTGCGGGTCTGAATTCATCGGAATATAAAAGTAGATTATTAAAGATACGATATAGTATTATTGTTCTTAAAATTTTACTGTACGTAATCGTAAAACATATTTGCAAAATGTAGGTGCACTATGCCTTAATTATTGTGAAAACCATTCAGATTCTTTTCGTTTCTGATATTAATTAAAGAAATCAATTTGTACCTCGACCCCAACTTCATCGCACAATAAAACCCAAAACAAAATTTTTACGTCCGAAAATTAACGTCGAATTAAAAATTCATCCTCATCGCGACGTCACGTGAACTTGACAAAAGATTTCCTTAACTTGTACAACTTGAATCTCTTGCCGCACTTAACGTTGAAACTTTGCACAGATATTTTTCAAGAGTTTGAAAATTAAACCCATTAAACGCAGAACGGTGTATAATTCAGAGAAGCACTGTACCGTGAGCCTTTGATATGGGGTTTTAAATAAAATATTGGTCTTCCTCGAATTGGACACGCGTTTTTTGAGTGCCGTACTGGGTCGTAGGGGGTGAAATATTATAGTCTGTTGCTGTAATTTTAGTCTGCAGGGATTCTGGGTAGCGCATTGGGGTGATTTGTGTTATAAATTCGTATTCATAGTGTATGGTTTTATTGGTACGTGTAAATGTTGTAGTTTATAGCTGCCTGTGGCCGTTTATGATTTTATTTGCTATATTTGCGTGAAATATATTGTAATTTTAATCGGGCAAATTATGAGTTTACTTTAGGTCAAATTTAGAGAATGAGGACGTTTTCAGAGTGATATTGAATGATTACGCAAAATTCAATATAATACAATCTTAAGTGTTGTGAAATCAAATAAAATTTCTCTGTGCCTCGGAAAGCACGTAACACCATTGGTCAAAATACAATACTATAGCTAGGGGTCAAACAGCGCCTCTTGATACCTAACTGGGCTTGCAATTCCAGATGGTTCCACTCTTGTTCGTAGCATGGTGAACAATTATAATACTTTTGTTGATTTATTTTTATGACGACTCCAATAAGTACAAGAATATCCTTCGCAAAATTTATTGTTATTCTTGGCAAAGAAAAATGAGTATCTTAGTACTAATCGAAAAATTCAAACTAGATGTTTTGTCAAATAATAACTACTCTTTTGTACCATGATTGCCGTGGAATTATACGTTTAAAGAACCTCTAAAACTATAGTAGCGTCATTTCATTTGAATGAAAATTACGAGGAAGTTTAGTAGGTTATAATAAAGTTTTCATAAATAAACCTACAATGTGACACACAGCCAACCTTATTAAGGTTTGGCTAGGAAGATGTGTTCCTAGCATTTTCCCAACCTTACTGAAGTTGGCTTCCAGTCTATCAGGATATAGCTGAATTGCAATATTTCACATGGACCTACAGCTGCCTGTCTGACTTCCACAACAACTAACAGTTAAACTATTCTGAAGTACCTGACATTGTATGGTGTTCACTGTTAGTCCGAAATTTATCTACTTAGATTTTTAATCACATTGGGAATGTCTCTGTATCGTGGGTGCGTTTACGAAAATTTAAACTCACAGACACAAATAGCAAGACCCGGACCAACTATTTGTAGGCCATACAATTAATATTTTTTCCGTGCGGGGATCGAACCCGCGAAACGCAACGCAGCAGACAATCGTTCAGCCACTGCGCCAACCGTGCCGTCATTGACTGATTCTTTACTGTAAAACACAATAAGTACGGTCGAACAAGTTAATTGGTGTAAGCTTTTTATGTGTATTAACATATGCTTAAAAAGTTATTGCGTAAATATGAAAATTTTTAACTGTATACAATTATAAATTATTATCAATTATAATTAGCTTGTTCGACCGTACCTCTTGATAAGACTGTTTGGCAACAACAGCTTTCGAGCTTTTGGTTCTCATAATGCCTGTCAAAGATCTACAAATGACGGCCGGGACCAACGCCTAGGCCACAATGTACACACTGAAAAGAAATGAAACAATTTAAGGAAGCTTTTTTTTTTTTTTTTTTTTTCCGGATGGGAAATCATCAAATGACTTCTCCCGCTCTGGGCTGAGCGGGAGGGTGTGTCAGACTTTTACTGACTAAAACCCACCCATGTTCCTTCATCGCCCTTTGTGTTCCGGGGCCGCGGTATCTCTTTCGAACAACCCGCAGCACCCGGCAGGCATCGGCCCTTGCGGGCCCCTTCCCTATGCTGACATCTCTTTGAGGCGCGCGTGGAACACGAACGCGCCGTCGACACGGCCTGTCGTCCTAAGACGGAGGGACGGCGAGCTAGCCCTTAGCTCACCGTCCACAGGCCCGCGTCTACGGTGGCCGGGGGCCACCATGTGGCCCCCGACGCCCGGTGTGTCTCCCGCGGCGGCTGGGACGTGAGGAGGAACGCTCTCTCTAATTTAAGGAAGCTAAACATTCTACAAGCAAAAAAACCTAACATATTATAACTTAAACTTATGCAAGCGTTATTATTCCGTAAAGTTCCTACACTTAAAACTGCTCACCCATAAGCGAAGTTGCGTAACTTAGATGCGATGAAAACTGTTGGTAAGTTACAGTAAAGTTGATAGCTGTTGTAATTTCACTATAACTTAAACTTTATTAACTGGTTTAGATTGTATTCTTGCTTATATTATATGGTTTTGTTTTCTATGTCAGGTAGAGATTGGCAAATCATCGGTAAGATCTTAATAGAATTTATGGCAGTGAACAGATGGGCTTTGCGCATAAGAATTCGATTGTCGATAATATTTAGATTCGATGTCACGTAACATAACATCACGCTTGTTATCCCCAAAGGGTTAAACAGAGGTGTACCTAATAGTACACCCCACATTTCGATTCCCAGGTCGGGCAAAGTGTTATTGATTTTTCCATCTGGAATTTCTCAGTAACAGCCACGGAGTCTGGATTAGTGTCCGGTTGATGGCAATAGGCTCGCCCCCTACTTCATGGGACTTAAACAGTACTGGCGAAATGAGGATATATTCGATGTCACTTAGAGAAAGGTCTCGACTTAAAAGGTTTAAGTTAAGAGTACCTTTTACCCACTACCACGCAAATCAAAAAAACAACTTAATATTTTCAAAAAGGGTTACTATCTCCTTCATTCTAGAAATGAAACTACTAAAGAGAAGACCATGCACCGTAGCTACGTCTATTCTACATAATTACCTGCACAAGTGTTTTAAACCCAACTCGTGCGTTGTTTCAACAAAACAGCTCTGTGATAATATTAAAACACAACACTGTGTCTGTAGATGGAAAACAGAAACGTGTGACACTTTACTGTTGTTAAGGTGAGCGTCCAACACCAGCTTTAATTAGATCTGTTTTAATAATAATAAACAAATAAAAAATATTCAAAAATATAAAGGTATAACATTGAATACAGTTTTTCCTAAATCTATGTCAAGTGCACCCATGATTGTGCCTGAACTAGGTAATCCTGTGTTTCGGGCGATTGAAGGTATTATTAATTGATTAAATAATCACATAATTATCATATTAATCTTATAGGTATCTATATAAAAAGGTGTATAAAATATAGTATCTTAACTTAGCTCATTTAATAAAAAAATAACAATAATACGTTTTGCATGTTGTAAGAGATTAAAAGTTCAATTGGATATTGACTGCCTTGTTGGTGTAGTCGCAAGCTCGATCGTTGGGCATGAGGTCCTGAAATCGATTCCCGGGTCGAGCAAAGTGTTATTGTGTTTTCCATGAGGAATTGCTCAGTAGACAGCCACGAAATCTGAATATGTGCCCGGTTGATGGCAATAGGCTCGCCGGCTCGCCCCTGTTACATGGGACTTAAACATAACTGGCGAAATGTAGGTGTACCTACTATTAGGTTCACCTCTGCCTTACCCTTTGGGGATTACAGGCGTAATGTTATGTTTATCATTTTCAGTAGCGAACATTTTAAGATTTATGTAAAATCCAATCAATATCTCTCATTATTTTACAACCTCATTAACCAATTACATTTCTCGCTTCGACCATCACCCGCTCCGCTTTCGCAGGATGCGAACCGTTTTCACAAGAGGAAAGATGAAATTTTAAGGTTGGATAATAGCCATGAATGCGTTGAACGGGGAACTTGCATTGAATAAGTTATTAGAGAAATTCTGCCGTTTTATTGCTTCAACTTTTTATAAGCGTTTTATTTAAATTTTACAAGAGCGGAGGATGAAAACTGTGGCGGTTTGTTCGTGAAAATTTATCTCTAGCTTTAAGGTGGAAAAAGTTTAAGTGGATAATAGTTAAATTACACATATTCAGTGTTTTTGACTTCACCTACACTGTCACTTACAGAATATGTTCTGTGATTATCAATTATTGTGGAATCCCGATATTCCAGTCATTGCGCGAATTTGGCGCTAGCTATAGCGTCAAAATATCGGGAGCTCAAAACCGTGAAAGACAGTGTTTTTGACTTCAGTTGATAAATGATAAATGATGTTTATTTTGCAAATAGGTTTTTACAAACACTTTTACACGTCTACTTTTTTAAAACTAGATGAGGCCGGTGTTTCATATCTGACTACTCTGAGAAGAAACAGCCAAAACAAACCCAGAGGTCATAGTCTCTTTTAAGGTCCAGACATAATCTTGATAGACTCACATGAGGACTATGCAGATGAGTGTCTGAGATGGTCTTTTGAAGAAAGAACCACAAGATTTGAGTGGACCTGTCCAGCCAGTGCAAGTATTTGTCAGGCATGCATTTGTTGCATTTGTGGCATTTGTTGTTGGTAACCTAATAATAAACTAACATGTTTTATAAGGCGTATAAAAATATGAGATTATGTACCTGATTATGTATTTCATTTGGCAATGTTTACCAGCCAGCCTCGTTACCTGATCCACTGCAGAGTAAATCTATCTTTTTTTTACAGAAGGCGTTTTTTTAAGAGAATGAGGTGTATGCATAAGTGTTCCCGGCCAAACCCGATTTCAGGTCAAACTAGTTTGTCCTAGGCCAAACCGGTTTACTGGCGTAATCGACGGAGCCCCGCTGCGGGTCTCCTGATTTTTTTTTGCAGGGTTTAAAGTAGAATCGGGGTGCCTCAAGACCCGAGCTTGTTTCGCTCGATCTTTGCCCTAGACTATACTAGTTTGGCCTGATAACGGGGTTGGCTGGTAACATATCCAGTCAGATATTTGATCGTGTTTGAAGCCGACTTCATAGGTGACGTTTTGTAGGTATGTAGTTTCTGCCGCCCCCAGAAAAAGGCGTGACTGTATGTAGAAAATAATGGCTATTGATTTAAATGCATAAAAACTGTATTCTTGTGACTGTTGCTTTCAAAATCTTTTCACCAAAACCATCTACCATAAACCATCAGCTAGGTAAAATCTAAATAATGTAAAATTAAAAATATCTTTTTTTATTTTTGCTTGTAACTCATTTTAATAACATTTATACCTTAAATAGTTTACAAGATAAAAATTATTGAAATATAACCTTCAAAGTTAATTTTAAGTAAATTTTTGAACAAAAGGTTAACTCTTTAATCTTTTAGCTGTCCAAACTAGTTCGGCGAATTAAAATTAATTAACATTAAGTCAATTTCAGAGTAGAAAACCGCAATAAATAGGTAGATGTACTAACATAAAAGAAAACTGCAAATTGCATTAGAGTAACTGACAACAGCTAAGGGGATGATGATGCGAAGAGTCTGTTCAGGTTCATGGCCCACATTTGTTAAAGTATATTTAGGATACGATGGGACTGACATACGCATTGCGGTTATAAATGTCCCTAAATAAAAAAAGAAAAAAAAAAAAAAAAAACAGCTAAGGTCTGTGAGATTGATGAAAGATCTTCACAATTATTTTAATGAAATTAAATAACAAAAAAGATTGACAGGAGAAATCGCCTATGCAATTTAGTCTATCTCCGTACACTTGAAAAATTATTAATTAATTAATATATATTATTCAAAATTAAAAACCTGACCAATATAATAATAAATAGTGCTTTTTTTCACCAAGGGTATAAAGCAGTGTCGTATGTCACTGACTATATTCAAGAGGACTCAAGCTCACCAAGGCAAAAATACCTTTATCTCCAAAGATAATACTCTACCTCTCACACCTACTGCGATGTAATAAAAATAATTTGATTTTGGAATGTCTTTTTATGTCACAATTTTCATACGAATTTTTGGTTGCGGTTCTAACAAGTATTCAAATTACATTATTGACTACTGCGTAATTAAATAAATAGCCCGGCTTGAACCTAGTGCTTTTATTTCAGGTTTGCATCACATAATATTATGTAGTTTGCTGTTTTCGAGCAGGTCTCATGAAAAAATAATTAAACAAGGAAAATTTAGTGAAAGAGTTTTAAACTTTCATACTTAAAACTTAGTAGATCAAGATCAATGGGAATGTTGGATGAACTGTCAAAGATGATTGCTCTAAAAAAGGGGTGACTACTGTGATGACGACAAATAAAGAAGGATGAAAGAATGATTTCAGTGGGATAAGGGCAGGACAAAATGGTATAAAAATATTTCTGCCTGAAATCTTCGAAGGTATCAGACAACAGTATAAGAAAGAACAAACACCATTTGACATCATACAATTTTAATAAACAATTAATTCCATGGATTCAGCATACCTAGTTTGACGAGCATGAAATATTCCTCTTCGTCACACGGCCCGTACCTGACGATGGTCACAACTGGGTTCCCACACCTCATGCACATTTCATTTCTGTGCGTCACCCCGTCAGATCCACATACGGGCAAATACACACTTGTGCATCCACAGTATGGTTGGTGCACCATGTAAACTATATCAGCTAGAGATAGGCAAAGGACAAATGAGAAAAGTATTGCTCTCATTTTTGATGAAAAAAAAAAATCTTTAAAACAGCTGACGATCGTTTTTCGAATTTGTTGATGGTTCTTGATGCTGGCGTACTTCTTTTATTTTTGGTGTATATCAAACCATCCAATTCTTTTTGTTTTCTTTTTAAATATTTTTTGTAGATAGCCAGTTATAAAATGCATAGTCAAAGCAACAGTCTACATTTGAAGTTTGAAGTTTAAAGCCACACCGCAGGAAAACGATTAAAACCATATCGGTTAATAATGTTTCGGCGATGTATACGTAATTATTTTAATTAAATGCGATTGTTATAGTCATTCAACAATAACTACAATGAACTGATAAGAAATGGCAATTAGAAATAGTTATAAGGCGAGTTTCTATGCCCGGATGTTAATTGTTGGATAATGATTTTACTACCGATTCATAATTACAGCCTATATTTTCACAAAATTTTGAATGCTTTCTTTAACTCTAGGCGTCATCTATATTAATGCCTGTTAGTAAAAACGAACAGTAGTGCCTCCAAATTAATAATGATAAAAAACTAAACATCAACAAAACCCTACCAACAACGTTTTAGTACCTATACACATACGAAAACCCCCGTTAAGCATTGAATAGTTTACGTTAGTCGTTACAGAAAACGGTCGAGTTGTCCGGATATGAGATCCGGCTGGACATTGAGCGATGTTCGGACACTCTCGGACGCACGGACAACCATCGGACGCACTCGGGCGCCCCGCTGATGAAATTCTTATGTTAATATTAGGGAAACCTTTTCATTTTATGTTTGGGTGTTTACTTTATAAGGATGGTACGTAGTACGCGTTTTTAGTTATAACTAAAGTTAAGTGGGATGTTAAAGTGTATTCTTCTTTTATGTTTTTTTTTTCTGGCCTGGTATTACGGGGTACGTCAAAAGAGCTCACACGATTAAAAAGAGTTAGTCAGTTTATGACTAACTCTTTTTAATCGTATGAGCTCTGTTGTTGCTGACTGGTCAGAAGATTTTACAACATGGAAATAATATTTTATTTTAATTTATTATATGGATGGATGTAGAGGTAGACGAAAACCAAAGAAAAGATGGATGTATTGTGTGAGTAATTATATGAAGGAAAAAGGATGATAGTGGTATAAAGAATGACAACGTGACGATTGACAAGGGGAAAATGGAAGAAGAAAACGTGTTGCGCCGACCCCAAACAACGACAAGACAGGAAGATGATATAAGGGTAAGAACATGATGATTATAATAATTACAAGACTGTCCTCATTGCTCTAGTGATCATGTGGTGGCAAACGACAGCTGAGCAGAGGGTCTTGGCTTTGACCTAAGTCAGGTAAAAGTGTCATTGAGATTGAACTAAGAATTGATGAGTTTCTACCCGAAGACTCAATTCCTGCACAGATAGTAAAAAAACTCGTTTTTTATACTAAATAGGCTTGCGTTTAACTGCAAATCGACTGATGTTAAACGATGATGCGGCCTAGGGTGGAGCGCGCTTGTCACGTTACCTTTTATCGTACATAATTGGTGAAATGTGGGCGTACTTTACACATCTGCCTACACGTTTAAACACAATCCTAATGTTATGTTTATTTTCTCTCACCAGCCTCAACACAACCTATTTAATTTCCCAAATAATCGCGCTGTTCCCCAAATTGGCTCGAGTATAGCTAGAAAATGTTTTCTTTCCTAATAGAATGACAAACACCCCGTGGAGGGATGCCTCGTCATCTGTCAGCATCCCTTTTCACCCGACCTTTACCGGATGTGGTGCGGAGAGCAACGGTCATAAGTCTTGTTTGACGAATTTTCGGGGTTTCAGTTTGATTGGTTGGTTTCGGTGGGTAGCATCAACAGTCTTTTGGGACAATTTGACATTATTGCTATGTATGTGTACAATTTATTGTAAAACCGCATAAATTCAGAAAGTTTTCATTGAAACATGTTCAATTTTCACTTCTAGGAACGGTAAAATTAAATAACGTCCCACTGCTGAGTAACTTCAAGACTTTTTCATACATTACCACAAACCATCAAACCGAAGACACGAAATCGGGACATACACCATTTTGCTTCTAGCTACAGCGTTGATGTTTTCCAAACAATTTCTTGTGTTAGATAATGTCGTAATGAATTACGCGATACGATAGGGGGGAAGGGGGATTTCGATCACGCGGGAAGCCTTTTATCCCCACCGTCGTGCGCCGATAAGTTCATAATGTTGCCAGTGTTTATATCTAATAAATGGTTGTAGTTCTACGGGTCTTTGTGTCAAGAAAACTGATAGTGGGTTAGAATAATATTAATAGAATTTGGTGAAGGAATTATTGTGCGTGGTAGGTTGAAACAATAATGTTAGCATTCTTCGTATTTAGACTAGCGACCCACCCTTCACGGGTGCATTGCAGGTACTGATGTGTTGACTTGGCATGTCAAAACATATCAATTATTACTCACATAAACGTTTACGAATTAGTAAAACAAATGAATACTAAATGATAGCGAAAGTTGAATCAAAATGCATTTCGTAGAAGAAACTTATTATTTTTTGTTTTTCAAAAAATATCCCTCGAGGGAACAAGAGAAAAAATTCACCCTTATAATAAAATATAACACACACCCAGTCGCGAACTAATGAGTCGACGCGCGACGTACTGAAATTCTACCCGAGCATTTTACAGTTGCAAAATTATAGCAAGGACACACATACAAACTTATTATAAATGTACTCCATACCTATATATTCTGGCGGCTAAACATCATCATCTGCCTAGCCTTTTCCCTACTATGTTGGGGTCGGCTTCCAGTCTAACCGGATGCAGCTGAAAAATTGTATTTTACATGGAGCGACTGCTTATCTGACCTCCACAACTCAGTTAGTACTGGGTAATACATTACCCCTTGGTAAGACTGGTTGTCAGACTTTCGGTGCACTGACTACCTGTAACGACTGTCAAAGATCTACAAATGACAGCCGGGACCAACGGCTTAATATGCTTTCCGAGGCACAGAGTTAACTCGGTATATAATGATGGTCACCCATCCACAGACCAACCTAGGCAAGCGCGGCTTAACTCGAAGATTGATCCGCGCGGCAGTTATTATTTAGCCACGAGCTCCTTAGTCCAAAAACATTTCAATCATAATTAGTTAAATTTGTATAAACCAAAGCCAGTACTTGTTATTTCCAGATCACGTAACAATCTTAGATATTTGTGTTTCTTATTAAAAATAACAAAGCGTATAGAAAGTGTTTTGTTATCACTCAAATTATATTTGCTCTTGCTTATCAACTACAGTAGCTACCTTCGCATACCTACTATTTTAGTTAAATATTACTCTTGTTTTTAGTAGGAACATGCATTATTCTTCATTCATAATTAACAATGAAAAGTTAAATTGATAAATCGGTTTAAACTATTCACGAATTTGTGGCAACAAATGTCTGAAAATTAAGTTTGTTTAAAATTATTTTTGAAAATTATTATTTTAATATTGTTCCCATATTATTTTGGTATGTTACTCAGGGGAACTGAGAACTGAAAAAGTTTTCTTTGGAGGTTACATTATTTCACATTAATGGTGCCGATTTCAATTGTAGATCTTTGACAGTCGTTACAGGTAGTCAGTGACCCGAAAGTCTGACGGCCAGCCTTACCAAGGGGTATCGTATTACCCAATACTAACTGGGTTGTGGAGGTCAGATGCAATTGCTCCATGTAAAATACTGGTACTCAGCTACATCCGGTTAGACTGGAAGCCGACCCCAACATAGTTGGGAAAAGGCTAGGCAGATGATGATGTGAGCCGATTTTAATTGAATAAATTAAAAATCACATTAAAACAAAAAAATTCTCAGCCAAAAGTCATCCCAGGGCTCCGAAAAAGAAAACCAAGGCGGCGACCGTGAGGGTTAATTTTACAAAAATGTTGAATAGCGTATATCAGAAAGATGTGGTAATATTAAAGGGTGTGGACAGACAAGGGTTGTTACGGAGTTTCGACTCCCATTTTGATGTCGGAACTTACAATTGATTAATTACACCTCCGGTTTTATCAGGCCTGCTCTTAACACCCTCTTCTGCCACTACCTCCGAAACCGATTCCGGTTCCAACTCCGACACTTGGGATTTTAAAACTCCGAATCTGACTTCGGTTCCGATAAAACCACTTGTATCCCTAATACAAACCATAAATCTGAACAAAAATGTATGTAATAAATGTATGTGTGTCTACGTATGGGACAGCTTATTTATTTTTAGGGATTACGATGATGGTCCCATGGAGAAGGTGGTTTAGTTTGATGGTCTCTATATCCTTAAATATGACGCTTCCAAAGCTTTAAAAATAAAAATAATGTGAGTTGCAACGAATTTTTCACAGTTGGCTCAGTTAAGTATTTTATTATTATTTTACAACCACTAAATACGTAACACCAGCAATTTAAACTCTTACCTAACAATTAACACTATTTAACTACTTATCTCACAAAATCTCGGAATAAGTCAAAACAAATATCATTTGAAACGTCATGGAAATCTTATCTCGATACAAAGTAGCGAGTCTAAATATTCTATTAATATTCAGCAAAGTTTATGAAGAGACATTGTCTGACAGCCTATTTGTCCAGCTATTTATGTAAGGCAAATACTTCCTATCGCATATACCTGCCAACCAACTGGTTGAAGATCATGACTCGTCGAATGAAGCACAGGTAATATCGGTATAGGAGTCTCTTAAGCCAGGTGGAGTGACAATCCTCACGAGTGGCTGGCAGAAGTTGGATGGGAGTTTAGTAGTCGAAGATTAAGCTAAACGACTTGAAAATCGAATAATTAGCTCTCGGCTAGGTGCTACAAGCCCAGGCGACTTGTGTCTTGAGTCACCGGACGCGATTTACAGAGTATCGTCGCTTTGCATGAGTATGCAAAGGAAACAAGAGATTGCTTGGCCACGAGGTACCTACAAGCTTCTAAGTCCAGAATTAAATAATGCTGTGGACCGTTTATTAAAACCTTTATTCTATTTACCAACTAACGTGGCTGTGTAAGGACAAGTTACGTTTTTCATTTGTCTTTTCCCAAATACTTCAGTCTTGAATAAGAACAAATAAAATCTCTTATCATAGCTAAATGATGTAATTATATCTACTATAATTACAATTGAAAATCTCATAGATAGCATATCAGTAGGCGGTGGCTTTGCGAGAATGATAGACATTGCGGGCTGCTTCATGAATGCTGTGATAGTGCGATACTTGTGTTTTTGGACCACTTTACCAGTTGAATACAAAACTACTTGACAGGAGGTAAGACATCTTCTTTTTTACATGTTTGTCTCTGTTAAAATCTATCTGGTCATTGTTCAAAACTGAATTGAATGATTTGAAACATAATAATTTCTTAATGCAGTTAGGTCTTTCACATTTCTGAGCACTTTAAAAGAAGATGCTCGAAATGAAAGCCAAATATGAAAAAAAACACACAACAATATTGTGTTACCTAAAGCCTCAACAGACAAAAGTCAATGCAAAAAAATGGTAAATGCGCAAAAACTACAGTAAGACGTGTATGGGTGGTGCCACAATTAAGTACTAAAAGTAATTCATTATGGTTCGTATCATAATCAATTACTTTAACACGCAACCATAGTAATTCATACTCTGAATACAATTATGTCATTTCATAAATGAAATAGTCCTCACCCCATGTTGTAAAGAAAACACATTTCCGAATGTTTCAATTTGCCGTGCAAACTATTACGTTTCTTTGCAAGAATGTATCTTAGAACTATCCAACAATAAATCAATCGGTATTCAATACAATTGTTACCATATGATGTCTGTAGAAAACCCTGCAGTCAAAGCCATTGGAGATTTTCTTCGTGCTAAACAATACGTCCCATATTTTCTCACTTATTTGTGGAATTCAGATTTATGTCTTGTTTCAGCTCAAAACAGTCATGAGTGAAAGGGAAGATCTAAAATGTTTCAGTGAAGATTTTGATGATACTGAAGAAAATTCTATAACTGAGGCTGTGTTTTTAGAACCAGGAATTTATTATCCTAATAACAGTAAGTTTTAAGTTATAAATTGAATTTATAAATGTCATAGAAGTAAATTGCATCATTGCATTGGTCATCAAATTTAAACACTTTCTCTATGGGACCAACACAAACACAACAAAACATTCAGAACAAAATAATTAGCTGCCCAGACCCTATACAAAACTTCAATACTTACTCGACCCAAATAAATGTATGAATTAAAATAAAAACAGTGAACAAATCATAACGATCATTGGGTGATAAAATAGCTTATCGTGAAATAACATAACTGTATTCATGATAACAAATTCGTACATCAATATTTACCCAGTTGCAACTTTACGTCAGGATATTAAATTCTTCATGTACGTTGACTTTTGTTTAAGGACTATATTATGTAAATACCTATTTCAACAGTGATTCGTGATCTTTGTCCCACGTTTATTATTTAGAAACCTTGTTAATGTTACAGGGCCTCTGCACAGTCAAAAGAAACGATCCCGTTCCCTCCATCAAACTAAAAGATTCGTCTTCAAGAACGGAGACTTCAATATAGACCAGGGGAACACCAACCACCAAGGCTTCTTCTCACGATGGTTCGTCACCATGGTCGAGGCTCGCTGGAGGTGGACCCTTGTGCACTTCTTCCTAGCCTTTACCGGAGACTGGCTATTCTTCGGCTTCATTTACTGGATCATCGCCTTGACTCATGGAGACCTGACTGAAGATCATCTACCTCCAAACCAGAACCAAACCAACTGGACACCATGTGTCGAAAATATTTACGGGTTTACCTCTACATTCCTTTTCAGTATTGAAGTTCATACAACCGTGGCTTATGGCAAAAGGGCTATAACGTTGGAATGCCCTCAGACAATTACAGCTATGTGCCTACAATGCATGGTATGCTCAATTTTTCAAGCGTTCATGGTTGGAATCCTATTTGCAAAACTGACAAGACCAAAGGGAAGGACCCAGACTATTTTATTCAGTAGGCAAGCAGTAGTAACGCTGAGAGATGCGAAGCTGTGCATGATATTTAGAGTAGGAGACATGAGAAAATCTAGGATACTTAATATCAAAGCCTCAGTTTTTGTACTAAAACTTGGCGATGACCATGATGAGAATTATGAACAAACTGAGTTGGATGTTGAAATGGACGGCTGTGAATCAACGTTCTTCTTATGGCCTGTGTCTGTGATACACGTAATCGATGAAAAAAGTCCTCTATACAGTATTTCTGCTGCAGATCTGTTGATAGGAAAATTCGAAATTTTGGCAGTCTTTGAAGGAGTTATAGAGTCAACTGGACAGCAAGTGCAAGCGAGGACGAGTTACACAGAAAATGATATTCTATGGGGTCATAGATTTATACAGATGGTTAGAAGTGATAGTAAGAAGAATATCTATGACGTTGACTTTTCGAAATTATGTGAAACTGAGAGGATAGATACACCATTGTGTTCCGCCAGCGAGTTCAAGTCTATGTTGTCTTTGTTTGATTTAGACTCGATATAAAAAGGCAAAGAACGATACTGGTAGTTTACTTAACTAGTCATTACCAAATAAATGATTTCACACTGTTCTAATAGTTTTTTTATGATAACCTCATGAAGAATAGAAGCATACCATAACAGTTTTAAGTCTCACGGAGCAAAAAAGTGCCTATTATCAGTGATTTCCTGACGCTGTATGCAATGTAGCAAAATGTACTCGAAAGTTATTTCTGAAAATTATAAAATATACACACTCCACACACTTCCATTACCAAAAAAACTCATTAATTCACGAAAAATGGTTCCTAGCTAAGTTTAAATCTATGTTTCTGAGTCCCACGTGTTTGGAGATTAAATTAAAATCCCTAAAACAACGTTTCTCTCTCTACAAATTTAAAATAAATGTACGAGAAATAAAGTATGTTGTGTAAATATTTTGTTTCGTTCTGAATTAATTAATTTTATTAAATAGTTCTAAATTGGTTCTGATCTTCATAATATTACATTAGGGTTTGGCTAGAGTGAGAGGCTTTGGCGGGTGTCAGACAGGAGCGTCTATATCAAACATTCGAATCCGTTTCAACTAGCGTCCACAGTGAAGTTCCTTTTGATAGGCGTGCGCACAATACGTTGAGACATGGTTTTTAACCTGTGTTTAGGTGTCCGACTCCCAAAGTGTGTCACCTTCTGCCCATACATTGTCATGATCAGAGATCACGGCGCTCAATACGTCTACAGTGAATAGAGAGGTCTCTTTCTATACGCAGCTTCTTGCTTCCATTTCTGTCTTTTTAACAATTCCTCACAAATAGAAGTGAAGGCGTCGCATGTCTCTATCTCCATGAATCGAAAGATCTTCATCATTCACAGCTCCTGTTTCACTTTTAGTTTTTGGGATAGAGTGTGGGATTGAGACCAACCAACTTAAATCAACTCACTCCACCTAGTTGCACCAGCCAACATTGCCCGCCACCGCATCATCACTCAAGACGAGGCCTAAGGTTCAATTTCAACAATAATTATTTTAAGATAATTTAGTTGTTGACTGTGTTTGAGTAAACAGGTTTTAATTAAATGTCTGTTTAATTAATTTGCTAGTTGAGATGTAGTAATTTGGTAGATTAAAGTGAGTTGTGTTTAAGATATAGTTTGTTAATTATATCTATTACAAACAAGTCGCTGATACTGCAATACCGCGTAACTAACAACATTCAATACCGCGTAACTTAGGTGAGGGAAATTTTACAAGAGAAGGAAAAAACTAAATAATTTCTGCTGTACTTATCAAATACGTGACTGAACTTACATCTATTTACAAATGTGTATTAGTTAACTTACATATATCTTATTATTTAAATCAATCCATGCAATATTTAGCTAGAAAATACACTTACGCTGTTTTAATTTTATATGGCATTTGTTATTTGAGCTTTTGCTTTTTTGGCATTTCCGCGAAATTGGAGGGATAATATAACAGAATTATATTATTAAAAAAGAAGTTATATTTATTCAAGTAATAAGTCTCATAATTTTACCTTTGGTAGTAACTAGCTTATACAGTGTCGTCAGGTAGTTACTTATTGGCATAATTATATGATCTTGCTACAAATATAACAACACAAAGTGCCTACAAATCAAATAATAATTAAAGGTTAAAAATAGTCAGTAAAAAATAAATGAAATATTTGTGTATCAAGACAAAATAATGAAATAATAGGAACATCAAAAAGTAGTACATCCGAGACAGATACCACACTCTTTATGAATAATACAATAAAAAGAATTTATTTTTCTCATATTTAATAACAATATAAGGAATAACTTTTTAAGTTGCTGTAAGTGCAGTTATTTGCTTTCTAATATTGGCACTATAGATGAATACAGCAATGGAACATTTTTTTTAAGTGTTAATATATTTCGTGGTCTTCGTGGCAATGGGGTTAAGTCGTCTTTGATTTTTTTATACTGAATAGTCCCATCAGCCCCCATATTCACAACGCTTCGGTTCGATTTAAATTTCGGAAAGTCGTATGTCTGTCTTTTTATGGGATTACGAAAACGAGCGAGATAGACATACGACTTTCCGAAATCGAAATCAAATCGAAGCGTTGGGAATACGGGGGCTGGTTTATATTCTAATACCCGCAAGTCCACCACACAGTCATCACCAGCAGTACGGCCTAAAGAGTATAATATTAATAAGTACGGCCAGGTCGTATGGTTTTGTCTAATCGCGAGAATGCGCGGTATTGGTCAAATTATCGACACCATCGATAACATCGTAACTAATATTTAGCCACTTTAGAGGAGAGCGCGTTAAAGATTTAAAAACCCTTTTATTAACTAAGGTTGACTCTCACTTACAATGTTTTGACACTATAAAAATCTTTACGTAAAGGAATTTAGCCGCAGGGGTGAGTGCAAAAAAATCTGCATTTTTTGTACAGCAAGAATATGATTGTAACTCAAAATTGCCTAAAACTGAGTTACAATGTTATTCCTTGTAGGTGTCGTTATTTTGACAGGTTCGCTAACGCGATTTTAACAAGTTGTAATTGGTTGCATATTGGATGAGTGATACGCCGAACTCTGAAAGTGGTTCGTAGCCAATCGCCTTCGTTAGCTCATTGCCGCCAAATCTTAAATTTGATAATTTTGTACTTCCGCGGTATTATCTACGGTTCGATAACAAGATCTGGTAATTACTATTAATTTTAAAATTGTTATAATATATTTAGATATTTGTTTTAAATCGAAACTTAATTTTTATCAAGCAGTTGAATCGTGTAGATTGAATTTGATGATTTAGAACAAAAACGATTAAGAAGTCTATAAATTTACCTATTACAGTCAAAAATGGAAATATTAAGTACTTTAATACAATCTTTTTGCGAAAACGATGTTTGAAAAGTCAAAACTGATTTTGATGGAAAACCAAAGAGTTAATGTGTTAAAAATTCTTGTTAAAATACAAAAAAAAACTTGAAAGCGATTTTCATTCATCTAATCCCACAGATATTTACCATCTCCGCAATTTGCCTGAACAAGCCCATAATTACTAGACTCACATCTCACGCTAAGAAGCCCGAACTAACTCCGTCGATCCCAAAACTTCCGCCTACCAAATAGATGGATAAGCATAGCTCTAGTTCACCTGTTTTAGACTTCCGAAGTTTGGAAGTACTAACAACACTAAGGTAAAGCACTACCCAATTTATTACGAAAACTTAAACTATGACAGTGTAGGGTAGATGTAGAAGTTTAAATTGTTTCTTAGCGAGTTAGATCGCGGACGAACAACAGAAATATTTTTGCTAACTTTTAGTTGGGTGAGACGGAAGAAAAATTGTGACTGCACAATGCATATGAACGTAATGCAATTTTTATATATTTGTGCTTGTTTATGCCAAGCTTTTCTCGTGTTTCTAGTATGCATTGAAGATACTTACGGCGACTTAGGTTTTTTATGAACTGCAACGCAATGCATGCAAACTAAATACATTGTATTGGACTGTTCGCAATAACTCCACGTCAAACGCGTATTTTGCGTACATGTTGTAAGTGCATACACGGTAAGGTTTTCGTCTTGTAGGACAAATTAATTTAGATAATCTTAGCAAGGTATTTTCTTGGCGTCGTACTGAAAAACCTGAATGAAAAAAATTAAATGAAAGCAAATTGTGATCAGATTTCCACAACATAAAACAATCTAGATGACTTGCTTGACTTAAAAAGGTTCTACTAGAAATCTTGCGTTTTCCTGAAATATTTTTTTAATATTATAACTCGACAGGCCATGGAGCGCAGCATAATAGGTGTGAAGCGTACAGATTGCGTTAGAAACACCACCCTGCGTTCCATAACTCAGGTTGCGGATGTCGGAGAAAAAACAGCCAAGCTAAAGTGGGCTGGCCACGTAACGCGAATGCACCCGGAGAGGTGGGCCAAGATCGTCACTCACTGGACGCCTGACGGAGGAAATCGCCGTCGAGGTAGACCGCGGCGAAGGTGGTGTGACGATCTGATCTTGTTTGCGGGGCGAACATGGCCAGATATCGCACAAGACAGAGAGGTTTGGAAGGAGAAAAGGGAGGCCTTTGCCCAGCAGTGGGACACATGAGAGGCTAACAAAAAAAAACTCGACAAAGAAGCAGCCACGGAGTATGGATTTGTGCCCGGTTGATGGCAATAGGATAATAATAATGAAATTGTTTATTTATCCAAATAATACACACAGACCCAGTTCAAAACAAAGTGGCAGAGATACAATAAGCATAACAATATAAACTATTTGTGCACAGAAGATTTAGTTCTACAATGAAGACAAGTCTATGCATACAAAAAATAATGAACCCAGTCTCTTAAACTAGGAGACCTGTATCTTAAAAGACAGTGATCGGCCAAAATTGGAATTGAATAAAAGTGTGAAAGTGTATCGATGTACCAATTAAAATGCATATTAATATTAGTATTAATTAATAATATGTGTGAGGTATGAGTATGTGTGAGAAAAAGGAGAGGGAGTGTGTGTGTAGCGATGTGTGTAGGTGTGTGTGTTTGAGTGTTAGTGGTGTTTGTGGCTTTTTGAAGTGGTTTATTATTATGTCAGGCGATGTATGATAGTAAAAACTCAGTTTTAAGAAAGTCCTGCTGTACGAGACAGTCAGAAGTTGTTGATTTGACTTTAAATTTATTTAGGTCTATTATGTCTAGTTCTTTCTGTACTTTTTTTAAAACTTGATTGGTTAAGACATAGTTTTGACGTCTTGCAAATGAGGTTTTGTACTGTACACCTGGGGGAACATATATGTATATGTGCGTTTCCTTAGATCAGATGGAGGTAGAAATAGGTAGGACCGCCCCCTATTACATGAGATTTAAACATAACTAACAAAATGTGTGTGTACTATTAGGTACATCTCTTAATTGGGATTACAGGCGTTAGATCTAAAAGTTTTTTTTCTTAACTGATTTTCGACCTAGCCTTTTCATGAAAATAAAACCGCTTGTTTAAAATTGAATTACTGTCTTCCACCTGTGTTATATGTAATTAAACTATGCTCAGGGAACTAATTAATTGTGAAATGGGGCCTCAAATCTAAGCGGTGATGAAATTGAAGGGCCTTGTTATCATAGCTAATGAGTGTTGCCAGTGTATTCTCGGTTTGTTTAGGTTGTCCCCGTTAATTGGGCCCGCAGTGTAATAGATGAAGATGTGCGCGATTTTTTGGGTTGGCAACTTTTTTAGATGTTAATTTTTGTTTTTATGTTTTAATGTTGTACCTTCTTACCTGAATAAACTAGTAGAGATAGATTTAGTAGATTAAGTACAATATAATAAGCTTAAAAATATTAGAGCTTTGCCGCCGTCGCCGAATAAACCTATTTTTAACCGCCTTTAAAAAAGGAGGTGGTTCTCAATTCGGTTGTATTTTTTTTTTTGTTTTTTTTTTGGTATTTGTTACCGATTTGAAAAATTCTTCTTTTATCTGAAAGGATATACTTTCCGATATAAAATTTATCAAACCGGTTCATTATTTTGGTTTTTAAATCAAAATAGCTGGAAAAAATATGTTATCCAAGTAAAGGAAATTGCGAAATTGATACTTGACAAGGATTTGTGTGTGATACGATAACTAAAAAGGGTAAAATAAAAACTTTTTTGCAAAAAAATAACCATTTTTCAAAAAAACACTAGAAAAATGTAAAATAACTTTACTTTCGGAAGTCGATGGTAAAAAAGTCAACGAAACAAACAATAGTCACCAACTTCCGAAGGTTAAGTTATTTTACGTTTTTTTCGGTTGGAAGTCTGTTATTTTTTTACTGAACTTTTTATACATCCATCCATGCATTAAAATAGCTGATCAGCAAAAACAAGTCAGAAAAGTCATCAATCGTAAAAAAAAATGTAAAACAATTTTGTTAAAGTAACGATAATTTTGACAAAATCGAATTAAGAATCGCGGTTTTTAGAAAAGATCATTAAACGCCTCACAAAATTCACTGAGCAAAGTTTTAATTATTCAAATTATTGCTTTTGACGCAGGCACGTCGTATTCAATCAAATGGAATTTATTTCTAATTCTTTTAAGATTTTGATATTTTATTTAGGTAGCTGCAGTAAAATCTGATGCCCAAGAGATTATTGAACTTTTATTTAAGTACTCTAAAAGCTATCACAAAATTGCATTCCACTCCAGTTATTAAACCAGATACATTAATTTAAAACAACCCATTCACCAGAAATACAACACATCCTATGACATTCAACCTGACACATTTTAGCCACATTAGAGTAGGTGTCGCATCAGGTGGGATGATGTCACGCAAGCAATATTGTACGTGACCGTACCGAGGGATATCCGCGTTCGTTTACATATAAATATATATAGGCCCAGCTGTGGGATTCTTGTTGTTATGTGGGCATTGGTTTATGAATGCGGTGAAGAAATTCGGATCAATATAAAATGACAACTGTAACTATTAGCCGAAGGAGCAGGCAGTACTATCCCTTCCTAACCATGGAGTTTCTTGCCAGTTCTTCTCCATTTTCTCGCCGTAGGTACGGCCGTAGCCGTACTCAGACGGTCTTATGTAACAGGGATGTGTCTATTTCCATGAACCGGATACAATCCAGTCTGCATTGTATCCGTGTTCACTACAACAGCGTTTCTCAGTTCTATGACTTTCAACAGGATCGATATAAATAAGATTTTCGGTAGCTTATGCTTTTCAGAATCAGTACTTTATTTGCTTTGAATGTAGGTACAGGTATAAGATGTTGTACATACATTAATGAGATCAGCTACAGTCTACCTTATTTTCATTATGCCTCATTTATTTCCTGTCGTAAACTATCCTTTTATGCATATTACCTGTACTAAATAATTTCGATGTTTCACATCTGCCAGGCGCCCCGTGACGGCTCACAATTTTTTTTTTAAATGCCGATGTAATTTTTCCTTGTGGGGGGTTCAGAATGATGTACTGAATACGTATTAACCGTTTAGGCGTCGCGTCGGTGTCCTTTCCACTCAGTATTGGCTGATTATACGTGACTATTATCACAGTATAAATATGAACAGTATAGAAACTAAGCCTAGTTGAGGACAAAATTACCTACGCTCCATTGAAGCAATAGGGTTGTAACTTTTAATGTTTTTGATAACATATTTTTTTTTAATTTACATTTTTGTTGTGTAGTAATCAATCAATCGAATTTTAATAACCAGCTTACAAATACAATCTAAATAGGTAATCTCATTGCGTCGGTTAATCTCAGCAAAAGACGATAGTTTAAATACGGAAAACAATTTAATATTAACACACAACAACTGGTAGAACTATAGATCTATAGCTTTGGAAGTTTAAAATATGATAGCTCCGGTTTTGATGAAGCCGAGTTCAAACAGTCGTATACTACGCAATACGTTCGTGGCATTTTTAAAAAGACCGCGGAGATAAACTTAAACGTGACGCGGCACTCAATACTGAGAGCTTCGCGCCGCACAGTGGATCCATATTGAAAATTAGTGGACATGGGCAACAAAGTTCCAATATCGATTCGATATTTTTTTATGTGATTCTTCATGATATTCCAGACAACTTTTACTCTTGTGAAATTTCTTCTAAAGTTGATCGTTTGTCTGAAAAAAAATAAATTAGATTTTTTTGTATGGAGCGAATCACGTTTATTTTTTTTTCTTCAATTGTACGAATATGTTAGGTGTATGGCGTGAGTATATGATAGCTAGGGTCATTCTCTATCCACGAAAAAATATATCAGCGCCGGCCATCCGCGGCCGCGCGAGTAATCATTCGGTAAAAAAATAATATTTTCTATGAAATTTTTTGCCTTTTAAAATCAATTCAAAGTCATATTTTCTGTCTCACTTGGCTGTTTTCACCTTTTTAGTTAAATATATAGTTTTAATAGCACATAGGTACTCACAACTAGTAATTCTGGAAGAGGTTAAGTTATTATTGCATGTTATCGGGGGCACCTGCATTGTGATTGATATTTGTTTGTGCGCTCGGTTAAGTGCATAACAAACGAGTCACCGAAAAATAATTGTCTCTGATTGGCTGTTATTTTTTTAACTACCTGCACATTATCTATTGTTATCGGTGGCACCTGCATTGTGATTGATGACTCATTTGTTTGTGCGCTCGTCTAAGCGCATAACTAATGAGTCATCGAAAAATGCTCGTCTCTGATTGGCTGAATAATTTTCGGTCATGCTAATATGTTCACTACTTGAGTAATTAACACTGACTATAAATACAAAGACATTCACTAAGTCCCTCTAGTTTCGCTCTTGTCGCTTATTTGTGAACACAGTGAAATACTTTTATTTTTATATTTACTTTAGAACTATGGCTGGATTTTGTACCAACCTAGATCTTTTTGTGAAATTAAGAAGTGGTGGTGATCTGAAAAATTATATGTTTCTATATGAAAGTATAATTTCTGTTTTGAATACCACAGTTTCTGAAGAAGACAAAAACCTAATCAAGGAGTTCTGTCGGCTTTTTTGTGTAAGCCTAAATAAAAAGTGGATAGAGTCAAGTAGAAATCAAAAAACTTTTATGAACCGTGTAAATAATCGCAAGTGGTTGGAAAAAAACATCAACTGGCCTGTTTGTGACAGTGTTGACCTGAGAAGTGAGTTGGGCTTTTCGGACACAGCCTTATCTGAGCCAGTGGATATGAATTCCCATGTTCCTAATCTTGCAGTATGTACTACGGAAGCGGGAACATCTACAGAAAAGGAGCACAGAAAACCGTTCGAAGACTTAAGTAATAAGCAAAAAAAAAGACGTTCTACTTCCATAGTAGAAGAAAATTCCGAGGAAGAGTTGCAGCACTGGTACTTAACAAAATTGAAAGACAACGGCAAAACGAATCTGGCAAAAGTGGTCGAATACCTTTCCAGTAATCCAGAAACGCTATCCGAAGTACACGAGCGACTATTCAAAAAGCAGAGCCTAAGTACTGTCTCTGAAGATAAGTGTTTAGCTCTTTACACATCACTTGCGCTCTCGAGATGGAAGTACTTAGCTCTTCGACAATTTCTGAAAGAAGAAAACTGTGCTGCCTTTCCATCTTATCCAAAGCTCGTTAATGCCAAGAAAAGATGTTATCCACCACAAGAGAGTATGGAGATTACCGAAAAAGGAGCTCAAATTAAATTGCAAGCGCTATTGGACCACACTGTGGAGAGGATTTTACTAGATGTGAATTCTGTTGATAGGTCTCAAAATGAAGAACTCAAGTTGACCTGGAAATGGGGGCTTGATGGTTCTTCGTCGCAGAGTAACTATAAACAGAAAACGTCAAACACAGCTACAGAGTTCGGTGATTCATCAGTAGTCATGATAAGCATCGTCCCTCTTCGGCTAGTGTCTGGCTCATTATCTGGGAATGAAAATATAGTTTGGGAGAACCCCACACCTTGCTCAACTCTGTACTGTCGACCAGTGAAGTTCACATTCACTTCGGAGACAGCTGATTTTATAAAGTCTGAAGAGTCGGAGATGAAAAAACAAATTGATGAACGAATATCTACTCAGTGTGGAAATATTATTGTATCACATGAATTGCATATGACCATGATTGATGGAAAAGTGGCCAATATTATTGCTGAAGTACCATCATTTGCAACGTGCCCCATTTGCTTGGCAAAACCAAGTGAGATGAATAATTTAGACTCTTTGACTTCCAGACCACTTCGTGAAGATATTTACAAACAAGGAATTTCTTCACTGCATATGAAGATTCGGTGTATGGAATGTCTTCTCCATATATCTTATAATCTGGATTTTCAACGATGGACAGCTCGAGGCGAACATAAGGCTTTGAAACAAGCTAAAAAAAATACCACGCAACAAGAGTTTCGTGAGCAAACTGGAATGCTGATTGATATAGTCAAACAGGTATGTATTTAGTTCGTTTTATGTTTTTTGTGTATTATATCTCTATGTGTCGTATATTACAGTCTTTTTCCCCATTTCAGGGTTTTGGAACTACAAATGACGGGAATACTGCGAGGCGCTTTTTCCAAGATTACAAAACATCATCCAGAATAACAGGAATTGACGAAAATCTAATTTTCAGATTTTCCGTTATTCTACAAGCCATATCATCAGGCAAAAACATTGACTGTGAAAAATTTAGAAGATACTGTAGAGAAACAGCTGATGTATACGTGCAACACTATTCGTGGTACTACATGCCAGTTAGTGTACATAAACTTCTAATGCACGGTGCAGACATCTGTAACCACTTTGGTGTTTTGCCAATCGGTAAGTAAAAAATAAATAGAGTTTGATGTATAATTTGACTCGATTGCTTTTTGAAATTAAAATGCATGTACTTATTTCTTTTAGGTACCTTATCAGAAGAAGCTTCGGAAGCCCGTAATAAGGACTTCAGAAACGTCAGAGAGAGACACACTCGGAAAACGGACAGAATAGCAACAAACGAAGACATCCTCCATGGACTTCTAATAAGCTCTGATCCTCACATATCCTACATAAGGCCTAAAATAACGAAACAGGTTCATAGTGAGTTGTTGCCTGAAGCAATTCAGTTGTTACAGACTACCGAGCCTCCCTGTGACAGTGAGATTATGGAGGAAGAAGAATGCCTCATAGCAGAGTCCGAAAATTTGCCGGACCCACTTCTGGAATAAGAAATAAAGTGATCCGGCTATGGACTATTCCCACAAAAGCCCATCAGGGCTGGGAATATGACAAACAGCCCTTTTCAGGGCTACAATTATTTCACAATTTCCTTTCGATCATACGTACGATAACTTATACTATACTTTACATACGCTTGATTATGTAGATAATGATTATCAACGTCTTGCCCGTAAAAATTCAAACTATTTCACGTATATTTGATAAAATTAGTATACCCAGAAACTTATTACATGTTTATTTTACAATAGATAACGTGCAGGTAGTAAAAAAAATAACAGCCAATCAGAGACGACCATTTTTCGATGACTCATTAGTTATGCGCTTCTAGCCGAGCGCACAAACAAATGAGTCATCAATCACAATGCAGGTGCTACCGATAACAGTAGATAATGTGCAGGTAGTTAAAAAAATAACAACCAATCAGAGACAATTATTTTTCGGTGACTCGTTTGTTATGCATTTAGCCGAGCGCACAAACAAATGAGTCATCAATCACAATGCAGGTGCCACCGATAACATGCAATAATAACTTAACCTCTGCCAGAATTACTAGTTGTGAGTACCTATGTGCTATTAAAACTATATATTTAACTAAAAAGGTGAAAACAGCCAAGTGAGACAGAAAATATACTTTGAATTGATTTTAAAAGGCAAAAAAAATCATAGAAAATATTATTTTTTTACCGAATGATTACTCGCGCGGCCGCGGATGGCCGGCGCTGATATATTTTTTCCTGGATAGAGAATGACCCTAGCTATCATATACTCACGCCATACACCTAACATATTCGTACAATTGAAGAAAAAAAAAATAAACGTGATTCGCTCCATACAAAAAAATCTAATTTATTTTTTTTCAGACAAACGATCAACTTTAGAAGAAATTTCACAAGAGTAAAAGTTGTCTGGAATATCATGAAGAATCACATAAAAAAATATCGAATCGATATTGGAACTTTGTTGCCCATGTCCACTAATTTTCAATATGGATCCACTGTGCGCCGGTCACCTATGAGAGTTGTCGTTGCGCATGTTTGTGTGAGTGTGCCGTTTCGAGCGTTTGTAGGTAGCTTCCATACTGTCCATATTTATATTGTGCTATTATTTTAGCATCCATAGAATGTTATCAAAACCTAATTCCCTACCACAATACTAAATTACAAAACAAAACAAACATCAGCCATTTACCATTCTCGTAATTTACCATATTGTTTTCCGTAATAAAATAATACTGGCAGGCTGGCCGAAAACTAATTAGCTTTTAAATTTATTACAGCTATGTTTAAATATTTTAGTTTCAATGTATCTCGTTGGTAAAACCCTGGAGATCTAAATGGTCGCAACATATGGGCCTTAGGGATTGGATCTCTTTTTTATGTAGTGAAGCTGTCATAGTTTTTGTGAGCCAGCAGCGTTGTATGTGTTAGTTTTAACCGACTTCTACAAAAGGAGGTCAAAAAGTGTTTTTTTTTATGTAGGTGCTGCTTTGCGGGATGATGGATGTCACATTTGTTGGTACTAAGACGTTTCCTCACTATGTTTTTCTACTCTCTTTCGAGGGCTGAGGGCTAATCATATAAATCACATAATAATAATAATATATAGTAAATTGAATGCCTGGCTTCGAACCCATATTATGTCAGGGCCGTTCACTGGGCCAGCATTGCTCATTATATTTCGGCGAAAATTTTGAAGGAAAACAATAGGCTACGGAGGCACGGTGATGACTCAGAAGTTCCAAAATAAATGCAAAGTAACATCGAAACCCGCATCAAAAGCCACATTGTGTAGTAAGAAAATTCAAGCGGTCAAAAGCGACATTCTTCGTTTATACTACGTAAAGAAAAAGTAAGTTTCCTCATACAGTTGATAAGCACCCTTACTCCTGTCAAGTCGGATCGGTACACTAACTTAATAAACTATCAGTGGTCGTAATATATGCCAAGGGACAGCGTGAAGCCCCGGTCGTGTCGGATGATCTCGCACACGTCGGGACCCCGTGTCGGAGCCGGGTCGTAAACTGGAAGCCTAATGCATCCCACGTGGAGGTAGGAAATACTATCAGAAATGGTCAATAAAGTCATGCTAAACCCCAAGGGCGGCACATTTGACATCTAAAGATCAGTGAGAGTAATTAATTAAGGGTGATGATGGTTTGATTAAACCATTGTCTACACATTGCCGTTAAGAAAAACCATAGTAACTCTTTGCCTGACCCGGGAATCGATACCATGACCTCTTGCTCAGCAGTCTCGCTTGCTAACACTAGACTAACAAGGCAGTCAACAATATACGGGGTGAAATACCTTCCACCCTATATGAAATGTCCCTAACAAAATTTCTATGTGATGTGGTTCGGTATGATGTCCAGAACACGTGGTATCTGTTTGTGCATCAATGTCTTTTCCACCTATTTAGAGATTCTCGCATTCATATTATTAGTAGGTTTTGAATTAGTGCAATGTGGGTACACACCTCTGCATACCTTTTGAGGAATAGATACAGGAATCATTATTGGGTTCAACGCATTTTCCGTACCTGGCATAGTCCCAAAAGATAATTTAACACTTTTGACAGCCATCAGAGGGCATCACACTCCCAACGATTGAAGCCGTTAGAAAGAACAATGTCGATCAAAGTTTTCCTTCCACCCTCCTCCAAGGTTTAGTAGCTCCTCGTACAGGGCGTTAGGTGGACCACGTATGCTGTACGCAGCTTTGCACTCTGGCTAAGAGGCGCTGTGTCGCTGCGAATTAAAACTGAATACTCTTGAACGATTTATTTGTTTTCGTACGTTGGTTGCTGTTTATGTATCCTGTTCGAGAGGTCTTAAAGATCTGTTTCTCATTCGGAAAATGCAGTATTTTCTTCATCATTAGCCTTAACAATACACTTCCATACCAACAGAACAACGGTCCCATCCAATTTTCATTCATCAAAGTTTAATCAATCAGAAAAAAAAACAAACTACCCTCGATTACACCCTCTAGGTTCAACCGACGTTGGGCAAATGTATCAGTATTTACTGACCCATCCTCTTACGAGGGCTATCCACCGTTTCACCCCCGTAATATCTATGTTAGGCACCCCAATGGGCAGATGCTTTTACCTATCTGTGTATTCCCGTCGATATTTCCCCCAATAATTCACAATCGTGTCTTCCTTACACAACAATTCCATCTATTGGAGATATATAGAATGTTGCAGGCCGTGTTTTCAACATGTTATATTCAGATTTTCTGGAACTTATACGGACGAATGAATATTTAGTAAGTTTCTTAGTTGTGGGTATTGAGAACCTGCTCTATGCCTATTGCATCCATAGTTCTAAATATAAACTATACTTGTATTAGTTTAGGTATTTGGCTTTATGTTTAAACTAAGGTTGCATTTTGTAGTTGTACCTACCGCCAAGGTAATAAGGCGCGACTTTATGTGTGTATGTATGTGACAATCATCAATCGACACTTTTCGATATCATTATTCAAACGAAACCGTACACTGCTTAACATAAACCATCCTCAAGTGTCGTCTCATCGACTGATCTTGTGTCTTTTCGCTTTTTACTAGCCAAAACCCTCATTAAAATAAGTCAGCATATAATTTTATTTATTTAGTTATCAATCTACTCTAACAGGATAATATGATGGGATAAATGTGCCATAATTAACCCTATTTCAACCCCAGAAGCGCCATTTCCCTTTTACACCTGAACTCAAAAACTGAATGAAAGAATTCTCATTTGTTTAACAGCACAAGCTCAGGATCGCCATTCACTTTACGTAGTCAGCTAACTCAGCAACTGCTACAAATTGAATCGAAAGCCTATTGTATCGAGCAGTTGCGATTCCCGAGCCTGCAACCGATTGTTATTAAGTGCGCCCTTTTCTTTGGTTAAAGTCTTACGGTGAACCATAAATACTTGATGGTTGGAACAGTTTTAAGTCTAGTTTGTTTCCCTACTTTTCTTTTGTTAAGGATTGCAAGTTTAGTTAATAGTTTGAACGATGAGCAGAGAGTTTTATAATTTTACAGACTCATCGTTTTTCAATAGTCTAAGTTGAGGTTTATGAGTTTGAGTTGAACTTTGTGGATATTTATAGGCGTTTTGGGAGATAATGGTATAATTACCGTGTTTGTGCCATATTAGTGTTAGCAGAGACCTACCTAAGACACGCACCTCTGATTTTTCCGATTCTTGTGCGTAGTATATAATTATCACTTGCTTCGGTGAAGGTAAACATCGTGAGGAAAACAGCATGCCTGAGAAATTGTTCTCGACGGCATAAAACTCTGACACCAGGTTAGACACTAACCACACGATAAACTAGAAGCAGAGACAGAAAAGAAAACGATTAAACCCTTTTGTGACTTCTTTATAACAACCCTAACAATGAAGTGGGTATAAGGCTGAACTCTAATAATACAATGTCATACTGCGAAAACTTAGTATTCCCTAACGGTTTCAGAAGTCTCACTGAATGCATTATTTCAAGGTAAGTTACTGAAACTTGCTATATCATGAAGGAACTTATTATAACAATAGTTACACCATTTTACTAAAGAAAGATTTCAAAATTTAAAGATCGTTAGTAGAAATATTTGACGTTTACAGCGCGTCATCCAGTATTATATACTATTCTTATATGCTCTTTAGCTTCATAAAAGTCGGGAATTTTCACATAGCCATTTTACAAAACGCCCGATACTTAACAAACGCTCGCAACATAGTATGTTGCTGTTCACATAGCGGTCTTTATTGCGTCTATATTTCAGTCGGTTCACGGTACGTCGCGTCATGGTATTATTTATGGGACACGCTCTATGGAGCCCTACGGCTGGCCGACAACGTCTTAACGTTTGTGATCGATGATTACCGTGTGTAGTTCTTGTAAATAGTGTGGAAATATCGGTATTGTTCATCTTTTAGGGGAGGAAGGGGTTGGAATTGTTTTGCAGGGGTTGAAATTCTTAGTTAGAAGCTAAGAGGTTGTGCAGGATGTAATACTGTTGTTGATATTTTAAGATGTGGACTGGGGTTGAAATGTTATTGATGAAAGGGGTTGAAATTCTTAGATAAAAACCACTCAGTTGTGAGGTGTAGCTGATCTTGGAGATCATTGCAATTCAGTATGCAAGAAGTTCCCTTTTCTTCCTGTCGCAAGTAATGCCTTCTGATTAAATAAATAGAATGTTTGATCTTCCATCATCGTAATCACTGATAAAATGTCACTTTATCCGGCCTTCCAGCTTTGTAACAATCATTTGCTGTATATTTTAACTGAATTAAAATAGAACTGTACCCGTCATCTCCAAAACCAGATATTTTGATAAGTTACCAAATAAAATGAGATTTAAAACATTTGCATGCAACAATTTGACCATCACATTGGTACCAGCAAACAAATTAATAATTAAAACCTCTTTGAAACAGCTCATAATTTATAGATACACGGTTTGGAACTTCGTTACCTTTGCGATAAGCTTCGCTGATACAGTTTTGTAAAGGGCGGAGTTGGCGGGGCCCCGCAAAGCGATGTTAATATCTACCTGGCTGCAGCTTGTTTGAGCTGGGGCCCAAGGGAGGAAGCTGGGTGCATAGAGGTGGGCTGTAGAAGGTTCATTAAAACTTTACTTGAAAAGCCTATTCTTTAAGCAAACGATTTGCCAGCCAGTAAGTTGGTAGTCAGATGAACTGTCCAGATATTGCCTGGATTTACTTAAATTTACCGTCGACAGTTCATGGCATTTTTTTTTAAATTCCAAACTAACGATTTTTCTATTTCAACAACATGAAAAAACTCTCGTCTATTTTATGTTCTGCTCATAAAACTAATTTAGTTGTTTCGCTCTGAAGTTTCGTACAAACGTTTATTTTGGTGGGTTTACCGAGACCAACTGTGAGTTACGACCTAGTTTAGACTAACTTTGGATTTAGAGTAAATAGATACATCTCTGAATTAATCAGGCTGGCCAAAATTGTCAGCTTATGAGCCTTTTTTATTTATGTTCAACTTGAGTTTAAGCTTTTAGTAAAAATCAGGTCCTCTTTGTCACCTCCTTCACCTCCCATCCTGCTTTCTGTACCCTAGAACATGCCATGAAACTGGTCTCTGCCACCAAAGACGTCGTAGAAGTGGCAAAGTGATTCAATGATATTTTTTTAATAATGTCGACAGCGACACGAAATAGTATAAGAAGTCTACTTTAACTTTTTAATGATAAAGGTCGACTAATTTAATCGCTTTACTTCAAGAAACTTGATTAAAAATGAAGTCATCTTAACGCCTAAACTGCGTATCAGATAAGCGATCAGAGATAAAAACTGGCCTTCTAATCCGTGTAAAGACCCCAAGCAGAATATTAGCCTTATTCGAAAAACGTATTCTTTCGTTTATCAATCACTGGACAGACCTTCTACCATTCCATTCGTAAAACAAGTCTCTTGTTCTTTATGTACATCATTTATTTTATTATCTACATAAACGCACACCTGTGTAGATATTGTAACAGAAAACGATCCCAAGTTTTGTTTACCACAATTTTTTTCTATGTCGCCACATCCTCATAATTTCTCGCTCCACAGAAGTTCCATTTACCGTTGCACCCTTGTTTACATTAACCGTGATTGGTCTTCTATTTATTTATTTTAGACCCCAACTTGGTCCCCAAGAAAATTGGGACCCGTCTCGTTTGTTTGGGTGACATGTTTCGTAATGAATGTTTTTATTTGCTTCGTTTTTTTTTCTATTTTTTTGAAATATTTTTTTCTTTTTTTCAAATTGAAATATTGTTTTGAAGAATGGTTGTTGATTTAGGGTAAATGGGTGTTTCCCCTCTGATGATTTCTATTGTGGAACTTTTAAGGCTAAACAGTTTGTTTTGAGGTGCTCGTGGGTAAGACGTAACAGCCGCAAGGGTCCATCGAAGGTTAAATTATGGTTGCCGTGGATGGGTGACCCTCCATTATTTTCCCTGGACTCGAAAAGCACTTCAAGTCGTTTTACCCGGTTGAGAGGAAATTCATAAAAACAAAACACGTATTTGCATGATTAATGAGTTTTGGTGGTGATAAGTAGCTCCATGTAAAATACTGGTGTTCAACTACATCCGGTTAGACTGGAAGCCGATCCCAACATAGTTCAGTAAGTCAGCATTAACATGGCTCTTTAGTCAACTGATCCCACACAGGCGGGACCCGTGGGTCCACTCAATCTGATGCATGTTTGAATTGGTCAACTGGACCCGTTAACTTATTTTTTTCTTCGGCTGTATTGCCAACAAACCTTTCGGAACAACCTCCCTAAATAACGGTGAAAATTGGATCGAAATCCTTTGCTTCCTAATATTTATGTTGACGACGCAGCCGACGGACAGAAACAGGAAGTAGTTTATAACATGTCATCATCATTATCTGCTTAGCCTGTTTCCACGTAGGCACACTCGGTTAGACTGGAAGCCGATCACAACATAGTTCAGAAGAGACTAGGCAAATGATGAAATAAACTTCACAAAAAGAACGCCACAATAAATGCCAACTGATCTCTCAAGACACTTCAAATAAACTCCAGACCAAACTTACTTAAATAATTTACCAATATTTAAGTTATAATTGAAAATTACTTATTTACTAGCTGATTAAGTATTCAAATATACCAGGAAGGGTCGACAAAGACCCAATCAGACCGGTTGAAGTCCGTTTTCTGGTAAATTCGGTACTCTCCACAATTCTACCGACAGCTGAGCAAAACGTCAGGCGTTGGGTAACCGCGGTCGAAGCCTGTGCGCCCGGGAACTTTGATTTTGTGGTGCTAGATGTAGTACGGGATTATTAGCATAAATTATTTATTATAGTGTTCATTACTTAGGTATTTGGTGATATTACGTGTTAGTTAGCGTACAATCTAGACGCAGTGATTTCTTTTCAGTTTAAATTATTATTGTCAACAGCATTTTGGTATTAGTTTTCCTCATTACACACTTTAACGCACTTTTTCACCTTTATAGAAATTAATTCTACGCCTGAATCTATATTTTACTGTCTTTGCTTTTTTTTAAATCTGCCAACTTGACCCATCGTTAAACTGACGTAATTGGTTAGGTACCACTCAAATAAATAAACAATAAGCAGCAGTAGGCACTCTTTTGTTCCTATAGATCAATATTTTTGGATAGACCTCCCATTAGAGAAGAACGGATGGATAATGTTGGACTTGAACACATTTACTAAAACCCCACGGTTCATTTCGGGGGCCCAGGAACATTTACATTCACACATACCTACTCCTAAAGCACACTTACTGCCACACCTAGCCGTTTCAAAATTCTAAATCCGTGTGATTCATGTTCATCAGTCTGTTTCAGTCGGAACAGAGCAATCTGTAGTTACTTAGATTGTAACTCGATACTAGATGTTAAGAACGCTGAGTTACTCGACGGTTTAGATTTTAGCATAAATTTATTTGGTTTAGTTCTGGCTCATCGTTTGACACAATTGCTGAATTTTGTTTTAGCTCTGTTGTTTTTGCGAAAAGGATTTTACTCGTAGAGTAAATTGTGTGGAAGAGTGCAAAACATTTAGGAGCTCGGTGCTTCTTAATTCGGACACTAATCATGTTTACTGGACAATCTAAATTAGTCATAACTAGTTGTCCGAGATCTCATCATCTGCCTAACCTTTTCCCAACTATGTTGTGATAGGCTTTCAGTCAAACCGGATGAAGCTGTATTTTACATGGAGCGACCTGCCTATCTGACCTCCACATCCCAGTTAGTACTGGGTAATATGATACCCCTTGGTAAGATTGGTTGTCAGAGTTTCGGGCCATTGACTGCCTGTAACGACTGTCAAAGATCTACAATTGACAGTCGGGACCAACGGCTTAAGGTGCTTTGCGAAGCATGGAGGAAACTTGTCCGAAGTCTTTAGAAAAAAATTTAAGTTGTAGTACATTCAGAATATTTTTTTTACTAGTCTGTATCTCCCCTCTGTTTCCACCACCTTACTCCCCTTCCCTTTTCCACGACAAAAATAAAATCGTAAGAGAATAAATGAAATATCATCAATAAATAAATCAATATTATGATCACTTCCGGAACCCGGGAAGTTATTAAAATGTTTCAAGTCTTTATTGAAAATACAGGTTTATTGATCAGTAAACAATGATTAAAAACAATGTTCAGTAAGCAAAAAATTAATTCATAAAAGAAAATGTAATCGCAAATTAAGAATTTACTTTAAAATCACATGTTTTTTTTTTTAATGTTGCCCCACAATTATTATCGGACATTTTATTCCTTTAAAAGCAAACATTTCCCGACAACACTAGTTTCAACATGTAACAAATAAAGGCGTTAGGCTCTCTCCACCCAGCGCGGTAAAAAAAACGCTCTCTTGTCGGAATAGGGATCTTCACAAACTGAGACAATGGTCTTTCTAACAAGAAAGTAGGTAGGTAAGTGAAGTCAGTGCTGATTTGGCTATTAATGTATTAAGCTAATTAGTAGTGTGTAGATCATTGCGTCCGCTGCCTACAAGGGACAACTATATGCTTACGTTAAATAATTGATAATTTTTGAAGCTGCAAGATTAGAAATGCTAACGCTATCATAACACTTAATCTGGGATATTTATTTTCATGTTTACTAATTGTTTCAAGTTTTTCATAGTAAACGTGGTAAATATCATTGTGTTAGTGACCATATCACTTTAAAAAATTGAAATGCTTAATTTATTAAAAAAAACTAATTTATTTTGCTATATTCCTAGCAGCGCTTTCTAACTAAACCGCACAATCAGAATCAGCCCTTATGCTCCCAGTGATACCATACAAACTGGTTTGAATAGAAATGTTTCCTTTTCTCGACTAAACATGGCCTTTTCGTTTGCAATTCTAGTTATTCTTTTTGTGGTCTAGCTTATAGAAAATGAAGTAACCTTCGTTGCGAGGAAAACGTTAAGTATAATAAAATAATGTTTGTGAAAAACTAAGAAAAGCAACTGTTGTGGCTCTTTTACGGTTGCCACGGCAGTTTTAATGCTAGACAATAGAAAGTACATCTTAGTGTTGGTATTTTAATTTATTATGATGTTGAAAAGCTTGTTTTAACTTGGTACTGAATAATTATGACTTCAGGATGTTTTCATTATTGTTAACTAGCCAACCTGCTTGAGACGACATTTCGACACGACACAACATTAAGATTTCTTCATTATTAATAAGTCAGCATTAACATGGCTCTTTAGTCAACTGATCCTACACTGGCAGGTCCCGCGGGTCCACTCGATCTAACGCATGTTTGAATTGGTCAACTGGACCCGCTGACTAATTTTGTTTCTTCGGCTGTATTGCCAACAACCTCCCTAAATAACGGTGAAAATTGCATCAAAATCCTTTGCTTCCTAATATTTATGTTGACGACGCAGCCGACGGACAGACACGGGAAGTAATTTATAACATGTCATCATCACCATCATCTGCCTAGCCTTTCTCCCAAGTATGTTGGGGTCGGTTTCCAGTCTAACCGGATGCAGCTGAATACCAGTATTGACATGTATTATTATTTATAACATGCATTTTCCACAGAGATGATGTAATAAAGCTTGTACAAACTACTTAATAAATATGCCTTAAGAATAAGTTAAATATGTTAAGAAGTGATTAAGTTCATGGCGTTTAAGATGGGGTCACAGATTACGCTCTAAGCCGTGTTCTACAATTTCTCAAACCAGGGAGCATTGAAGGAGTTTCCACGTGTAAGGAAATTTAAACAATGCCTTCCTCGTGTATCATGTTTTCCGCGTTGTCTTACCAACTCCTACTACATGAAGCGGTCGTGCCGACGTAGGAGCAGAATGTCCAAAATCTGTTTGAATATACTCACTAGGTAAGAAATTACTTGTACGTTGATACACAATTAATAGGCCACTGGACGATTTTAAATAGTAAGGAATAAATAAACATGTCATGACCTATCAACCGCATAGCTAGTGACGTTAACTTATTCGATTGTTCTTTGTGTGAGTTCACAAAAAATGCATTGTTTGCAATTAGTTACATTGTTATTGTGTACAATATCGCTTTGGGTAATCCTATAATGATTGTTGTATGAGGGAAATAAATAAGACTTCCCTATTTGAATCGGATTTTGTTAACAATGGCTTAATTTTTTTTGCACAGACCTGTAATGTTTTTTTCTAAATTGAAAACTTTTTATAAAATTAGCTATCTACCAAAAAAAGTTCAGTCAAAATCGGTCCAGCCGTGTCGGAGCTCAGCCGGAAAAAACAGACAGGCAGACAAAAATATTAAAAAAGTTTGTTGTTATTAAAAAGCTGTTAATTAGAAATTCCAAACAAACACTTAAATATTATTTATTTTTATAGATTAGTGACACATGGACGACATATTTCTTACTGCATAAAGCAATAGCAGCAGCCGCTCCCTATAAAAGAACAAAAACATCAGACCTGTTCCCACGAAGGCATAGGCAGAGGTATACGTATACCTGTACCCATATTTTACCAGTTATATAATTATATTAAAGTCCCATGTAAAAAGGCGCGAGCCTATTGTCATCAACCAGCCAAAATTAAGTCTACTATCTAGGCTGCTTTTGAGAAAGAGCTGAAAGGAAAAACCCAATAACACTGTTACCTAGGAATAGACACTCTGCAGTACATGAAATCCTGATCTCATCCAGACAGGAAAATAATAATTATTAAACCAAATAGGCTGCCAAAAAGAAAAGAAGTTCTACCGAAAAGTTTGCCTCTTCAATATTCCTACATCAAAAACTTGCACATAACACTTACCAAGTAGAACATCTATTACGACATTAAAATGATATCTCTTTTGGTTCAGCAACGAAGTAATCAAGTGAAATGAGCTTATAAGATGAAATTTGGCTTCCGTCCAAACTCCTGGGACCGCGGAGGCTATCAGGCACGTGTTTTTATTTAAACCTCCCCTAAACTTTAGTCTCTGAATGTTATACTCTTCCGAACAATACGACGTTGAGTGTTTTAGAGAATTTAAACTGGTTGTAAAATCAGTTTCAGTGTTTCGTTTAGGTTTTTTTGGACCTGGAAAACTTTGTGGGGACAGAAATGGAAAAATAGATCTACGCGATGAAACCATACACGATACAGTATTACATGTAAAGCAGCACCTAGACACCAAGATCGCTGACGTACGACAGGCCAAAGGTCTAGATAGTAGCTTTTTACAATTGTAGGTATTATGCTACATGTAGGTAATTTTTTTACTAAGTTTTTTCCTCAATAAGTCATGGTATAATCAGTTTTTTTTCTTATATAATGGGAGATAAACGCTTTCATTAGAAACTTTTCCCCCGTCTTAGATGAAAAATCATGAAGATGGTTACAAACGACTAATATAGAACATTCATAATTCGATACCTTCCCCAAGTACCGCCATCTTCAGAGGATTACATCCATTGTTACACAATGATTAAAAAAGGCACATTATATAATCCCCAAAAAGGCAGCCATCCCCTCTCTTATTAACTTTAGATTGCAATAAACTTAAGTGCGCTATACTTTTATAGCAGAATTAAGAGACGTAACGTAGTATCTAAATACATTCTTAAACATAACGTCCGAAAGAAAGCAAATTGAATTCAATGGCCTAGAAAATAAGGGTAGTGCTGACAGCAAAATATCAAGCTGAGACTTCGTGTTTATGGAATGGTTTAGTAGGGAAATATCCCTTTTTTATGAGCTAAGAATGGCAAAGCTTATGTATGCTTATATTAATATTGTTTATTCAGCCATAAGCCGGTCCCATCTTTGCTGAGGGAATAGTTACTTTGTATGTTAACAGCAAAGCCTATTCTGTGAAGGGTGAAGGCTTACGACGATCTAGACTTGTGCTGGAATCTTAAGTTTAAGAAATACGGCACTAACTGCCGTTTGGGGGCGTTTCGTGAGCACATAAAAGAAAGATATTGTTTTTTGTCGACAATGCTGCCAAAAGATATAGTAATGCAATTAGTTTTTGTGTCTTTATGTCTTTTGTGTGTTTTTTTTTTGGATTATTCCTGAAGTTTCTTACTTGTTGTGAGATTCTTTTAAACGTTTTCGGTGCGTGAAAGGGCGTAGAAAGCGAGTTCTAGACTTCAATATCAGAAATGCGTTTTTGATCTTACAGAAAATGTTGAAGGCTCTCGAATGATTTCATAATTTTACACTATTGACCGTGGCTGCCTTTTGAGTAACCTAAATTAAGCAAAGCAATTAAAACAATAGTGTAATTGAAAAACGTTCACACCTTTTACAATGTTCACTATAATTTTCATATACTATCTTCAGAATGACTTTTCCTTTCTCATAAAACCACAAACCAAAACACGATTTTTTAAAGCCAGTATTTCTAGTATGTTTATCACAAATAAAGACTCCGCTCCCACCAGAGTGCAACAAAGCTTCATTAAACAAAATAACTGTCGGTATCTAAACGAACAATTGCTCAGTTTTACGACTCCTACTTAGTCGCTGCTTATATTGTTGCCCCCAGTTTATAGTCTCGACCACAAAGGGAATAATTACCGAAGGCCCATTCTCTAAAATACATAAACTCACGCCTTTTTCCCCATGGGGATAGGCAAAGAAAACAGAACGCAACCTGCTACGATCCTTACTTACTCCTTTTGCCTCGTCCACATTCATACATCTGGTCATTCTCTAAAATATCGGAATTTAGTTAAATAATAAATATTATAGTTTAAAATACACGCTTTCTCGTATTCTTCTCAGCAAACCCTTTCATTTGATATGCATATCATGGGAATGCATAAAAAATAACCAGCCCGCCATCTTTTGGAGTCCGCCATATTGGATTTAGAATAACGTCACTTAGTTAATCATTCATTGTCATCCAAACTACATAAATGTTTGCTAAATTTCAGCTCAATCAGAAACCGCCAAGTGGGTCAAGTTTAACTTCTATGATTTTTTACATAGTTAGTTAGTTACAGTTGAAGCTACTAAAAGTGTGTTAAAAATACGCCAATAATTGTCCAAAGTGTCATTAGAGCGTTAATGTTTGCCTCTACAGGAATGCATTGGTTTAGAACCAAAAACTTCGAAGATATAATTAGAAGATAATTAATTATGACATCTTTATCACACACATATCTAATCTATAAACCAGAAATAAGACCGCGTCGTGGATAACAGTCCACCCCCTTTCATATAAAGGAGGCCTGTTACGTCCCAACAGTACCTAGGAACATTATAGGTTATGCATTGGTATACAACTAGAATGCAATTACTTACTTGTCATTAGTGAGTAATCATTCAACTATTAAAGTGCAAGTGCCTACCAGTAGCGCAGCAAGTGATTATAATTATTACAATTAGATTGAAATCATGTGTTCAAACTCAAACTCAAAGCATTTATTTATTTCAATTAGACCATTACAGGCACTTTTGAATGTCAAAACACAAACAAAACTAACCTACAGTCCAGAATAAAAACATAAAATCAACAATTCAAAAATACAATAATCCATGGCATCTGCGAGATAACCAGTCCCTACTGACAGCGCCCGTTCACGAACATGACGCATGGATCAGCCATCATTCAACTCAACCATTTTGAAGGGAACTAAACGACCCGACACACGCGCCACCATCAGCGAGACATTTGAGTGAGCATGACATTCTCTCAACTACCAGGGCAGATTCGAGTCAGTAAAAGATGTAAATGGTAGCTTTATCGTACATAGTACTCACACATGTGCTATGCAATTATATAATACTAAGAGATTGAATCCATACAATGCAAAGATATGTTTATACTGATACACATCGGTGGGAGGGTTTCCTCTAGAGCAAGAAAGAGGTATATTTAACACCTTTTTTTTAGTTGTATTTCTGCATTCCTTCTACGAATCTTGGCGCGTTACCTAGTTATGTGAAGGTGTCTGTTACTTAAAACACAGAGACTTAATTAAGACAGTTGTGATATTAATTTTAGCAGGCTTTTCAGTTTACAGTTTCAGACGTTATCTTTGGGCGGTTCAAGGGTATATTAATGAGTTTTGATAATTTTAGACTGAAGTAGGCGCTTCATTAAGCTGTTTTAATGATTGTAGTCTGCTGAAGACTAAGTTAAAGACTGTGTAATTCTATTCTTGAAAGTTAGAATATTTTTGCACTTGGCACGTGACCACGACTTTTGGCCGCAGATGACGATGAGATGCTCCGACCAGGAAGAAAGTTTGGTCGCACAACCGGACGTTCGACCAGTTTTGTTAAAGATAGCCGCCGGTCATGCAACAAGTCATGGTAGGGGCCGCGTAGTGCGCGAGGACCCTTAATCATAGTTTTGAACGTGCAGTCATTTTGTAAGGTCATATATGTTCTTTCGGAATGAGTCGATCAAAGTGATCTGTAGTGTTTTGTAGAGTGTTAAATTTCACTTAAATGAGTGGTGATGTTTCAAGTAAAAAAGTTCAACTTCGCTTTTTTCCACTACAAGGCTGCAGACTACAGCGACTATACGACTACCTACAGTGCTGAAGACAGCCAATGATCATAGAGCCTAGATAAAATAAAACTCTGGCAACGATGACAATGATAATCTCTTCTCAATCCAGCTAAAAGGCGTTGTGGAAATACACAACGTTTGAAAGCGATAGCCGCTTATCCTGGCCTGCTCATGTGTACCTTTAAAACTACTACTTTTGACATGATAAATTCACTGCTTCAATATTACACAATTCAAATCGTAGTTCAATATAAATCGTAGATGTGTGGACAAGATACAATGTTTGGACCACATAACATATGTGTGAGCTCCGAACAGTTACTCCGTTTTACGAGGTACACTTAGACATGGCCCGTTGTTCCCTGCCTATATTGTTGCAGGTTTACGGTATCTAGCCAAACTGAGGTTATTGAAAACTTATAGGTTACCTACTTGATAGTCAAGGTTATAGTTGATATAACTTAACTTCTTGCACCTACGTCTTTTTTCTCTTCGCTGGTATAGCAAAATAATAAATACAGTATGTTATCGGGGAAGTTCTCCAAGGGCAGTAGTTACGTGTTCCAGTAAATAGGTTTTCTGAAAATAATTATTTTCTCATGAAAAACGAGTTAATCATGACTGGTTGATGAGAACAATGCAAATATGTTGTAAATCACATGCCATGATATTTTAAGCCAATAATGATAAAACATAACATTACATCACGCATGTAATCTCCGAAGGGTTTAGACAGAGGCGTACCTAATAATACACCCACATTTCCCACATTTCGCCAGTTATTTTTTTTTTTGTTTCTTATTAATTTCTTCAGCGACCTTTAAGATAAATGCCCATTTCAAGACTTGTTGATAAATAGATGAAAATGGGTGGAGATTAACACATTTTATGCTCTCATAAGAACTTTGCACACATGAAGCCATGCGGCACTACTTTTTTCATTCTTATCTTGGTTTGAAAACGTTGTGTAAGCTGAAAAGCCGTACCTTCCTTTGCAGGATTGCATGATTGGTTCAGACAAGACCACGTTTACTGCAACGGTGATGTGTAGCGATTTTTGTTCACTCAAGAAAATGCTGCCGGTAACACACACCGGGTTCAATGCGGATATCCGCATTGAACCCGGTGTATATATGTATTCATTTATTCCTTGTAATACTTAAAAAAAGAATTTCAAAACATATTTAAGTTCCGACTAGATGTTTGAGTATGATTGCCACCCACGGCCAAGGACGGGTATATCCGTGAGCATGTGGGATGATTCCAAAGAAAAGCCAAAATTTTGATAAATTGGTGTCACGTGTAAGAAAATACCATCTTTTAATAAAGGAAATTTCTGGAAAAAAACTCTATTAATTGACGTTTCCATTCACAAAAGGTGACCTTTTAACAAAAGTTTGTATGTGGGCATAGTAATTCTGTTAAGGATGATTGTGGGTAGGTAGATAAGCCGCTCTTTATTCAGATGTTTTTTTTTGGGTACCTACCTACTAAGAAGTAGGTCTTGATACCTCGCCTCTGATGCACGAGGTTGTGGGTTTCAATCCAGGCAAGTACCAATGTTACGGCAGCTGGATAACAATATCCTGGTATTAACTACATTATTACGGTACCTCTAACATTGTTTTATCCTAAAATCTATGTACATAAAATGATGAACACTCTCAATAAAGTAATTCGTCGTAACAAGCTTTCGAAATTTTTCAATTAAGTAATTTATCATAGCGTACTTTATGTAAGTATATGGTACATCTTTATTTTAATTTTAAGCTTCGAAGTTCAGGTAGGGCTCATTCACACGGCTTCTGTCATTGACGATCCGTCATAAAACACGATACGTCATGACGGACGTACGTTCACATTGCATACGGAATCGTGTTTTATCACGATCCGGCAAAACAAAACGAATTGGAGTTCACATTAGTTCCGTGATTTTTCGGGAGCGAGCGCATCAGCGAATCTGTCACAAAAAGTTCACGATTCGTGTTTTTTTACGTACGTGATATTTAAAAGACGACAAGTGTTTTAACACGTGTCCGTCATTTTTCACGATTCGTGATTCGTGTGAACACGGGCATATAAAAAGCATTGCCGCCGTAAAAAAAAATATATACGGATCGTGAAAAAAGACGATACGTCAAAAAAAACGAATCGTCCTCGTGTGAACGGGCTGTAAGACAGTCTGTAAATAGGCGTCGATGGCCACACACTATCAGGTAGAATGGTATACACGTGAAAAGAAAAATATACCATCAAGAGGGATAAAAAAATACGTGCGTTAAATTAATACTTTAAAAATGTATTGAAAATATTTTAGCCATTTTCCAAATCATATTTGGATCTGTAATTTGAAAAATGGGATGGACTTTCTCCAATAATAAATATCTAATGAAAATAAAGTGACAATTTATTATATTATTCATATCACATTCGCAATCTAGTCACACGCTATTTCTCCAACAAATCTCCAAAATGTACAAGAAAATAAAGTTTTATCATTTTAAATGCGAAATTGGAATGATATACTGGAAAATAAGTTGGAGCCAATGAAAATGAAAAAGAGATGATTTTCAAGATATTAATATTTTTTTTTCTCATACAGCTAGTGTATTCGAATAGAGTAATAAATCGATTACGTTTGCTGATTGTGTGAAATTATCCGAATGGGTGATTGCGCATGTTTTGGTTTTTGAAATTTATATATTTTTTCTGAAACGCAGGGTTCGATCTTCCAGGTTGCGGCACTTGACAATGTCACTCCGTGGATGGGTGATCCTCCAATACATAACTAGCTTTCTCCGTGTCTCGGAGAGCACGTTAAGCAGTTGGTAGTGGCTGACATTTGTAAATCTTTCGTCAGTCGTTCCAGGTAGTCAGTGGCCCAAAAGTCTGACAACCAATCTTACCAAGGGGTATCGTATTACCCAGCTACTAGGTTGAGGAGGTCAGACGTGGTGTTGACGGCGATTGATGCAGTGGAGCAAGTTACTGCTGCGCTACGTGTCGCGGGTTCGATCCCCGCACGGAATCAAATGCCCGCAAATAAATTATATCTGCAGGAAGTTCCTAGTTTGTTTGTAGCTAACAAAAGTAAGCTTGAAACTATAACTTTTAACTACAGTTTTATACACTGAAGTAGATATATGTACCTAGGTATTTTCTTTAAAAAAATGTTTCAGATACCAACTTTTTATCTGTCCTACAAACTTTTAAATTTTCTTGACCTATTAAATTTTCTGGCCTTTAAACTAACATCTTAAATACCTACGATAAGTCTTGCCGATAAAAGTAACGTTCTGCGACTATAACCATTTTACTGGTTTACCGCCACAGCGTCCATTATATTAATCTAGAACGAACATCTTCAAGCCACATCAGTACATTACTACTGTGAGCGGTTGCCAAGAACTGTACATATATACCTATACCTCAATGGTACATAAGTACGTAGAGAGGAAACTCGTTCGCTTGCAAGGTTTTCTGTTCTTCACCTGCTGGATCTAGTTGAATACTATTTACATTCATAAACTTCCTAGTTTTTCGTGGGGTAGGCAGGAACTACAGAATGCCATCTAATACTATCCTACAAAGCGCTATGCTTCCACAATTATTGTGCGAACCGCCCGTCTTTAGAATTTACTGCCGGCTTCTCTGTTCCCTGATCGTTATAATCTGGATCTATTCAAGGTTCGAGCGAATCGGTTTCTTCTATGCAAGCATACTCCACCCTAGGCTGCATCAATCATCGCGCAATATCAGGCGAGTTGCGGCCAAACGCAAGCTTATTTAGTAAAAAAAAAATCCTTACACCCATCTTTTGATTCGTCCATGTTCATACACGCACATAAGCTGTAAGTAATCGGCCTTACCTGTTGTTACTACTGAGTCGTATGTCTGATCTCTGCGAGGAGTGGGTTTTGACCACACGGACCACGTACATACGTTAGTAGTCGTGTCACTTTTTCTATGAATTTTTGATTCCAACTCAAGCCGGTTTTAAAGAAAGTTTACTTAATAAGTTTTTTAACTTACATAGTCACTAACACTATGGTTTATACATAAAACGGGATATTTACCAAGTTTACAATCCTTTTTGTAAACATGGCAAATATCCCGTTTTATGTGTAAACCATAAAGTTTTCTATTTTATTTCTCTCTCTCTAGCTGTGCTACAATACCCTATCTTCCGTATCCACTCTGTCTTAGCCACCTCTTAAGGTCGTCTGTTCATTTATCTGGGAGGCAACTTACCGACACCCGATCTCTACGCCAGCCGTTCGTTGTTTGTTATTTTGAGACCAGTGATCATGAAGACTGTCTCGTTCGGCTAGTCGCAAGCGCGACTGCTGAGCAAGAGGTCCTGGATTCGATCCCCGGATCGGGTATAAGTTATTGTTATTGGGTTTTTCCATCAGGAATTTGACAGTGGCAGCCACGGAGTCTGGATCTGTGCCCGGTTGATCGCAATTCACTAACCCCCTATTACATTGAACTTTAATATAACTGGCAAAATGTGGGTGTACTAGTAGGTACACCTCTAGTCTTCGGAGATTACAGGTTGATGTTATGTTATAATCATGAAATAAATTGCAGAAAGTAAATCATTTTAATAGTTATTATAATGATTATTGTTGTGGGTAGTTACCCACAATAGATGTTGATGTAATTCTCTTTTAACCTCAGAGTCACCATTCTTATTTTCGTGTCGATGGTACTCAAATAGTATTAGACCAGTAGATATGTGGCCACCTGCACTGCTCTAACACGTTAGAGGCACCATGATTACAATGCTTTCATAATACCAACACTCCCCATAAATTGCTCATTTTCTCATAAAAGATGAAGAACCCATTAAATCGTACATTTCTAAAATACTTGAGTTCGTCGCCTCGCAATCCGCTTACGAGTATAAATATCATTGTACTGGGAACATATCACCCTCATGGTTCGTAATGTCATACCTATTAAAGATGCTACTTGAATTATAATGAGAAGACTAGTCTTTTACTTGGGGGTTTGTTTGTGTATCTAAAGGTTTGATTTTAAAGGGATTGTTGGTGGAAAATTGCGTGGAATAAAATCTGAAGCCTTTGTGAGGATCAGAAGGGATGCTAAGCAATTGATTTCAGCTGACATTTGTAGTTTTTTTGTCAGTCGTAACAAGGAGTCAGCAGCCTGAAAGTCTGACCACCAGTCTTGCAAAGGGTATCGTAATTCCAAGTAACAGAGTTGTGGAGGTAATTTAGGCAGTCGGTCCATGTAAAATATTGTCATTCAGCTGTATTCGGTTAGACTGGAAGCTGACCTCGTCATATTTCGTAAACGCAGATAATAAAAAGCTGGTACATGTATTAGCTGGTTATTGGCTCTTTTCTCCTTAATTTTAAGGTTCAAATTAATTGGTATCGAAAAGGATGCTAAATCTTTTTGACCTTTGGCAGCAATATCCCACGTCTTTCTGATACAAAACCACTGGTTGCTACGATATGATATTTAAATGGCATAGGTGTCAGTGTATTTAGTCTTACAAGGCTTATTACATAACATTACATCATGCCTGTAATCCCCGAAGGGTTAGACAGATGTGTACCTATAGTTATACTACACCCACATAATGTCAGTAAAGGCTTGGAATTTTTCCTCGAGTTAAAAGACCCAGTTTGTGATGATTCTTATATACTTTTTAGTCTAAAGAAAGGAGCATACAAATTATTTTTCAATACACTTCCTCGAAAACTGGCTCTTATCGCACTACGATTAGGTTCAACATGCTATGGAAGTCGCCCTCGTGGTTTTCTTCTTATATTCCCGCAAGAGTGCGGTCATAAAAGTTCCACAGCCAGGTGGTGAGGCGGCTCGCCCTCACACGCATTTTTATTTTTCATTATGTTTTTTGTATTCCATTGAATCAATTTGGACTTTGAACAAATTGGGACTAAAAACTAAAACTGTAAGTGTATTGAAAAACGTCGTTTGATACACGTGGGCATTTGTGACTGCAGTTCTCGGCTCCATAACACCCTCGCCTGCGGCTCGTGTGTGTATTTCGCCTCGGCCGCAATAACAAACTTTCCCCACTTATATCAAAATGTACTATATTTTACAGCTTCAGATGTCAATAAACCATTGGTTACCATCGTTTACACGACCTCACATAACATGACGCCTGTAATGCCCGAAGGGTAAGGCAGAGGTATATCTATTATTAAACCCACATATCGCCAGTTATGTTTGTAAGTCCCATGTAATAGGGGGCGAGCCTATTGTCATAAATCGTGCACAACTCCAGACTACGTGGCTGCTACTGAGAAATTCGTAATGGAAAAACCCAACAACACTTTGTCCGACCTGCGAATCAAACCCAGGACCTCAGGATCAACAGTCGCGCTTACGACCAGTAGACCAAAGAGGCAGTTCTGGAAGTTACTACACTACCAGAACTGCCTCAGGTACATAAATATGATAGTCGAAATCAAAAAAGTTGCCAAATATTGTAACTGCAACAATATTTTGTAGTAAACAGACGGATCGAATCAAATTCTCCTTTGCTATAGGTATTAAACATATTGTATTCCATATAATAATATCACCAACAATGTCAGGTTTAAAATGAAAGCAGACAATAAAATATAAACTTTATATTTCTTTATTTTCTGTACAATGTAATACTAAAACGTATACATTTGATATTGTATTGTTTTATATCATTCGGTAAAATTACAGAGCTTTGAAAAAGTAGAAGTGCCTTATTCGGTTTAGAAAAAGTCAAATGCCCCCTGCATTTGACTTTATATAGACATAATAATAAGGCACAGATCCTATCATTAAGGAGTTTTATATTCTTATTGATGTCGTAATTTCTTCATATTCACAGCACATAATTAATTTAACGACAAGGTCATTTTATCTATGTGACAGATGCATTTTCAACTTCATTGAATTTAAAAACGACCGGGATTTCTCGTCAAGAGGTAAACTGCATAAGTGGTTGAATATAGGCACTTCATAAATATTTATGAATGATGAATAGAAAAAGTGATATAGAAAAAGATTTTGGTCACATTCTCATAAGCTTTATTTACGCATTAAAGTTACAGCTTAAAAATTCAGTGTGATTAACAACCTCAAGCGACTGTCTTGCATAGACATGTCTATTTTTTTAAAGCTCTGTATTAAAGTTTTGGGACTGGAGACACTAAATCAGAATTGTTTGGCATTTTATTACATTCTATGATTTCTAGTGAATTTTCATTGCATTCTATCAATTCGTAATAGTAAAATAATGTTTTGACATAGTAAACAGGGTAGATGAACTCAAACAATGTGGCTCCAGTTAAAAACATAAAATTCTTTGTTACTATTCTTTGGTCTTATAGTCTATCCTGAAAACTTACATCTATATACATATTGGATCTAAAACAAAATAATCATATTAGCAAAAGTATGGCAAGTTTAGGCATTCATGATTTTCTATTACATTAGAAATTGGATTAAACCAAAAAACCAAGTAAGCGCTTGGCCGAGCTAAACGCTCAAGCGACCAAAACCAAATAAAGAAGATGTCTCTTGATGCAAACCGCAGCGCCCAACAACGTTAACGGCGCCTAAAGTTCATTCGCAACACAAAACCGATCGCTTATCAGAGAAAAGCTCAGGAATATTTTGACAGTTAAATAAGTTCCGACTTTTGTTTAGTCTACCAATCGGCAAGGCTACGTACGCTTTACGTAGCGGCTAGAGCCTAGCGAGTAGCGAAGTGAAACGAACGTTCTAGAATTTTCGCATCAGCATCGGTAGCAAGTAACCAAATTTTAAGTCACTAGGCTCTAGAGACGCCAAGCATGGCACCTGTTAGTACGTACGCAGCCTAAACCATAACAATACGTTTACTTCAGTCTAGCAGTGTTTGACAAAGTAAATGCTCTCTATTGTCGCCCAACGAAATGCGAGAGAGAAGTCCGACATAATAAAGAGTAGTCTATCTGCCTTCTCCCTCGCACGTCGATACGAGTACAGACAGTCAATCGAGTGTCAGTTATCGTACGTTGGACTACTTTGTTTGTTAAGCAAGTTGATACACTAGTTCACGGTAGCGACACTTCCATTTCGCAGTTACCGTTCGTTGGTCGTCTTTTCGAAATAGGGGTGGCAGTAAACTGTGTAGTAGGGCATACGAAACCCGGTTTAGGTCTCATAGTAAAACCCGGCTTTTACTCTGGGCCCGAAACCGGGTTTCAGTGCCCTACTGTGTTGTATTGCGAGTAGCTTCATTTTGTGAAATGTTTTTTTGGGAAACGGTTTTGTTGGAGTGAATTTGGTTAATAATGAAATCTTTCTCTTTGGAACTTGTAGGCATTAACAAATAGCTTACGAACCTGTCACTTCAGTTGCGTAACACACTTTCTATATTAACATAAGGGATATTAAAGGACTTATTTTCAAAAATAATTGACCCAAAGGTTGACTGGTAGAGAATGCCTTGTGGCATTAAGTCCGCCTATGTACCACTATTGTACATGAAGTTTAAATAAATAAATAATAAATAAATTGCATTGGTATCGAAATTACCCCACTGAGCTATTTAAAAAGTTTTAGACGTTGGTAATTATAAAGTTAATTAATTGAGACTTTTTTAATTCAGTAATAAGAAACAAACACTTCAAATTAAACAACGATTGTTCAATTTACTAATAAATTATATTTTAAAGCACTGAATGCCAAAACATGCCAAACTTCTAAACAAAAACTAATAAAATCGGTGAGATGTGACTACCAAACTATTTCAACTAAATACATAAAATTATACGATAAAATATTTATGGAAGTATTCACTAAGACATCTACATCTTAATACCCGTATTATGTAAATATGGCAGCAAAATTATTATATAAAATATTAAAAATTAAATTAAATTTTTGGTAGACTCTAACGCTCTTTCTTACAATGACATAATGATAATGCTTGATGATTTCGTATAATTTGACAGTTTTTAATAACTGTTAATTAGTTTTCGGATAAAATATATCTTAATACCTTATTGTAGTCTGTATTAACAAACGAATAATTATAAGCTTTTAATTTAATTATCATTTGTTAATTCAGGATTGTGATTAACAATAAATAGCTTTACAATTCATTGTTAATATTTGACGATAAATTGTAATGAAATTGAAAGAACTTCTTACTTCTTCTTCATCATTACCACTTACTACTACTACTTCTTCATAACTAGCAATATCAATAACATTATCATGAAAACAAACATTTCTACACAATCCTACTATATAATAATAATTATCGATATATTATATACAAAATCCAAGTAAATATTTTATCACTATGAAAATAATACTGAGTCATGCATACATCGCATTTATACATTTAATTTTCTCCTTCGAAAATGCAATTCATAAATTATAAAACTTAAATATAAAATCGTATCCAATTGTGACAACAAAAAATAATTTTATAAAATTCAATTCAATTTTTTTCAAGAACCAAATCACTCATTTTAAAATATTACGAATTTTAGAATTGTCATAAATCTTAATCTTTTAAGAATCATATATCATTTTGAATTGTAATTTTTAAAATTACTTAGCGACACTTAACAGTTGGTATAATGGAAGAAATTCATTTTTATGAAATTCAATATAAGACACAAAAATTACATTACGTGTGTAAGGCATTGTTCAGTGTGATAAATGGGACCGATTTATAATGCTAGATATATTATAGCGTATCATATTCTATTATGGGCTCACGTACTGAGATTTTAGTTATAACATAGCCTTGTTACACTTTGACGATCAGCTGTCTTCTTACTCAGCTGTAATATTCTTGGTAAGTACGCTATTTGGAATATGGTAGTGCTTTGCCTACGTTATCATCCTGTATGTCATTCTACAGTAAGTAGTGTCTGCCATTTGTGTGATTCTGTAGCTTCTGTGATGTAGGCAATTGACGGTAGGCAAACTTACCTACTGATAGCTTTTATTGTGGCACGGAAAAAGGGGGTTTATTATATTATTATGTAAGGTTGAATCTTTCTAAAGGCTTCAGACTAATTTATTTACACCCCAATTTAATTCTTGTTTCCGTTATGAACAAATGTCTGGAAAACAGTAAATAATTGAATTAAAATACGTAGTTTCAGCACTGATAGAACCCATAATTCAAATTAAAAATCTGTTTAACTTTGCGAAGCTTCCCAACTTTAAGTGGGTATTCCCCAATGGAGTTAAATCCCACTATAATTTGTCTGTAAAATATATCCGTAATACCGACTGTAAGCTCATGAAAAATAGCCATACGTGAGTCCATGAAGTGCATGATGCAGTAAATTCTCTACGATAGTAAATCTCGCACGATATATCATAATGTGTGCTATCTTAGTCATTACTCTGCTAACCCAGGCCTTATCACTTGGGTTTGCTTTCGTAATACATATATTTTGGTATCATTAGTTATAGGTATTTTATTTACTTCGATGTGATATGGAGGATTTTTTAGACCGGCATTATTTTTAGTTCAGAAAATCGGGGTATAACTATAAAGCAAATGATCTTTAGGTTTTCTGCTATATGTATACTTCTAAAGCCTTGATTTAACCTTATTTGAATGAATTTTAATATTAACATCCATGATAAAATGTTAAGTGTGTGTTTCTAATTCGTGTCTCGTTAGTTCAGTCTCCTGTATTTCGTCTTCACTTCGACTGGAATCGGAATCACCTGCAAATAAATTAAGATTATTGTCAATTGTCATAAAAAAAAAACGTAATAAGGTAGGTCATGTAAAATATTTCGCTTACGCATTATAGCCTATATTGTGTTGCTATGTACTAGAAAGCTATCATTGACAGGAAACCTACTTTTTTTTTTCTCGACTTGAATGTGCCCTGGCGGTTGAGAGTATGTCATGCTCACTCAAATGTATCGCTGATGGTGGCGTGTGTGTCGGGTCATTTAGTTCCCTTCAAAATGGTTGAGTTGAATGATGGCTGATCCATGCGTCATGTTCGTGAACGGGCGCTGTCAGTTGTGACTGGTCATCTCTTAGTTGCCACGGTTTATTTGAACCAATTATTTTGTTTTTTAATTGCCTTTTTTTATTTGTACTGTGGACACTTTTAACATGCACGTCTTGCTACATCGTTCTCACATAATGTACCATCTCTACAAGAATGATGTATCCAAGATTTTTGTAAAAACATTATGATTTAAAAGAGTGTCCATGGAGTTTCTTGCCCATTCTTCTCCATAGAGATCTACGCTTTGGAATGGGCAACTACAGTACTTTCACAGTTATTATGTCTTGTGACTGGGACTGTAGCTTAATTTTTTATTGCTGTCTTTGTTTCGACAGTTCAAAAGTGCCTGTAATTGGCCTACTTGAAATAAATGCTTTGATTTTTTTTTATATATCTGTTTACGTCAATTTCTCTTAAAAAGTGGGAAATTTCACACAATACATGTAATAATTATATATAAATAAATAAAGTAGTATTTACAAGATAATTTTTGAGTAGGTAATGGTTGGTAGGTAGGTAATTTTTGGGTAGGTTAAATAATGTTTTTTTTTAATATCAGGCGACGTGGCAGGCCTCGTAGAAGATAGCGGGACGAGCTAGACATGACCAGCCACCAGTGGTCCACATTGGCCTTGGATCGAAACAACTAGAAGTCATGAGGAGAGGCCTTTGTCCAGTATTGTGATGAAGCAGGCGAACAGTATCAGTCTCACAACACAATGTATTTTGTTTTGTTAAATACAAATAATATTCACTTCGTAGAACGAGTGTTTTTAACTAAAAATAATTTATTGCTTTATTATTTATTTAGGAATGTTGATATATAGACACCGTATTACACTTGAGACTTAATTTCAGAAAATAGTTCACAAATAAGGTGAAAGTCAACCTACTCAGGGGAATGCAATCAAAAATTTTAATCGAATTAGAAAGTTTATAATGCTATAACATGGCGTTTAATTTAAATAATTTAATTAAATTTTTGTTCGTAATTGCTTAAGAAGTTTCGGTTACAATGTATTTTAGACTCAAGTAGCTTTGCATTTTGAGAACCTGTTATGAAGCCGTACTTAGACAAGACTATTTTCAGGTATTTTCCTCTCAAGTACCAGGTTTTATATTCAGGTATTCGGAGTCTATGTTACTTGACTAGGGATTTTGAAGGTTTGGTAGGCCTAGCACGAACATGCGGAATGAACGTTACGTAAATTCGAACGATTTTAAAATAAAGGTGCACATGGTATTTTTACTTCGATATAAGACTTTATTTATATCTATTAATGATAGCGATAGTGTCTGTTGCATAAAATCAAAATCTGGATATTATAATATCGATTAATAATGTTTTGAATTCACTTTACGTAAGATGGATGGAGACGGAAAGGAAGGCCAAGGAAACGATGGTTGGATTTGTGTGAGGAACGATATGAAATGAAAAGGAGTAAATGATAGCGTGATGGTTGACAGAGGAGAATGGAAGAAAAAAACGTGTTGCGCCAATGCCAAGTTAACATGGGACAAGGGCAGGAAGTTGATTATGTTCACCCACGTGCTTACTACGGCTTCGGGCGAATGGGTGTGTTAGGTTTGATAAAGTAATACTATCATACTGTTCCAGTGAAGTAAGGTTTAAAAAAAAATTTTTCCACGCTCACCATGAGGCCTTGTATCCAGAGCCAGTACGGCAAGTGGAGCATCATCAAGGACTCCTGACCACCGCGCAGCCAAGACCCTAGAGCCTCTGTGACCTCTCACTACCACTGTGGGCACCATGTTGGATGAGATGGTTGATCCTCCGCCATACATGGAGACTCCTACGTTTCTTCTTAAGATGGTGCTAGAAGAAAAGTACAAAATTAAAATAACTGACGAATGGTGGGTGTACATAAGCCTGTAAGGTTCCTGCTGCTGGGAACTGATCTCTGATCGTGACCCACCACGTGGGCCCAGTGAGGATTGGTGGATGTCACATGTCTTTGAATTCTTTTCTGCAGGACATGCCTGGGTATCATTCCGAAATTTGTTTTCCTACACTGTTTTGAAACCTGTGGTGAAGTAATAAATTTCACAAAATAACGCGTCTGCTTGACTTTGAACTCACGATCTATCTACCTACCTACCGTGTACCGAGTTAGCTACTCACTTCTGTTGTAGGCACACCTCTGCCTCACGCTTCGGGTAAAATAGGCCTGATGTTATGTATCATTCATCATAATCTGCCTAGTATTTTCCCAACTATGTTGGGGTCGGTTTCCTGTCTAACTGGCTGCAGCTGAATACCAGAATTTTACATGGAGCAACTGCCTATCTGACCTCAACAACCCAGTTCGTACTGGGTAATACGATACCCCTTGGTAAGAATGGTTGTCAGACTTTCGGGCCACTGACTACCTGTAACGACTGTCAAAGATCTACAACGGTACCAACGGTTTAATGTGCTTTTCGAGGGAGGAAGGAAACTCGGTAAGTATTGGGTCATCCATCCCCGAACCAACCTAGACAAGAGCGGCTTAACCTAAAGATCGACGCGTGCGGCTGTTATTATTAAGCCATGAGCTCCTCATGTTATGTACAATATTTTTTTTTTAATCCTCCACTGGTCTAATTGAAATAAATGCTTTGAGTTTGAGTATCCTTCTCCCACATTCCTAGAGTTTCGCAACTTGATTTAATTTTGGAACTGCCATTATATGGCTTCTTTTTGACGTCAGTAATTAAAAGTTTTTAGAACTTTTTGAAACTTTTTTTAATAATTTCTGTGTGGCCATTGCAATTGGGGCTATTTAAAGCACCCCTACTTGAATTTTTTTTTGTGTTTTAATGTAGCTTAGGGTAAGTGCATTTCGTTATTATTTTTTATGGTAAATAAAGATATTTGAAAATTGAACTTGAAATTAAAAAGGCAATCAACTGTCACTAATATTAGAAATGTGAATGTTTTTAAAGATCAACAACTTTTGTTCAGCAGCTTTTACAGGAATGACAAAGTTTCTCCGTTCGGATTTAGATAATATTTAAGCGTTATAGAACATGTTTTTATAGAACTTATAGAACAGACAATAATACAACACTTGTTATTTAGATACATGTAGCAATTTTCCAAGAATCGGAGTAGAACCGCCGACCACTAGTGAAGCCGAGATCTATAAAACATTTACAGATCTCGGCTTTACTGTGGTTGGCGGTTACACAGCACGTATTTTGTCAAAGAGTTTTCCCGTTACGATTAAACTACAATAATAAATGATAGAAACGGGAACATATTTAATTGTCTGATTCAAAGCACGTGCTAGGTTTTCTTTATAGACCGCCTTATGCTCAGCATTAAGCGAATCTTAAACGAATGTACACTATAGGAATTTTAACCTACGGCTAACGGCAACCAGTTTTCTGAGCGCTTGTCGAAACATATGCGCTCAGAAAAGGGGTTGCATTCATTTGAATGACACCAGTGTAGGCGAAAACGGGTATTAGTAAACTATATTGAAGAAACTCTCACCTCTGCTCCGGATCTCTTGGCCTGCTCTTCTTTTTGCACATGACTATCATTGCGACGCACAGTGTAGTCAGGATAGTCAGTAGAACAAGCGACAGTGCTGCTCCAACCAGTAGTGCAACACTGTTGTCTGAGGGCTGTGGCTGGGCCGGTGGTACTGGAGTCATCGTTTGGAGAGACCCTGATGATGATGATAACGGTATAGGAATAAGAGAGAGATTAAAAACGCATAAAATTGACAATTGTAAAGATTTTTAATAAAATTGGCAACACTTGGGTATAAAATTAAAAAAAAAACACATGAGTGAGGCGCGATATTTCCAAATCTTTTGCGGAACAGTTCAAACGTAAAAGAAAAAAGTAGAATGCCAAAAAACCAGGCTGAAATTGCGTTTTAACCAATTTTCTATAAAATCGATGATCGATGACGAGTCGAGATGCAAGATCAGCCCCACTTTCCTTAAGAATCCTCTTTTACTCTTACTTAATATTATTACGAAATAACCAAAAATTTCCACGCAGGTTTGTACTACGAGTATTAATGAATAACATTGTGATAATCATAGATTGACGTTACAATCAGTAAGGCATATCCGAAAGAGAATTCAGAACAATAACTCGAATTTCAAAGCTTCCCCATTTAGCCAGGGTTAACTGTATCGAATGTAGGTAACCCCTAGATAAACTGCATTTTCGGAAGATCAGACGGTAGCAGGCTGTCTAAACATTTGCAGCATTAGCAGGAATCAAAGCTATTCTCAGTCATGTATGCCGAAGACGGTGACTGTTTGGTGTTGTGCTATTTGTGATTTTATTAGGAGCAAAATAAATGACGTAGAAATGTAGGTACATGATTTCGGTATTAGAAATTCTATCTCTATAAATAAAAATGAATGTTTGTATGTTTGTCCATTATGCGTTCCTAAACCATTCATCCGATTCTGGTAAAACTTTGGAAGGTTCTTTTGTGTACGCAAAGGTCCCTGTTCCAAAAAAAAACTATATCTTCACATGGTACAGTTACATACATTATAATTTTTGATTTCTCTTACAAATAACTTATTTTTAAAGAAAATTTGTGTGTACAAATATTCCCAGCATTATTTAGATATTGATAGATAGTAGTTGTAATGAAATAAAGAATATATCAGCGTGGGTTTGAACCCACAACTTAGGCCCGGTATATCAAAGTGGAGACGAAAGCAGATGTGCGAAGAGCTGCAAGATGCGACCAATCACAGGAGAGACGGGAGCCGTGATGTGGAATTTAACCAACGTAATTGGTCGATTTTCAAACGTCTCCTCTCTGCTTCGCTCGACCCCTCTTAGATGAAAATCCGGACCTTAAGATCATGTCCATAGGGCCCTACTACACAAAATATTATCGAAAAAATTACTAAGACTTACCAGGTCTATCCAAGTCGTCGGCAGTTCGTATTCGTACGCTGTGCAAAGCTGCAGGTCTTGGAGACCTTCCTCTCGGTGTCTCAGCGTAAATCAGCAATGTATACTTTCCAGGGGATAAAGCGTCTAAAGCGAATTGAGGTTTGTCGTTTCTCACGCGATATACAGCTTCTGTTAGTCCAAAGGCTGAAATACCCTGGGGTAAGAAAAAAGATTTTGATTTTATTTAAGATGACCGTTAAGTTAAATGTGGACAAATACTTAATGATAAGAGAGTTAGGTTTTCTTTATTTATCATTTTCTATATTAGAGCCTATTGAAATTATCTGACATATTGAATATACGACGTGGAAAGGACATCGACACTAAAACGGTTACCACTTAATCTTCAGTACATCATTCTGAACACTTATAAAATTAAAGAGGAAAACTCTTTCCTACAAAACTGCAATACCTACAGCTACACGGTCCAAATGTGTGGAACAGTTAATTTTTTTAAAACTACCCATGAAACATTTCTTTGTGCCCCCCCAATACGGTTCATTAATGCACTGAATACGTGGTTAGCGTCGGTGTCCGTTCCACCGTGTATAATATGTGTGTGGGGATATTTTCGTAAGAGATCACTGTTATAAAAAAAAAATATCTGTTATATTTAACATTTACATGGCTTTATGTATTGAAGTAACAAGTGATGATGTGTGGTGATGTATCTAATAAAGATATAATTCTCGCTCAATGTAAACTGAGTATGTAATACCTGTTATAAATCCAGTTCAGTAAAAGACAGTTCAATGGAGGAATAACAACAACATTTTAGGAAACCTAACACGAACACAAAATGTTAGAAAAAAACTGCATGCAAAGGTAGCAAACAAAATATCCTGTGAACGAATGAATCTACCAAAAATAGAGCATGAATTAACCGAAACGCGTCATGCAAATCTATTGAGGACAGTTACAGGCATTTTCGGTGTAGTTTTTACATATTTTTGGGGCCATACAAACAGAATTCACAGTAAAAGTAAACCGTGTGAGTTTTATAGTATTTTTTGAGTTAGAATAAAATAAATATGGAACGAATATTCGGGGTAAAACTAAACGACTGAAAAAAAAAATTGCGATACACGAGAGGATTTTTCATTAGATTTCTCTTTTGGTTGGTAACAAACTTTTGCACTAAAACTCTCTACACTTTTTTTATTATAGCTAATCATCCTGCTGCCTTGTCACAATGTATGTCTTAAGCATTTCTATTCAGCGCCGCTAAATTAAAAAAAAAATATCTCTATTAGCCGCTATCTCCAAAGTCACCATTTTATTTTATTTACTCAAACCAGCCAGAGTTTTAGCGGTTTTTCCTTCATAAAAAAGACATTTACAACTAAACATTCATGCCAAAATCTTCCTGACAACACATTCTTCATACTTTTAGCATTATAATTATCAAAAGAACAGCGGGGATATCATGACCTCTTAAAGCAGTATTGTTATTCTTAATCCAGAGTAGGAAAGGGCTATACAGGACGTCTAGCCCCATCCCATTCCCACTATGGAGTAAGACTATAACCAAACTGATTTAAAACCGGTAGGCCACCATTTTCTGGAACTGGTGGCCACCTGGAGTGATAGACCGAATATTATGGTGGTTAGAATGATAACAACATGCAATCATTTTGAAGCGGCCTTACGCAGAAATAACAGATTGGATGATACAATTCCTGTGATTATTACTTGGGATTGAAAGGGCTCAGGATTTCGCAGTTTCACAGACAAACAAAATAAACTCTGACTTCGTAGAAAAACAAATTGAATTCAAGACGGATTTAGAGGTATATAATGAAGATGAAGATGGTCTTAACATACGAGAAGACAACAGTGAGAATGATTATCATAAAGCATTGGTTACACACTGAGAGTTTCTTGCCTCGAATTGGCGAATAGCGAAAAAAAAAAATTTAGATTCTCTGATATTTGTCATGTTTTAGAACCACAACCTTAATGCCATTTAATACTGTCGTGATATCACAGCAGATAGTTCAGTAAGTGTCAATGATTGTTAATTATCAGAAATTCTGAACCAAAGCATAGTGTATAGTTATATATCGATGCCCTAATTTAATAGTAAGATATCTTTAAAAAAAAAAACAAATTGAGATAAGATTTTTCTTCAGTTAAAAAAGTAACTCGCAACCCATGTGTCTAAATTTCAATATCTCACCGAGACATTTATGCAAATTGAAAAAGCAAATTATTAATACAAAAAGTACCTATGCATTAATATAAAAAGTATTTTATTCATATTGAAACATAAACAACTCCCAAACGCATTGAACTAAACTATCATTTCAATAAATTAAGAATATTTAATATAACAACAGTGAATTACTGACAGTAAAATCTTAAAAGTATAATTAACTCAAAACATACTTCGGTCAAGGTTTCTTTCTATTAAGCTAGGACTGCCATGTTTCGGACGACCAACGATCTCGAGCCGAGAATCTCTCCATCTCTGGGAATGGACCTCTTTTCTTGCAAACAAAGCTTTAAGATGAAGACACAAAGGGATGCGAAGGTCTTGTTAGCACGGCACCACAGCCACGCCGCGCTCACCTGATCGTTCATCGTTGAGATCTCATTGTCCTCCTGTGCGGTCTCAGCGCGATGCCGTACCTCCAAAGCTTCGAGAAGGAACCGCTGGGGTAGACCTCCGTCATGACCTGGCTCGCAGTGGAGCAGCTCGTTTTCGATCTCGCAGTTGCTTGGCGGTTCGGGAAGCGCTGTGGATGTGTTGGGATGACATGATGCATGCATGTGATATAAAGATGAAAATAATAGTACACTATATAATTAGTAAAGTAATTTCGAAACAACTATGTATAGTATAAGCACTACATATCAATTTCATAGCAAACGTACAATCACTACACCGGTGCCTATAAATGTGCGTTGTAGTAGTATGGAGTTTCATTGAAAGAATCTTGTAGTGTGCAGCTCGCCTAACCTTATATTTGTAACTGCACACACTAATTATGGTCATTATTATACGAATCATCGAACTAAACAGTTCTCTTTCATTTTGACAACATCACTATAATACATGGCGACCCTTAGCCAGCAATTAAAATTTTGCGACATACGCGAAAAGCGTCCACCGTCGAAGAAATTATGAAGATAAAGTAAAAATAGAAGTATTGAAGACCGAAAGTTTCAAGAAAGAACGTGAAGAAGACTGTAAAATTAAAGAAGAATCAAAATCGCAATACAGAATCAGTTTGAAGAGGTGAAATTATTAATGAAGACAGAAAAGGAACGTTGCTGCCGGGTGCCGGGAGAATGCTCAAGCCTTATGATGAGAGGATATGCAGGGCGCCGGGAGATAAATCGTACGGGTCCGATGTGGAGCAGCTGGGAGTAGTTCGTGTCCAGTGCTGAGGAGTTCATTCATCCACGCCACGTGAGACGTCGTGACCTACATTTAAACGTTGTCAGAAAAATAAGTACCTACTGCAATGTAAGTTTTGCATTGCTAACATTTTTTTTATTCTACAATATTTCTTGTAATTTTAATTAGATCATGCTGTATTATTTTATATTTTGCTCTGGAGATTAGGAATGTCGCAACAATTGCAAGATTTACACGCTAAATTAAAATATTTAAGAGAATATTTAGTGAAACTAGGTCCAGATAGGCGTAGACAAGATTTAGCTTTAAAGAAACTAGAGGAAGCAGAAAAAGAACATAGTAAATTGGATTGTATTTTGACTCAGTTGAACCAAGAAATTAAAAATCGTAAGTTAGACAAAGAAGCTTGTGAGGTTTTCCAAACATTAATTCATGAAATTCAATCAAATTTTCAGAAAATAAAGGATTTACTTTCATTAGTGGATAGTAGTAGTCAAACTAGTTCTACAGATTTTATAGTATATTCTGATTGTGTTACAAAAATGGCTGACGCATTCGATATTAAAACTGCAATTTCCCTGTTGCCGGTGATGAATGGCCAGGAGCAGGTGACAAATCAGCTTATTGATGGTATCTTACTTTATAGTTCGCTCATTAATGATGCCAGTAAAAGACAATTGATACAGTTTGTGTTAAAAACGCGTCTTTCGCCTAGTGCAAAATTACGTCTTAAAACTAATTACGTAGATATAGAAAGTTTGGTAGAAGATATGCGAATTTATTTGCTGCCGAAAAAATCGTCTGTAGCTTTACAAACTCAATTATTTAAAGCGACTCAAGGCCGTAGAAGCATTGAAAAATTCGGTGCAGAAATCGAGGAGTTATTTGTGAATCTCACGATTGCACAGGCTAACGATAAGCGTGATGCCTATGAGGTTTTGCGTCCACTCAATGAGAAAACTGCAATTAAGCGGTTTAGCGATGGTTTGGCTGACAAGCGGCTCAGCACCATCATTGCCTCACGACAGTTTGCATCGTTGTCTGAAGCCATAACGGCTGCGGTAGATGAGCAATCCATGTCTGTCCAGCCACAAGACCAGGTTATGCAATTTAGGGCTAACCAAAACTACAAACGTGGAAGCTTTGGAGGTTCTCGAGGCCGAGGAAATAGACAGTTTTATAACAACAATAAAACTTATAACCATAATTATAACAAAGATAGTGGAAATAATGAAAATAGGTCAGGTCAAAGAACTTCAAACAGTGTAAATCGAGGTAAACACTCAGGTGGACAGCGTCAGCATTTCCGTGGACGTCCGGTGCGTAGTCAGCGTGTTCAACATAGCGCGCAACAGTCCAATGTCCAAGACGACTTGCGCAATGACCGCACAAATAGTCATGAAAACTTAGAATTTTTTCGTACCTAAATCGTACACTCATTCAATTTATAGTTTTTGTAATTTTTGTATAATTAATTGTCAATTAAAAGATAGTGATGTTGATCTTAATTTACTGATTGATAGTGGAGCTAGCTTATGTGTGCTTAAGTATGAATGGTTGTCGCGACATAGGAATTTATTAAATTTAGTAAAACAAGATAAGATAGTTATTAGAGGAATTAGTGGTAATTTAGAGTCATTGGGATACATTTATTTAGATATTATAATTAATAATGTGACTTTCCAACAAAAGTTTTACATTTTTGAACACTTATCTTGCGCCTCAGAAGGTATACTCGGACAAGATTTCTTTGAACAATATAACGCAGTATTGAACTATAAAGATGGTACTCTGAGTTTAGAAACCCGAGACCAGTCTATTAGTGTTCATGTTAATAGGAACTTATTTACAATTCCGCCTCGTTGCGAAGTAATTAAACACATCCCGACGTCACACAACAGTGATTGCGTCATTTTGTCAAAGGAAATTTATAAAGGGGTGTTCACGGCAGGTGTAGTATCGAAGCCACATAATGGATTTATTCCTGTTAGGATATTAAATACAACTGATAATTCGGTTAATGTAAATATTTCAGATTTAAATATTAGTTGCCTAAATAATTTTTATGTTTGCAAGTTTGACGACGATAGTATATCTGTGGATAGAGTCAGAACTTTGCTTACTATTTTACAGCTATTTAAATAAAGAGGAACAAAGAGGCATAGAAAACGTATGTGCCAAATATGCCGATGTTTTCCATTTACCAGGAGATACGCTCACTACAACTAATTTAATAGAACACTCAATTAAACTAAAAGAAAATACGTCACCAGCGTACGTAAAGCCTTATCGATTGCCTAAAGCATTGAAAGGCGAGATACAAAGACAAATAGATGAAATGGTTAAAAACGATATCATTGAAGAGACTATTTCAGAATGGTCAAGTCCAGTTCTATTAGTACCAAAAAAGACAGATAGGTCAGGAGAAAGGAAATGGAGACTTGTAGTGGACTATCGCCAACTCAATAATAGGATACAGGATGATAAATTTCCTTTACCTAATATCACTGAGATTCTAGATTCGTTATCTAATAACATCTATTTTTCAAAATTAGATCTCAGTCAAGGTTACTATCAGCTGTCGTTAGAAGAAAAGTCTAGGAAATATACTGCATTTACAACAGACAAGCAGTACCAAATGAAACGATGTCCAATGGGACTTAAGACATCGCCTAGTGCATTTGCTCGTCTTATGACAATAGCAATGTCTGGGTTAAATTATAAATCATGCTTTCTATATCAAGATGATTGTATTGTCGTAGGAAATTGTCTTGAAACGCATAACAAGAATCTTATAAAAATCTTTGAATGTCTAAGAAAAGTGAATCTGAAATTAAACCCCCTGAAGTGTGAATTTTTACGTAAAGAAATCGTTTATTTAGGACATAAAATTACGTCAGAAGGAATATTTCCCGATCCATCGAAGGTAGAATGCCTACAAAAATATCCAGTCCCGCAGAATGTAGACGAAGTCAAGAGATTTGTTGCATTTGCTAATTATTATAGGCGTTTTATCCCAAAGTTTGCTGAAATAGCCTATCCTTTGAATGCGTTATGTAAGAAAGACGTAGCGTTCGTGTGGAGTGACGAATGCGAGCAAGCATTTGACAAGTTAAAACAGACTTTGGAGACAATAATACTTTTACGTTACAAACTGACGCATCAAAACTTGGATTAGGCGCCGTACTGTCTAATAGCAATGGCAAGGTAGTCGCGTACGCAAGCCGTAACTTGAAACCCGCTGAGACGCGATACCCTGTGATTGAGTTAGAATTACTAGCTATTGTTTGGGCAGTTCGACATTTTAGACCTTATTTATATGGGAAAAAGTTTAACATAAAAACAGACCATAAGCCGTTGATTTATTTATTTAATATGGCCGATCCTTCAAGCCGATTGACAAAGTTCAGATTATATCTGGAGGAATATGATTTTGAAATCAGTTATGTCCCAGGGCGGCACAACGCAGCTGCAGATGCATTGAGCCGGATACCTATTACATCCAACAGCTTAAAGGATATGAACAAGCATGTAGTATCGGTCATGACAAGGGCACAGACTCGAAGGTTACGCGCTAACTGTGATAACAACGACATGACTACTGACTCTGAGGTATCCTCTACTCCAAGGCCTGATCAACCTAAGGTAGTGGAAATTCTCAAACGACCGATTGACAGCGTTGAATTGATATTATTTAGTAATAAAAATACATTAAATCAGATAGAAAAATCAAAACATTTCACTAGCGATAATGGTAACTGCAAATTCGTACCTGATAAATCAGCAATTTTTGTGATTTCTCGATCGTTACCTACCGTAAGTGTGTTAGCGAGAGAATTACAACGTTTTTGCAAGCAAATCAAAATAAACGAGCTCATAATAATTAAAAGCAAGCGCTATGAAATTTTTGTTAACAATTTTATAAAGGAAATGAGTCATTTAAATGATAATGATATTCCTAAGCTACTCGTTATTAAAGATGTGACAAGAGTTACTGACAAAGACACGAAAACTGTGATCTTGAATGACTTCCACCTGTTACCCACAAGTGGCCACGCGGGAATAAACAGAATGTTAAATAACATTAGGAAGAACTATTATTGGCCAGGAATGACCAATGACGTAACAGAATTCATAAGGAAGTGTAGAAGTTGCCAGATTCAAAAGCATTCCAATAAGCATACGAAGGAACCGATGGTTATCACATCCACGGCATCTACTGCTTTTGAAAGAGTTAGTTTAGATTTAGTGGGTCCTTTAGATGTAGATAATTTAAACTATAAGTATATTCTAACATTGCAGTGCGATTTAACAAAATACGTTGAAGCTTATCCTTTAGAGAGGAAAGATACTGTTTCCGTAGCTAGGTTATTTGTAAACAATTTTATTCTGAGATATGGTATCCCTAGAGAAATAATAACAGACCAGGGAACAGAGTTTATGTCATCAATTTTTACAGAGATTTGCAATTTGTTGCATATAAATAAACTGCATTCAACAGCTTATCATCATGAAACTCTAGGAGGATTGGAAAACACTCATAAGGTTCTAGGAGCCTACCTTAGAATTCAGTGTGACAATAACAAATCAGATTGGAGCAGTTGGCTTCCATTCTGGTGCTTTTCTTTTAACACTACAGTACATTCTGAGACAAAATACACTCCATTTCAGTTAGTATTTGGGAAAAATTGTAATTTACCATCTAATATAGCAGAAAGTTCATATGTTGATCCTTTATATAATCCTGATTCTTACCCGTTAGAACTAAAATACAGACTTCAAAAGGCACAAGCAGAAGCTAGAAATAATTTATTATTCAGTAAGGAATTGAGAAAGAAATATTTTGATAAAAATGTAAACGGATTAAAATACAATAGTGGAGATTTAGTTCTTATTAAAAATCAAGTAGGAAATAAGTTAGATAAAATTTATTTAGGACCGTATAGAGTCATTGAAGATGTTTCACCAAATGTAAAAATATTAAAAGATGACAAAGAATTTGTAATCCATAAAAATAATACAAAACTGTTTGTTACATAAAATACTTTGGTTATAAGATATTTCTTTTATGTAATGTAATGTAATGTTAAAAAAAGTATATTTTTAAGCTATTGTTTTGTTAAAGTAAAAAAAAAAAAAAATGAATTATGTACTTAGATAATAATAACATTTTTTTTTTAAAAAAAAGGGGAGGTGTAGTGTGCAGCTCGCCTAACCTTATATTTGTAACTGCACACACTAATTATGGTCATTATTATACGAATCATCGAACTAAACAGTTCTCTTTCATTTTGACAACATCACTATAATACAATCTGAAGGCTGGACTTGGGGCGATGCTGATCCAGTACAGTGCTTTCTGAAGTGAATTCACTATGTCTACTCGAATCTCCAAAATAATCATTAATTCTATTTGAGCTTTCTACAAAACAAAGCAATAGAAATGATCTACTCTTAACTTAATTATTTTAACTGCAAAAGTATCAAATATTACCAGCAGGTAAGATCCTGAACAGGCATGGCTCCCGCTGATTGCCCACGTCATTGCTGGCCCAACAAGCTAGCCAACCCAGATCTTCTTCAATGTCTGAATGTAGACCGTGGATGACTGTGCTGGTGGAACCCATCACTGTCACGTTGGCTGCTGGTATCTGTGAAAATGGGTCAGGGTTACGAAATTGTTTATTTAACTGGATCGGAATATGAGTAACAAACCGAAGGTTGATTTTATTCCTTTATGGTTTTCTATGAGTCATCAAATCAGATGAGTCTTGATAGTAAGGGGATTGTTCATAAATGCGTAATAATTCTTTAACCATACATTTGTAATTTAAACGCCTGTTAAATTTAACCAGCGTTCATGAATAATTACCTCGGTGTAGCGGCTGAATAGAATTGAATCTTCTATCAGTAGCCTTAGCCTTAAGTTTAAAAATAAACAAACAAACAACTGACTGCTATCAGTTGTTCATTTGTTTATTTTTACACTTGAGATCGCGTCTTGAGATGATCATAAGTCCTTGCAATAGATATTCACATTTTTTTTAAATAATGATACAATCATGATATCTATGCCACGGATATATTACAAAAATATCATCGAAATAAAAAAAAAAACCACTTTGTAAGGTTTACATACCGGCAGGACATCCTTAGTTCCATTGTAAGTCCAGTAGAACCTCAAAGGCCCAGCATCCCGGCTGGCTGGTGCAGTCACGGAACACCTCGCTCTGACCTCTCCTCCAGGGGCACCAGCTAACTGCTGGATGACGTTGCCAGATGCGCATTCTGGTCGGGCTAGATAGAAAGATGGTGAAAGTGATTATGGATTTGAACGAAGACATTTTTGTATATGTTGATGCGAAAAGGAAATTCAGTTACGATAAAAAAAAAACTAGATTATTTGGGCAGATTTGTCTCTAAAGTTATCAGCGGGTCTTTTTGCGTTACATACTTTTAATCATTATTTAATTCAGAATTTTTAAGGAAATCACTAACCCATTGGTTCATAGGTTTTGAAAATTAGATTGCTTGACAACATGTATCACAATGAATGTTGTTAAACTGTCAATGTGATAGGCATTGCCATTATCTCTCAGTTTTGACTTTACAGCTACTGGCTAATCGCCTACTAGGTTCAAAGGCTGACATTGATATTGATTTGGGCGAACACGTCAAGTCTTCATTAAATGCTTTCTAGCAAAAAAATAAAAAAACCGGTCAAGTGCGAGTTGGACTCGCGCACCGAGGGTTCCGTACAAACCTGTGGGTATATAACTTTTTTTTATATGACGAAACTAAAAATTTACGGTTTTCGTAATTTTTCCTATATCTGTACTATAAGACGTGACTTCGTACAAAATTTCAAGATTCTAAGTTCACGGGAAGTACCCTGTAGGTTTTGATTCCCGTGCGAGTTTCGAAAATTTGCGGAAATTTGCGGCCTAAGTGGCTGTATCTTTTGATTGCGTTGACTTAGAAGGTTGATTTTTCTACAGCTTCCAGGGACAGTAGAACTAAGTATCATATAGAAATTTCAGTTTGATACCTCCACGCGTTCCTGAGAAAAACGGTCTTGACAGACGGACGGACGGACGGACGGACGGACGGACGGACAACAAAGTGATCTTATAAGGGTTCCGTTTTTTCCTTTTGAGGTACGGAACCCTAAAAAAACAAATAAGCTGTATTGACGATTTATAAGTCTTACGAAAAAATACTCACATAAAACATTCAAAGTCAAAGGATCGCTCAACGCACTGCCCTCAGAGTTTCTAGCCCGACATCGATAGACCGTCGAGTGATGTCTCCTCAGCCCTCTGATGACCAGCCTGTTGTTCTCTATAGATAGACCTCCGATTGGATCGTCTCTTATTAGGTGGACCTAGTTAAAAGAAGAAAAAAGTTGCTGTTGGTAAAGCTGGAATCATTTATTACTTTTAGGCGATTTTAAACTTTATTGGTAGGCTGTCGCTTTTAACAAAAACAAAAATATAATAGAAATCGGTTGACTTACGATTAACCTTATCTAATGAAAAGCGAAACGATGTTAAAACAACAAATTATAATATCATTCACAATAAATACAAAGTGGTTTATCTAAAAATGTATCTAATAAGATAAATAAGTACAAGCAAAAATCTCAAGAACATTTTTTTAGCCTGTGGACTTTATAAACAGAGCGAAAACTAATTATGACAACGTACCACGTAAAACCGAACGCTATTATGAAGTTATTATTTGCCAGTATAACAAATTGAATTTTCATGAAGCAACAATTAAATTCTCATTATTGAATCACGCTAACTAAGACTTAGGTACTTGAACATGCCAACTTACTATTTACTGCTAACTTAGTAGAATTTCTTTATAATGTTGGAGTTTAAAATCATTTAGATTTTCATGGCGTGGGTATTGGTTATTTATTTATTATTGTGATCAGCCTGTGTCCTGCAGGGCAAAGGCTTTCCATGCACTCTATCTAGAGCGTTACTACTCCGTTGGTTTCGCGGTTGCAAGCGCGGCTGCTAAGTGTGGGGTCCTGGGTTTGACTCTCGGGTCGGGCCAAAGTGTTGTTGGGATTATTCAGTAGGAATTTTTCAGTAGCAGCCTGGAGTTCGGAAGATGGCGGTATGATACCGGGGTATCATACCACCATCTTCTGGTAAGCACGTTAAGCCGTTAGTCCTGCGCCTGAATTCTCTCCGGTCGTGTCTGATAGCCATCCATTTTATTAAGAAAGTGAGAGGAGAGAGTGGACCAGAGCCCGTGCACAAACTAGTGCGCTATAATCTGATCTCCGCTGAGATCGGCCGCCGTGACCAAAAACGGTCAGGAGGACTATATACATATTTCAAGCTAGTGTGGACCTATCCCGCTTCTAGGAGTCAAGCTAATCCCATCATCTTCGACTGCGTCTGCTATGCCACTTGACGTCGTCCAGGACCCACGCTCTAGATAATTTAGCCTATATTCCAATCGACAGACGTGTCCGGCACAGTCCAATTTTAACTTGGCTGCCTTTGGTCGGTTTGTGTTGTGAAGCACACCACATAGGTAATTATGATATTATTATAGCTTGAAAAAACCACATAATTGTATTTTTCGTTTTAAGAAGACATGGTTTATTAGTTTTAAGACTCATTCAGACAACGGCCTGATGTGTGTCATCATAGGCATCATGCAATTTCCTAATAATTATTTATGTGGCGACGGTAAGACTGGCACTAAAATTGAAAGTGCGAAAACACTTACTTCAGGTCCTTTATAGAAAGTAAAGTTAACAGCCGGTGGCGACGCATCAGCTGAGCACAGCAGTTCCGCGTTCTCATCCTCTCGCAGTAGACGAGGCTCTTTGGGTTCGACCAGTGATATCTGGGTCACTGGTGGGTCTGTAACAAAAGATATGTCTTAGAAAAAGTAGGTTTCGGGCCTGCCAAAATCAAAATATTTTATTTCACATAGGCCTACGTGGGCACTTATACGTAAAACGTCACGAAAAATGTGACACCATAAGCCAGTTTTTAAGAAAACTTTCCGTTTTGTAGAGCGTTATCTTTAACCACCCCAACAGTCTTTTCATAAAACCCAATGGAATATATTAACAGATTTGATAAGCGGCAATCGCCTTCAAAGCCTTTCGAATTTTTACAACGCCTTTCAACATGATTGACATTGTTTTTTTGGTAGATAATGTCAATTCAACATATTTTAGAGTTTTTCATAATTATTGCACAGAGAATATCAACTTGTCTAGGCCTATATAGTACTGTTTACGCATTAAATAGTTGTAGACACAAAGTATTTTTTCAAAGAATAAATCTTAAGGTTTTCCTTCCAAATTTGCAGGGCCGTTCGACAGTTCTTTGTCTGTTCGGCAATGCAAAATGGCGTAAAATTGGGACATTCTTAGAATCATTACAAACTAAAAATACTTAGTCGAAACACGTGTCAAAGGTTTACTTATTTTTACTCAAAAATATTTTTTACGTAACATAGCCTAATAGGCAATTGCCCTTTGATTAAATACAAGACAAAGTTTTGATTGATTGATTAAAGTTGTCACTAAGTTTGAAAATCGTGAGACCTTTCAAGAATCTGCGATTCAAAGTGATAGTTTCAAGGACTTCTAACTTGTAGATAATAATGTTAAATTGAAGCGGATTTAGTAATTGGATAAAGAAAATTGTTCAGTTTTTTTTTAGCTGGAAAACTCAGTATCTTTTTTATATTCGGGGTTTTATTTAAAGAGTTGAGTAATCGACAATCGCTTTCAAAGAGTTTTATTATACGATTTTTTTGCAGTATATACTAGGTTATTCGGTATTTTATGTCTATCCTATATATTTTTTTTTGTCTTTTTAACCGCCTTTATTGGTCATACAGGGTAGAAGAGACAAAGACGCAGAAACGACTACCACGTGTTCAGTACATCATTGTGAACCCCAAAAAAAAATGAAGTTCCATACGTTTTGACCGTCTAGGTATAACACTTTTGTAAGAAACGGCTGTTGTTATTTAAATGACCGATGAAAAATTTCTGTGTGGGGGAGAGCGTTCTGAATGTGTGCGTTCTGAATGTCTGGTGTCCCTTCCATCCTGTCTAACGTCTGTTTGCTGGACTTTCTAAGCTTTTTGCATTGAGTGGTTTCCCGTGACCTTAATTAGTTTAAACGGTCCACCTTGTATTCTGCCAGTACCTCTCCTAAAAGAAAGAAGAGATCATGGATGGTCCAAGGCGTAAAGTCATGCCCCCAATCGTTGAGTATCCATATTGATAATGCTCTACATAAATGTTTTAACCTTACAAAGATGGGTTTAAAACCACATCAGTACTGCAGTATCGACCACTGGACTCAACCGACTATTGTTACCCTGGAGCTCTGCCGCTACGCTTAGGACAAAGAGCGTGCAGATAAGTGAATATTTCTATTGGGGCAGACAGCGACAGAATTGTTTATTCAGAGCACGGATGCTCTGACAAAGTCGGACCTACATAATGCTTGGGCAAAGAGTAGGGGGTGGGCAGAGGGGGCTTGGAATAGTCTATGTTTTTCTGATGAAGGAATCATCTGCTTAGCCTTTTCCCAACTCTATTGGTGTTGGCTTCCAGTCTAACCGGATGCAACTAAATACCAGTATTTTACATGGAGCGACTGCCTATCTGACCTCCACAATCCAGTTAGCACTGGGTAATACGATACCCATTGGTAAGACTGGTTGTCATACTTTCGGGCCACTGACACTGACTGGCTTTCTGACTGAAGGAATTATCTCCTGATGAGCTCAATTATATTCGCTGCAAGCTTCGACCCTCGACTTCACTTGCGTGTAAAACACATTCTATAGCACACGGCAGAAGCTTACGGCTTACTAACATTGCAACAAATCGGGTGCATTGATTTCGATATAGTCATAATCTTCCTGCCCTTGTCCCATTCTATTTGGGGTCGTTGCAATACGTTTTCTTCTTCCGTTCTCCCCTGTCAGACGTCACGGCATCATTTACTCCTCTATCCTTCATATCATTCCTTACATATTCCATCCATCTTTTCTTTGGCATTCCCTTCCCTCTCCATCCATCACTCTTTTAGTCACATGCGTTTCATCCCTCCTCATTACATGTCCATACCAAGACAAACAACTTCCTATCAATTTTTCTGTAACAGGCGCCACTTTCAAACATCCTCTAAGTAGTTTCAGAGATCACCACATTCAAACTTATAAACTCTTTAAATTTATTAGTAGGTATGAGAGTATAGATATCAGAGAACCATTTCAGTGTGGTTGGAATTCTGTAATATCTGAGAATTTTATCTATTAGTCCTTAGTGTACAGCTAGATAACACTAAAACACACTATAAAAACTGCCTTAACACAAGCAAGTTCAAGTTCAATAATATCTTCTCACTTGAAATTACAACCAAGACACGACTTAATGGTCGAACGGGCAAACACCTACCAGTTTTGAAATACATCAATATTCAAATGTGTTTACAGCCCCAAAAATATTTCAGTAACGTCAAGAATAACAAATTGATTGGCAACGGATGGCGGATCGCAAGGGGTCACTAAAACATTAACTTAGTCGAGCTAAAACTGTACAAGTACATCTATAACTGCCCGACCCGAGAATCGAGCCCAGGACCTCACGCTCAACGGTCGTGCTTGCGACCCAGTGGTTGCTGGACCGACGAGGCAGGCCACCAGAGATGGACATAAAAATAACCAGTCACATACACGTATACAAGGTGCTGCTTTGCATCCTCGTCAAATTCAAGGAGATAACTATGCTAATGATTCTCGACCTGAATCAATAATAAAATGCGTAGGTAATTTTTTATAATTTTTTCTTAATATCGGAAATCGATAAGTGTACACCACCCGTATTAAAACGCAGCCCGTCTAATACTAGCCCTATAACCGCGCTTTCATACACAAAAACAAACGCAGACGTTTATTCGATAAACGGGTGATTCTCCTCTTTTGAAAAGGGATTCATTCTGAAATAGTGTCAAATTAAAACAACTAAAAAAAAGCAGCGTTTATTATTATTGACCAGATACCGTAATTTATATTAATTATTTACGTCTTCTATGACAACCTCCTGAATTTTGACGAGGTTGCAAAACTACACCTTGTATAGCTTAGTTCAAGAAAAAGCAGTGATCGCTACGCCTCTGGTGGAATCGAAGCTTATCGTCAACAAAAACAAAAGCCTTCAAAGTTGTGCCCCGTCTGCCCTACTGAACTCTTTGGCCCACTTCGAACCTGGGTAGCGGGCAACAGTACAATTATTACGTTGTTTGTTTGTTTTGCAACTCGTATTACTGCATTTCGTACGTGCATAAAATAAGTTTTTCGAAAATAACGAATTTTATTTGTAATTTCCCGCGTGTAATATTAAAACTTGTTTTTAACGGTCCCCTGTCGGAGAAGTAACTTGTTTGAATTTTATTGTTTAAACAATTCAATAACTCATTTTTTTTGGCCAAGGAATCAGCATTGCCATCCAACGTGGCAACTATTGACAACAACGTGGACGAATTTTTTGACGCTCTGTAGTTGTTTTCCCAATTTGATATTTGTGTCATCATCATCTGCTTAGCCTTTTCCCAACTATGCGGGGGTCGGCTTTAAGCCTAACTGGATGCAGCTGAATACCAGTATTTCACATGAAGCGACTGCCTATCTGACCTCCAGAACCCAGTCAGTACAGGGTAATACGACACCCCTTGGTAAGACTGGTTGTCAGACTTTCGGGCCACTGACTACCTGTAACGACTGTCAAAAATCTTTAACTGACAGCCGGGACCTACAGTTTAACGTGCTTTCCGAGGCACGGAGGAAACATGTTAAGTATTGGGTCATCCATCCACGAAGCAACCTAGACAAGCGCGGCTTAACCTAAAGATCGACCCCGGGCGGCAGCTAAACTAAATTAAAGAAATCGTTAGTTGATAACGTATTTTATAATCTGCAGGAGTTTTTTGATAATAAATAATAATATTTGTAAATAATTTCACTAAATACTATTGCATATCCGACATGGGTAGACTGGTTGAAGCTAAAAATGTTATGTTTATAATAAGATCTAATTGTACACAGTTATGCAATAATATATCTTTATCTTTAAGGTAACTTCACTAACTTTACTTTAAATATCTCCATAACTCGTTTACTATTAAATGCATCCATCAGGACAATTTTTTGAGTGCGTTACATTGAGTGTTACTGTAAAACGAGATTTTTCTCCCAAAAAAAGTCTTTCTCGGCAATTTTTTTTGCATAGAGTTACTTAGTTCAATGTACAGAATGCTTGGTTGGCGGCTTGGTGAAGGGTTCGTTTACACCTTGTATATTTTAACTGTGACAAAACTTAGGTACATAACGACGTATGATTTCAGTCCTCTAACGAGAGGCTCTAAATTTACCAAAGTCTTATACTTAAGCTAGGAGTTAACACTATACATATGTACATAACATGACATTACACCTGTAATCCCCGAAGGGTTAAGCAGAGGTGTACCTGATAGTGCACCCACATATCGCCAGTTATGTTTAGTCCCCTGTAATAGGGGGCGAGCCTATTGCCATCAACTGGGCATAAATCCATACTCCGTGGCTGCTACTGAGAAATTCCTGATGAGAAACCCAATAACACTTTGCCCGACCTGGGAATGAAATCCAGGACCTCATGCTCATAAACCAATCCTGAGTTAAGACCAATAAAGTCATGATATCGTTAGATTGTTATTGCCATACGATAAAAAACTTCAAAGATTATCAAGAACCTTTACAGAAAATAACAATCGCGACAATACTCTTACAACCCAGTTAACCTCATAAAAAGTTAACAGCAGTTATCTAATACAACACTTGACCAACTTCAAATGTTCTACCGCGTACCCCTTCATGAACAGGCGTAAAGATAAAACATCCCCCTATTCTATCATTGTCAAAGTTAACCCGGCCGTCAGTAATCCTTGGAGTTCTCACTCAAAGTGTTTATATCATAACGAAATTATTTTACATCCCCCGTACGCGTGTAAGTTCACTAACAAACTTCAAAAAGTTAAATAAGCTGGCTGCTAATTTCTGGTGCCATGTTTGCGTGTTGGCGGTGCTTGCAAATGTTGGTGTTGGTGATTGGTTGGCTTTATGGTTTGGGATGTTATGTTTTTGAATTTACTAATTTACAGTTTTGATGCCATTTATTTATGTGAATGAACTCTTATGCATGACATTTTGATAGTTTCTAAACATTGTTTTTCCTAATTGAAATATTTCAAAGTTCTTTTTGTTAATCAACACTTCGATTCTGTGTAAAATCTTTACTATGATGGGTGAAGGTCATAGGTTCAGCACTTATTTATAACTCCCACGGAGGCAAAATTACAGAAGCTATTCCGAACTGATTACAATATCAGTTTATAATAATGATGTATGGATAGAATACACTTCATTGCACACTAAAATACAAAACATAGCTCTTTTACAGTCTTTTTTAATCTTCGGGTTCAAGGATCAAATTTTTCTTCTTCTTTCGTATCGACAGTACGTCATATCAAATAACTTGAACCCAGGAAGATGCCCAATTAATAATTTAATGATTTACGTCAAACATTTGATCCAACATTGTCACCAAGGGTTACACATCAGGCCAAGAGTACTAACCCACTGCTTGACAATAAGCGATAATGTTTTAACTTGACGAGATAAACTTGCTACGAAAGTTGTCGCAGCTTACGTTTTTGAAGTAATCGCATTAACCCGTTTATGTTTAAGTTAATGTCATGAGTTTGTTCGCTGTCACACTATTCCTGTTTAAATATAATGGAGAGGGAAAGTTTGTTTTTGCTAACAGTACGGATTTTGTTTACGTTGTTTCCGAGTTGTCATGATAGTTTCAAACTGAGTGGCGTTGAGTTTAGTTTAGCGTGTAGATTTAAACTGCTTTTCCCATAGGGGTGAGTTCAGTCGCGTTAGCATATCGCGCCTTTAAGAGTAAACTGTTACTGTGCCCAACAAACTAAAGAATTTCATTCAAGCATTCGTCTCGTCTTAGTGACAGAAAGTGCAGGGGTGTACCTGTAGGAAAGTCACATTTAGCAAATTGGGTTCAAGTGAATCGGTTTTTAGGCACGCGTGCTCCACTCTGGGCCTCACCATCGCTTCACATAAGGCGAGTTATGGCCAAACGCAAGCCTATTTAGCATACAATATACGGTTAGATTCCCAAGTGTTCAAGTCTATAAAGTGGGAGAAAATAATAACAATAAAATAATAAATATTCTAATAATGCAATAACTATCTCAAAGCAGGAACGGCTGCAACTCACAGAAGACCGCCTATAGCTTCATTTACCTCATTAAGTTTGAGTAAATTAGGTGTGTCAGCCTAATGTATGTAATGGCCTCCATATTAATGCATATTACATAAGCCACGCTTCGGAAAGCAGGATATGTGTTTATCTCAACTATCGTTTGGCAAGAGTAATGTTGGGGATATTATGTGTTAACTGCTTAGGGAAATACGCGGTGTTTTATGTAAAAAAAGAATGCATTAAAACTAAGGGATAAAGTAACGTAACTGTGATTAGTTAAGTACGTGATCTATACAAGGTGTAAACGGACCCTTGACGGAGCTGTCAAAACGAGCATTCTGAACATCAAAATAAGTAACTTTACGTAAAAATAGTTGCCGGGAAACGAACTTTTTTTGGGTTAAAAATAACGTTTTATCGTAGAACTCAATGTAACGCACTCTAAAAATTGTGCTGATTGATGCATTGAATAGTACGGGGGTCGTGGTTTAAAGTGAAGTTTTAACATTAAGAACTTTGACCTACAATATCTGCGTAACTAGAAGGTTTCCAGGTATGGTATGGCAAGTGCTTTTCGGTTTCGTTGAGGGTATTTTTACACCCATTATAATGCTACTTTGCACCATGCTTTAACCTAGGTCTTATTCCTGTCCAAGTCACACAACTGTCAAACTACAAATGGAAAATACAGAGGGAAGCATGTCTAAGTCTAACCACGTGTCAAATAATGTTGAAGACTTCAACCTAAAAGATATAATCAAATCCTAAAAGCACTATAAACACCGAATTCGGCAATTACTCATCAAAATAGCCTCCACAATCTAATTTATGCTAACACCAGCCCGTATTCCAGTTCCATCCAACCACGTTTATAAACAATAGCATAAATACTTCATATTAAGCCCGTATTGCGACACTCCTTGTATCACGGCACTACACGAGGCTCCTAGCTCGCGATAATATTTAAACTTGGGGACAAAGTTGTTGGCACACGAGTCGGCCCGCCGGCAAACACCGCCGGAACTCCACCGCTCCCGTATCTAGTGTGTGGTGTGCATTTGATATATCGCCCGTAGGTTTTCACTTGTTTTTGTTACTGGGTCAATTATTTTGTCCGCAGTTGTATTGTGTTTGTAAATCGCGTGTTCGGTATTGGCTGTTGGTAGATTTATTGCGTTTTGATTTTTGTAAAAATAGCATTTATTTTTTGCGAAATCGCATGCAAAAATTATTTAGCGATAAATAAATCCGTTAGCATTATAGTCCCCATCCTTTGTTCAAATCTAGCTGTACGAAGCATTCTTCACTTACAGCTAAAAACTCCCAAGAAAACTAGATCTGTGAAACTCATAACACGGGCCAATTATACCAAGTCCTTTAGTACCACTTTTCCATCATCAACATCTTCCGGCTCTTATCCCATTCTACTTCGGGTCGGCAAAACACATCCATCTCAACATTCTCATCTCCGCTACATGCAATAGTTTTTCATCCATCTTCTTCACTGCTCAGCATTCTGATCCACACAGTACGACAGGCCTAATCACGAACTTGTATATTTTCCCTTGTAACTTGAGGGACATCCGTTTGTCGCAAGTTTTCCACATTACTATTAATTATTTTAAAACATATGCTACTGGTCCATAGGTCTAGTTTCGAGTGGCAAAAAAGTGACATGATGACGTGTTGTGTTGAAGTAGTTTATCCACATAATATCAACCATGCAGTCTAAATGACCTCGCGCTACCATAGACAATGCCGTGGAAGTGGATAAGCTTTGGGCGAACCAAATCCGAAACACTTTTTGCCAGTGACAAAGAATAAGAACTACTGATAATACTCTGCTGCAGTCGATTCTACTTACACATAACTTCAAGAGTGACAGAGTCTTCAAGCGTATGTGCTGGGAACCAAGGGTTGGAGACGCGGCAGGTCAGCTGCCTCCCACTGTCCTCTCGGCGAACGTGCCAGGTAAGCACACTCTTCGTCACTTCTCCATCTACTTCCACCTGTTAGAAAGAGAAGAAAGATTAAACTTATACCATCATCACCATCTTCCCTAGTCCCTAATTATATTTTCCTTCCATTTCACCCAGTCAGCCATCACACTGTTTTGTTTTCTACGAATAATATTTCTGTAGCTGTAGGTTCTGCGTACCATGGCTAAAAGGCAGGAGTTTAAATATTTCTTAAATGTGTATTTATGTAGAAATATCAGGGCTCGGTGGATCCCACCTAACTGACAGAAACCGGTAACGCGACAGGCAGAAGGAGATGGCGAGATTAGCTAGACCCATTTTTAAAAGATTGGAAATTGCGTTAAAAGTGGAAAGAGGGAAGGTCATCGCCCTGTCCGTTTTTTATATTTCAATAGGGCAAGGCTTACAAGCATTATAATTAACTAGCCCGCGTGTAGTTCGGTTATTGTCCCACGGGATCATACTACAGGGATTAAAACTATCTATATATATGTTAATCCAGGTTATAAACTATCTGTGTACAAAATTTCATCCAAATCCGTTCAGTAGTTTTTGCGTGATAGAGTAACAAACATCCATACATACAAATTTTCGCGTTTATAATATTAGTAAAGATAAGGATAATTGAAACTCAACTAAATTGTATAAGGGGAACAATTTTTATTTTATTAATTTAGCGGTGTGTGGCTGGATTCACGCGCGGAACAATACACGTGGCTCTAGCGGCTAAATCAATATTGGAAAATAGTTCTCTATTTCTCTAACGAGTATCAAACGATGTATTTGCGAAACAACATCGATACGCAAATCAAAACAAAAGATGTTAACGTAGCTAGGTTGTTTACAGTCTGTCGGGCTGTCGGGTTCTACAAATATTATATTATACCTATGCAGTTTTTTAAATGCACGCCCAAAGTCACGCACCTGTGATATTTGGGATGCATGCATTATCACTTGCTTCGGTGAAGGAAAACATCGAGAGGATGCCAAACCAGCATGCCTGACAGAATATTTCTCGACGGCATGTTAAGCTAAGTCAGAGGCCCGTGGGCGGCATAAAAACTCTAAGACCAGGGGACCTAAAATGGCCACTTTAGCAGAACATAATTGGATAATAATATGAATCGCATTAAAATTCTTAAAATGGTCACAGATACAGTTAATAATTATGTTGAATTATCAGTTTGTGACCATTTTACGAATTGTAACATAATTTATATTATTATCATATTATATTCTGCTAAACTGGCCGTTTTAGACCCCCTGGTTGGTTGGTTGATACAACCACACAAAAAAAAAGAAAGAATACAAGCCATTTCACATTCCTGCAACCTTTGTCATCGATACAAAAAACGGTCACTTTTGAGGGCTGTTCAATGCTCACTAGTGTAATATATAACAGAAGGGGTAGGCAGATTTTTACTTTTAATACACCCACATTTCACCAGTTTTTTGAATCCCATGTCTGTGTACTGTGATGGCTATGACGGGTATTGCCTTCAAATGGGCAGCTAAACTAAGCTAGACTCCGCGGTAGTGCTAAGAAAATCCAATAACATTGCTTAACTTAATATTTAATTTTAATTAACGTTGCTTATGTACCTGTGTCAACGTGGAATCCACAAGCTGTGAGTTGATGAACCACTCAATGTTGGGGGCCGGCTTTGAACCCCGCGTCGTGCACACGAAAGACTTGTCCATGCCGGCTCTCGTTGAACCGTTGCCGGTTACTCGAATGTATTGAGGTTTTACTGATGATAAGAAAATGTATTTTGGTTCAGGAGGATTACCGATTTAAAGACACTTCGTCTTGCGTTATCTTGAAGACTGAGATAAGTGGCCATCGCTAACAAAACGTTTTGTATTTTTACAAAGCGAATCGACGGGATATACTTACCAATTCGGCATCTTTTGTCAGTCTCATAGATCTTTGACTTAGTCATAATTACAATGAAAGAACCTTCACCTTATCTAGATCTTCATGATTAAAAGAAAACTTCTTAATTTTTTATTGAAACAATTAGTGAAAGGCGACACAATATCATGCAATTTCTAGGAATAACCAAAGTACTGAGATCGAAAGGGTCTAACATAGCCATGAAGTCAATAAACGCGCAGAACATACTCACAGTATAATCTAACAGTAACTTCTCTAGACAGCGGCTGCAGTAGCGGCGGTTCCACTCTGCACTGCAGCTTGGTGCCTGTCATCTCCCTGGACAGGTTGGGCAGGTGCAACTGTGTGACGGAGCCTTCCTTCGTGTAGGCTAGCCGTTCCTCGCCCCTGTACCATGATACGTCTGGTGGGGGTTTACCTGTGGGACAGGAGAGAGAAAATGGATTAGATTTTACTTTTGTTCAGCTGGTGGCCAGGTTGGTCGTGGCAGACAAATGTTACAGGATCTGATTTGAAAATCAAAAATCAAAATCAAAAGTCATTTATTCAAATTAGGCTGATAATCAGCACTTTTCGAATGTCGAGTTTATAACAGAACTGTCTCTTGAAAACTTCTTCTTTTCGGCGAAGGGCGGACGTTTTGGGGGACTGCCCCCATAACGTCCGCCCTTCGCCGAAAAGAAGACGTCGTCATGTTTTTTTTAAATTTTTCAACTGAACTGTTATGTCGATGTAGTAGTCCATTTGGAATCTAGCCGATGAAGATAAGGGGGCATGATTTCGAAATTATGACGTATTGTTAAGTTATTTTCGAGTAGCTCATTTGACGGTAAACAGATAAGTCAGACAGGTTCTATAGAGGAGTTAGCTGTTAAGGCTACATCATCTGTCTGCCTTATCCCAACTATGTTTGGGCCGGCTTCGAGTCTTACCAGATTTTGCTGAATACCAATATTTCACATAGAGCGACTGCCTATCTGACCTCCACGTCCAGGTAACACGATACCCCTTGGTAAGGCTGGTTGTCAGACTGTCGGGTCTCTGACCACCTGTGAAGACTGTCAAAGATCTTCAAATGACAGCCGGGACCAACGCTTAACGTGCTTTCGAGGCACGGAAGAAACTCGGTATGAAATGCCGAATGTCGTTATGTCAGCTGTTAAGGCTACACCGTGTATAATTAAATGTAGTATGACATCAAACGCTAAACAATCACTAAGTAAGACGCTGAATGCTATTTGAATTTATCTTACATAACTTCACAAAGATCATCTCTGACTTACCTCCAGCGGCTTGACAAGAAAGGAGTACATTCTGTCCCTCCCTAAAGGGTCCGGCTACAGAGCCCAGAATCTCTGTACCCTCGTAGTCATATATCCGAGGGGCTTCTGGTGGAACTGCAAAGAAAACAATGATTAACATAATTATTGGTCTTTGTACCTTAGCTGTAATATTGCAATTTAAAAGTATATTTTTTTGTGTGAAAGTAAGAAGAACTCCTCCTCTAAGAAATAAACGATTTTTTCTTGAAATGCGAATATAAATGACACAAGCAACTAGATTGGAAATAATATAATTCGAGTTTAAGTGAATCGGTTTCTTCTAGACAAGCGTCCACCCTAGGCCGCATCGTTGCAGGCAAACACAAAACTATTTAGTATTAAATATATATATATATAATTGTAGAGGGCATTATTATTGAAAATTTACCATGCGGGAATGGAACCCTTAAATTATAACACAACAGCTAATCACTCAGCAACTACACCAACGGCCCCTTCAAGATGTAAAGTGAATTCTAGATAAAACGTTAAGAGGGTAAAACATTCTACCATGTTTCTACGCACTAAGTGGTTAAACCTTTAACCTTAGCCGTAATGGATGTTACACACCGTTGAGGAAAGTTACAGGGGTTAGTAAATTCTATTTGGTAAACATTTTATTTGATGTTCTAAAGTCTTGTTTACACTACATCTGACAGAATATATTTAAACATTCATGACATTAAGCCTGTAATCCCCGAATGGTTAGGCAGAGGTGTACCTAATAGTACACCCACATTTCGCCAGAACTATGTTTTAAATCTCATGTAATAGGGGGCGAGTCTATTGCCATCAACCGAGCAAAAATCTAGCCTCCGTGGCTGCTACTGAGAAATTCCTGATGGAAAACCCCAATAACTCTTTGCCCCACCCGGGAATCGAACCCAGGACCTCCATGCTCAGTAGTCGTGCTTGCGACCACTCGACCAACAAACAGTCAAAATGTACACAAATGTGTTGACAGAATGTTTTTAATAAGGCAATAATAATATATAGACTTATTATAGAGATTCTCCAATCAACTTCAAACGCACCACTAAAAAAACATTGGAACGAGAATCGGAGAATATTGTTCCTGTAATCTGAGCTCTGATTATTTATTCTCGACTGTAATTTTGGTCTGGATTGTTTTTTTTTTATTCGCTTTCATGTACTATTAATAACTCCTTGTCATTCTCTTGATAGAATGCTTCAACAATAAGTCTTCACACAAATATTTAGACTACTTGTATACGTATATCATCATAGTCATAATTTTTCTATCTTTTTCCCAATTTATTTGCGGGTGTCTACGTCTCTATTATTCGTCATCTCAGTAGCCAGTCCTTTTCTTGCCATTATCTTCTTTCACTCAGTCTATCCGTCGTTTCTTTGATCCACCCTATTCTCACAGCCATCCACATTCATACTCAAAACATTCCTCACGACATTTTCTTCATTTCCTCGCATCACATGCCCATACCATGCCAACCGATTTTCACCGTTGCTACTACAAGACTTTCTTTTATAATCCATTTGAGAGGAAGATGCATTGCATTGACTTAATACATACCTATGACAGTCAAATTGACCCTATAATTCCTCGTCGGAGCATCGACGTAGTCTATCCTGCACCTGTAGACGCCCTCGTCCTGCCGAGCCACCTTCTCGACCACCAGGTGAGCTGATGATGGATCAGACTCGTTGAGGACGAAGTGGGTGCGGGCTCCAAACTCCCCGGCCACTGCCCAGTGGACCGGTGGGCCGTTTCTGAAGTCCACTCTGAAAGGAAAAATTGAATTGGTTAGAAATATGGTTAGTTTTTTTTTTGGTACATTTGTTGCAGATGCTACAAAATTCCTTGGACTTAGGTACTTACATCGTCCACGATGTAACTTAAAATCAACGATTAAATGAGAAGCGGGAATGTCACTAGCACTAAATATTTCATGGGGGCCTGTACACAACGCAATAGATCAAAACTTTTTTTCAAAAAAAATAACCAACTTCCAAAAAAAACACCAAAAAAATAAATCCGAAAGTAAAGTTATCTTCCAATTTTTTTTTGTTTTTTTTTGGAAGTCGGATATCTTTTTGCAAAAAAGTTTTTATTTTCCCCTTTTTAACCGACTTCTAAAAAAGGAGGAGGTTCTCAATTCGGTTGTATGTTTTTTTTTTTTTTTTTTTTTTTGTGTTTGTTACCTCATATCTCCGTCATTTATGAACCGATTTGAAAAATTCTTCGTTTATCTGAATGGATCTACTTCCCGATTGGTCCCATAGAAATTTCATCAAAATCGGTTCAGCAGTTTGGTTTTGAAATCATAATAGCTGGAAATTTTTGTGTTTGTTACCTCATGTCTTCGTCATTTATGAACCGATTTGAAAAATTCTTCTTTTATCTGAATGGATCTACTTCCCGATTGGTCTCATAGAAATTTCATCGAAATCGGTTCAGTAGTTTGGTTTTGAAATCAAAATAGCTGGAATCAATATGTCATCCAAGTAAAAGAAATTGCGAAATTGATACTTGACAAGGATTTGTGTGTGATGCGATAACTAAAAAGGGTAAAATAAAAACTTTTTTGGAAAAAAAAACCGACTTCCAAAAAAAACACTAAAAAAGTGGGAAATAACTTTACTTTCGGAAGTCGGTGGCAAAAAAGTCAATGAAACAAACAATAGTCACCGACTTCCGAAAGTAAAGTTATTTCCCACTTTTTTAGTGTTTTTTTTGGAAGTCGGTTTTTTTTTGCAAAAAAGTTTTTCTTTTTAGTTATCGTATCACATACAAATCCTGTCAAGTATCAATTTCGCAATTTCTTTTACTTGGATGACATATTTTTCCAGTTATTTTGATTTAAAAACCAAACTACAGAACAGATTTTGATGAAATTTCTATGTTACCAATCGGAAAGTATATCCTTTCAGATAAAAGAAGAATTTTTCAAATCGATTCATAAATGACGAAGATATGAGGTAACAAACACAAAGAAAAAAAAATGCAACCGAATTGAGAACCTCCTCTTTTTTGAAGTCGGCTAAAAAACTAGTTTATAAGCCACTTCAAGTACGAACCACTAGTATTTTATGTATAGATGCAGGCTGCGTCTTTGTAACTAGTTACTTTTGAGTTGAGTCGTGGGCGGCAGAACTTAAACCAAGTAACGAAAAGATTTCTGTACCGACGTCAAATAAGTGGGAAACACACCAACACAACGATATATCTTCTTTCAACATTAATTACATCAATTTTAAATTAATATTCAAATATCCTATTCTCTTGAATACGTTCCTGATTCTCACTACATAAAAAAAAACTACTGAATAAGACATGAACCACACGCTCATTCAGTATTCCCGGTCAATACTCTCCCAGCCAAAGAGTGACATTTTAAAACAAGTGGCGACGTCAGAGGAAGGAACCAATACACTGAAAGAATCCGTCCGGCTTCCGACTTGGAATACGTCCAGCACTAGTGAATCAATGGGGGAAATATTTGAGTAGGGACTGTTCATACGAGAGTGGCTGAAATTTTGAACTTAGAGGAATGATCCGATGCTAAAGCCATTGCAGCTGTAATCTATATATTTAATTATATAAAACACAAAAATTGTTTATACCTATGTCCATTATAGACTTTAAAACCATCCAACCGTTGTGCCCCAATCCAGTTTCATTAGAAAGGCAATAATGCGAAGATGGTTTTAGCACTAAAACAATGCATTAAGCACTATAGCGTAGTAGCACATGCCGCGTATCCGCTAGTTGTTTATAAGTGAAGACTAGATCTGGATTATGTTGGACAATTAATTGACGCCAGCCATGCGCCACATTAGGTTTCCTATCGGCAAAAATTAGAAACTTTCACCCCCTATTTACCCCCTTTCGGGAGAGAATTTGAAATCCTTGCTGTGTTTGTAAGAAAATATTGTAACACATTTCAATCTTCAAGACCCAACGGTTTAGGTTGTTCTTTGTCAGTACATTATAGATTTTAATTATGCAAATTATTGGTTGCTGGTGTCATATAGTATCTGAGTTCAACTCCGAAACATCAGATTACCAAAGCAGGAGCACATAAAAGAGTAAAAATTTGCTGAATATATTTTTTTTTTCGCCGTCCGCTATTTTCATGCGGACTTCATCATCTGCCTAGCCTTTTCCCAATTAAGTAGGGGTCGGCTTCCAGTCTAACCGGATGCAGCTGAATACCAGTATTTTACACGGAGAAACTGTCTATCTGACCTCCACAACCCAGATAATACTGGACCCTTTGGTCACTTTCGGGCCACTGACTGTAATGCGGAAAAAGAAAATTATATCTTAAAGAGCATTACACACAAATATCTCAACAAAGCTTCCCAGTCAACTGCAAGCATACCTAGAGTGAAACACGAACCATTTCACCACCACTCACTAACGTCTGAAAGCGTCCTTACAATGAAGGAAATATTTGCTTAGATCTGGCAACCACCGAGTGTTTCCTTCAAAGCAGAATAAATAACTTGGCCGCCACTGTTTTCTCAAGGGAACGTATATTAGGTAAGTGTTATTAAGAATCTTTGTTTTTTGCTGGCTCTGTTTTTGTGGTCGTAAATGCATGTTTTGTAGGCGTATTTCGGAAATGTGTTTAGGTAATACGACACCCCTTGGTAAGACTGCCATTTTGAGTGCCTTCCCCAATTATGAATCAGGTAAATTTTCTATGTCCTATGTATCTGTGCACAAAATTTCATCCAAATCAGCGTGAAGGATTAACAAACCTACACACCCACATACTAACGCACGCTTTTAAAATAGTAGCGTGATGAGGTACCTACGAATAGTCCACTGTTTTATTTGAGTAGCAAGAAACTGTGCATTTGCGATTTTGACAACAAAAGAGCGTGCCCTCTTTGCAAATCAGTACCTAATACTGTTACATGGTAGGTCTATCCACACTGAATATTATAGAAACGTAGACTCAACGGTTCCATAACAATCTATTACACACTCTCAAGGAACCACTTAATCAGCTTACACTATCACGATATTACTTCATTACCAGCTGCAGACTCCATTTTACGCCGTCTCCACACTGTTATACCCGAAAACGCAGTATCGGCTAATACCTTGACCGTCCGAGACAACTTGGCGGACGTCCAAGTAAATGTACACCATGCAGGCAAGACAAACGAACCAACTAAGATTTAGACATGCATAAAATACATTTTAAATTAGGTACAACAAACATGTTCGTCTAGACGCTCTGAAAGTCTGAAAGTGTGTTTCTATGAATTTTTGTGCTGATGTAACAATTTTATATTTTGATTCGAGACGGGATTGAGAGGTTTAATTTTATAGAAATGGTTTATACTGTGTGATGTTTGAGAACAGAATGTGTTGATGATTGGTGTTTTACGGAAATTTGGAGGTCAAAACTTGTATGAGAGGCAAAAGGAATACGTCAGGATCGTAGCAGATGGCGTTTAGTGCCTACCCTCCTGAGAAAAAGGCGTGAGCTTATGTATGTTGTACGACAGTTTTATCTAATATTAGTTCTTGTTTTATTCCAGTACCTTTCGTGTTTGATTTATGGGAAAACGATAGAATTAAAATTATATTTAGTTGGTGCACTATGTCATCATTCCGTACACAAATGTCTATTGCTGGACGTAGCCTAGGCGCTGGACAAGCCCAGCAACACTGTAACGTGATCTGGATTTCTAAAACGGCCACTTTAGCAGAACATAATATTATGATAACAATATGAATTACGTTACAATTCGTAAAATGGTCACAAACTGATAATTCAACATATTAACTGTGTCTGTGAACATTTTAAGAATTTTAATGTGATTCATATTATTTTCCTATTATGTTCTGCTAAAGTGGCTATTTCAGGAACCCTGTATATGTTTCACAAGTTTCACTGACTAAATAAACTACCAGGCTAACACAACAACGGAGAGCCTTTAAATAACAAAAATATAATACACAGCTAGACACAAGTCCATGTGATCCGCTGAGAGGCAGAGCGTGTGGTAAGACTTGGCTGGTCGCCAGCGCCGGGGCCTAGGTTCGATGCCAGTGCGCGGTAATGACCACCTGATCTTGTAAGTTAGCCGCCTTTGTTTTGTAATTAATCGTCTATGTTACTTTTAAGTTTTGAAATTATGTGTTTTGGGAGTTGACGGTTTGGAGATGTTGAGAGGGTTAATGAAAGGCAACTAACATAAGTTATTTACCAGGCAGAATGTGATATACACTGACTATACATATATGTGATGTTCTTCAGAAAGATCAGGTACTCGCACCCAGCGTGTTTGACCAGATGTGTAAAGCAAAGGAAGTGTGCAAGGATCGTAACCGGTAACGACTTGTAGTTTTATGTCTGCCTACCCCCATGGGACAAATACGTAAACTAAGCCCTTAGTTTACGTACGTATTTATTGATTAAACTCAGCTTAAGATCATCTCCTAGGTTCAATTCCCGGGTCGGGCAAAGTATTATTGAGATTCTCTATCAGGAATTTCTCAGTAGTAGCCACGAAGTCTGGATTTGTGCCCGGTTGATGGCAATAGGCTCGCCCCTATTGTATTGTATAAGTGGGTGTACTATTAGGTACACCTCTGCTTAACCCTTCAGGGATTACAGGCGTGATGTTATGATTAAACTCTTACATCTTTTGTATTTCGTGTTGAAAGTTCAGAAGGAGGGATAATGGCGCCTTGAATTTCTACCCTTCGATTGTCTACTATCGTATCGCTTACAACCACGTTTCATTTTCTCACAGGCTATATCTATATCTCTTGTTACTGATACAAAATACTTGCAGGAAACTTCAATCCAAGGAAACTTCGCTACATTTTGATATTATGCCAGTACGTACATTGAGACGAGTCACTTCGTTTAATTATGCAAATATTATACCAATGATTTTCTTTCAGATGAAACATGGAATATTTCGGAAAATTAAGAGATGGCCGTGTATCATATTGAGGGGGATATTTTCAACTTTGACATCATTTAAAAAATTTATATTACATAATACACACATCAAAAGTATCTAGGGATCAACATATATTTTTGCAATAACTTTTCTCCTGATTGATATTAATTAAAATTTTCTTTAAGGATTCATCAAATAAAGTGTTTTCGTTTGTCACAGTAACGATAAACCAAGTCACCTTTGCATTAATAAAGAAATTTGCCATTTTCCTAATAAAGGGATTTTTGACATTTGAACCACTAACATTAAAGTTCGAAAAAAAGACTGAAATAACAGTTTTCTTTAAAATTTTATTGGGTAACTTAAACAATTAATAATCCGTGTTTCTACCGCGAACACTAACAACACAAGAACATCGGTTTGGCATACTCAAAATGAGTTCATCCAAATCACGCTGTGGAATGGCCGCCCATGTTCGTTGCAACAACAAAAAAAGGTCTTCTTGCGACTGGATACACTCCATATTCGGCAGAGCTCTTCTCTGTAGCATATCCCATGCATGCTCAATCGGGTTCAAGTCTGGCGACTGAGCAGGCCAGGGCAGGACATTGATGTTAGCTGCGGCGAGAGTCTGTCTTACAACTCTTGCGGTGTGCGGTCGTGCATTATCATGCATTAACTGAAATAAGGGACCGATTTGCACTTGTAGAGGAACGATGACGTCTGATACAATCGTCTCAGCATAAATTTGAGCGTTGAGGTTGCCTCTGATCCAAATCAACTCAGTTCTTCCGCCGATCCAAATACCCGCCCATACCATGATGGTTCCACCACTATAAGGATGGACTTCCTGGCAGGATTTTAATCGCTGTTGGCGTCCAGGGGTTCTCCAGTGTCGTATACGTCTTGTATCCGGTCTCATACCAAAACGAGACTCATCAGAAAAGCACACGAAACGCCATTGTTCTTCTGCCCAATTTCTGTGTTCAAGAGCCCATTGATATCGAATCCTACGATTGTGCATTGCTATAGGTGGTACCCGTAGCGGTCTTCGGGAATGAAGGTTCACTTCATGCAAGCGGTTTCTGACTGTTTGGTCGCTAATTAAGTTCCCTGAAGAGTGATGAAGCCTCACGGCTAACATCGTGGCGGTTATTGTTGGAGCTCTTCGAGTTAAGATTTGAATGTATCGGTCTTGTCTCCGTGTGGTGCAGCGATACCGTCCTCCATGGCGCTCAGCCACGGTACCAGTGCTTCGGTAACGTGTCCAAAGTCGACTGATAACACTCTGACTTGTATTCAGAGCTAAAGCCACAGTACGTTGCCGGGAACCAGCTTCTATCATTCCCACGGCTCTGAGCATTTCTTCCCTGCTTAAATGACGTCGCCGCTCCATAATAACGTTGGTTTTAATCAGTAATAGGGAAACAGTAGCACTAATAATGTCTTCAATGCGTTGTATGTTTTTATAGGGAAAATATGGACAGCTTATTTTCATCTTTTACTCGAATTTGATTGAGAGTTCCTGATTCAAATTATGAAATGCACCAAAAAGGATCCATATAAATTTATAAAATCATAAATTTATTACAAAGCCACATCTCAATCTCAAGAAATCCGCATAAAAATGCTTGATCCCTAGACACTTTTGATGTGTGTATGTATTGATATCAGTACAATCGGTTTCACTATCACGTTAAACGGTACTACAAACTCAAAGCATTTATTTCAATTAGACCATTACAGGCACTTTTGAATGTCAAAACACAAAAAAATACAAAGCTACAGTCCCAGTCACAGGGCATAATAAGTTGTGAAAGTACTGTAGTTGCCCATTCGAAAGCGTAGATCTCTATGGAGAAGAATGGGCAAGAAACTCCATGTACACTCTTTTAAATCAATATGTTGTTACAAAATTATTATATTATCATTGTTTTTTATAAATTAAATTTAAAGAAAGAACTTTGTAATATCATTCATGTCGAGATTATACATATACGAAACGAACTCGAGACCTATGACTTGGTATTCCAACGTTCACACCACTAAGCTATCACAGCTTTTTTAACTTTTGGTAAATCAGAAGACAAGTTAGAGGGAACTAAACAAATGGCAATCGTTTCCAAAGCGCTGCGTATTTCTTCACCAACATTCAACAAGACTAACTTATGTTAATCTTGTTGAATGAACTTATGAAGTCACTTATGTGAATCTTTTGACGAAAGGTAAAAAAAGCATAAGCGTGCGGTATCTTTCGTCAATCCAATAGGTACATGTATGATTTCTTTATCATCGTTTTCACCGATGGAAAAACATTTTCTCCAGGCCCCCAGCCTGTTCTAAAACATAACACATTTAAACGACATTTAATATCCCACTTAAAGTAACCAACTTAAATCTTACAGAATCACAATTGAGTTAGACGATCTCAGCATCTAATAAGTCAAGCAAATTGCAATTAAGTGGTCCCACGTTCAGTCTGTGTCAAAATTTAATTTAGAGCTACCCCCCTCTCCTCTTTCCCCTCTCGGTTTTGCCTCCCCCCTCTGAGGGAGACACGGAATGATGCTGCGATTAATTCAAAATTTCAAATTGAGTTATCTGTATAATGTAGATTTAGTTGGAGTTGGTAGGTGGAGTGTAAATAAAATCATATTAAAAAAATGTGAAAACTTTCAAAACCGTGTACAACATTGGACTGTACACTTTAAAACCAAATGATACCCCGTAGCCCAATCAAATTGTTGTTTCATTGGATTTTCTTCCAATAATATGATTGTTTAATCGGCGAAGTTAGTAAGGGCAGTTCGATTGATTTCAACTGTGTCAAATGACGGTTAAACACAATCTTGAGGAAGTTATTGTAAACGGAAACTGCTTGTAACTAGTTGCCTATTGCCAACCCTAGAGCAATCCAACTGTTTGTTCCGACTTTACCATGTTATTCATACATTATACAGTGTCACTGGTAAGGTTGTTGCTATCAATAACTGGTTATTGATAGCAACAACCTTTTCTTTTAACTCAAGTATTCTAACTTCTTGACTACTACTTCTTCAACCAGAAACAGCCATTAAATTCATTCTTAGAATCCTCAAAAAAATATTAAAAAACCATCCCAAACATATCAAAAACAATTTGCGGATATACCAGGAGCGTTAAAACTAACGTGTGGACTCTAAGATCGTAAAGTTCACTGGAAGAAGTCTGAGCTGAATTTTAAATGCTATCGACGCGACCTGCATCTTGCAACGACCTACCATATTCATCTCATACCAACGTTTGACGTGTTTGGTTTCAAAACGGGAATGCATGAACCGGAAAACCAAACAGCACGCTTGTATTCACAGATTAGGTGGGCAGTGTATTTGTGGTCGCCAGTTACCTATGTTTCGGTTGGGATAGCCTATTGCCACTATTTGTCGAGCATATCCAGATTCTCCATTGGTTACTATTCGATTAACCCAGCAAACAATGATTTGCGTTAGTGATCTGCGTGTCCAGCACTCCACACTTAGTGCTCGCTCTTGCTAAGACCTGGTTGCGGGGCAATCAATAGGGAAACTATGTGTGATACTGATATCTGACTGCAGAAGACTGCAGATATAATTACGTGATCATTATAATCTGGATCTGTTCAAGGTTCGAGTAAATCGATTTCTTCTATTCAAGCGTGCTCTACTCTAGGCCGCATCATCGCTTCACATCAGGCGAGTTGTGGCCAAACGCAAGCCTATTTAGTATCAAAAAGTGACTAATTTTGAGAAACATTGTCCTTACAATTGTTTTTACAATTTTGTCTTGCGCTACGTAGAATTTGTAAGTAGACGTCTAGTGAGATTTTTGGAAATCTGTCTCTCGAATTAGTTACGTATAAGTTGAAGTTTGGCATTGCATAAGGATAAAACCATCGACAAAAAGACTATAAATGTTATAAAATTCTTAAGTGTACTCACGATACTGTTGTCTATTTCCTGTTCACGAGTCGTGAGTCTACATTGAAATGTTATCACTACAGTATTGTTAACCAACAATGCAGGGCGATAGAAACAATATCGCCTCGTGTAAGATCGTAAACCTCGCTTCGGAGCCTCGTGCAATAAAGCGCAAGCTCTAGCTTCATTGTGGACTGGCTTCCATTATTTTGTTTCTTTAGAAGTATATTAAGAAATACGACACTACTGTTATATTAGAAGTAAGCAGTAATTTGTGTATTGTTCATGGTTGATTCCCTTGTTGATGATATGGTTGTGCTGTTCCTTAATATCGTGTCCCGTTGTTTGTTCATGACGGGAACTGATGGACGCTACTGAAGGCACCTAACAATTGGCTCGGTTCAAGTCCGACACCATTTAGATCGCCATCAACATGCTTATATTATATATAAAAAGAAGAAGTATAAAATGGTTGAGTAGCATAACTTTAAAGATTTCGTAAATGATTTTGAACGCGACGAAGCTAAAGCTCAATTGCGATTTTTGTTTAATCTTAGGGAAATCTGTCTACTATGACAATTACTTTCAAAGCGTTTCCTACAGCGACTAAAAACGCGATTGACAAAACTGTCTCTGTAGCGCATTAATTCTCCATTTTATAACAACAACTGCAGCATTAAAACTGCAACACAAAGACTCCTGTTTCACAACGCCCTAACGTTTTAATACTATTAAAATGTTTTAAACAAAATGCAAGACAGATCTTCTTGGAGATAAATAAAAGCTGCAATACACTGGCATGCATATGCAGCGGGCTTGTAATTACTCAGTCGGCAGCGTCCACTAATGCGCCGTAACTTGCGGAATTGCTGCGAATCCCTCAGACGTATCTACGGTTCCTAGGATATTTATTATGTATTTTCTTGAATGCTAGTGCTGGTTGTGTTTTGTGGGGTTTTCTGGGGTCTGTTTTTTGGAATAGTATGGCTATGGTCTCGTTCTGGGCAGATTATAGCACTTAAAATTGCTTTGTATAGATGGATGGCTGATTAACCGCATTTTCATCATGACCATTTCAGCAAAAAAAGCTAAACCACTGCAATTCTGAATGCCTCCTTTCCTTTTAGCTATTTTCAATGGATTCAAAAATAGACCGCTTTGTAAGATTTTTTAACCGACTTCAAAAAGAAGGAGGTTCTCTATTCGTCGGAACCTTTTTTTTATGTATGTTACCTCATATCTTCGTCATTTATGAACCAATTAAAAAAAAATATCTGAAAGGATATACTTTCCGATTGGTCCCATAGAAATTTCATCAAAATCGGTACAGTAGTTTGGTTTTTAAATCAAAATAGCTGGAAAAAATATGTTATCCAAGTAAAAGATATTGTGAGATTCATACTAGACAAGGATTTGTGTGTGAAACGATAACTAAAAAGGGTAAAATATAAACTTTTTTTTTTTGGAAGTCGTTTTTTTTGCAAAAAAGTTTTTATTTATTAGCATCTACGAATCTCCATGAAATTGTGACATACTTTGTATTAGGTATTATACAATGGAATCATTGTTCTCTTATTCTTTGCTACGTTTCGCCGATGAGTTCGTCCAAAGACATGTCCGAGAAAGATTGTCATTTTAAACTGGTTTCGATCGCAACAAAATTACGAGTATATCATGTCTGTTTAGTTTTTCCCCAATTATGTTGGGATCGGCTTCCAGTCTAACCGGATGCAGCTGAATACCAGGCAGTTAGAATCTCTTAACCGTTTGCGGGCCCAGGTTGGCCGCTGTAGAAATAATCTGGCCAAATGGGGTTGGTGGTGGGGGTGATGGTTATCATCGACCCTTCTCAAGTACAATGCCAGTGTGGAGCCCCTCCTCCTCTCTTGCCCATCCTGCACAGCCACCTGCACCTACCAGAATTTAAACGAAGCCAACGTAAAAGCTGTGCAGGTGGCTTAATACTGGTCGGATATTATTTGATTTCATCGACACGCAAAAAAGAAGAAGTACTGGGTAATAATTTATGATAAACCAAATAATAGTTATTTTAATGGGCAACTTCTTTGTCATCAAACTGATACTTTTGCAGAACTTATAAAGCACCATTACTCAAGATTTTCGCGTTTTTCAAGCAAGATCGGATGTGAACTGATTGGTAGCGAAGTTGGCTGGGCCGGTGCCAAGTCTCCATACACCAGTTAAATGTTAAAAACTACTTGTCGGGGCCGCTGAGATGGTTCAGTGGTTTTGGAAATATCATTTATTACATTTTGGTTAACAGTTGCATTAAAATTTTATAAGATTTCTGGTGTTAACTCTAATTTATGACATAATGGAAGAGTCGTAGTTATTTGGCGTTCGTTGGAGAGCCCAACAACTATCAGTGGACTTCTAAAAGCTGATGATGGTCACAGATAACCTCGTGATCGTTACCTTCTATATTGTTATGGCCGTTTTGACTTCTTAATGACACCTTAATAAGTACCTAAATAAAAGCTTGCTAGTGGATTTTCAACTTTCAGAACTAAGATGAGCGTTTCACGCTTTTATTTATGTATATATCTATTCAGGTGTCACCTAGTATTGGTGCAAACGGGCACTAGCCTAGCAATAAAGATCTAAGTATGTCCAGTGTAAACCAATAAAAATTTAAGTATATTCATTCATGGATTTGAACAATTGTTTATTGTTTGCTTTAGAAATAAAACACTTTTTGAGATAAATGAAACAAATCCACGAGTGTGAAATATGTACATTGCATGTTGAACCTAATCGTAGTGCGATAAGAGCCAGTTTTCGAGGAAGTGTATTGAAAAATTTATTCCATAATACAAAATTAAACCTACGCGAACTTGTTCGTGAAAACACTGCAAATTCAGCAATAATTTATACGAAACTTTTTCAATAAATATTTAGTTTGTAAAGCCTACTTATAAAGTATATACAATTCAATAGGCACTTACTTATTTAAATTTTCTTTTAAAATTTTGTTAAAGCCTAAGTGGCACAAAAGTTATGAAACCGATTGTAGAATGACGGTCGTGGGTTTAATCCCAGCTTAGCAATAGCTTGCACTTTCAATAACAATATAACATAACATCAAGCCATGTAACCGTCGAAGGTACTTATACACAAAGGAATATTTAACAGTACACCCACATTTTGAAGTTGAAGTCCCATGTAATAGGGGGCGAGCCTATTGCTATCAACCGGGCACAAATCCAAACTCCTTGGCTGCTACTGAGATAATCCCGATGGAAAAACCCAATATCACTTTGCCCGACCCGGGAATCGAACCCAGGACTTCACGCTCAGCAGTTGCATTAGCGACATAGGATAGGTTTTATCCCGGTAGTACCAGTCACGTTATACAAGAATAGAATAGAATATACTTTATTGTACACCAAAATTGATACAGAACGGTTAAATAAACGGTAAACGGTATAATTTCTATTTTTTATTTATTTATTAGCTTACACAACAGAATATTGTCATGTATAACAGTGGGTCCCAAACTAGGCACAGCCTGTATCTTGGTGACCCAGACACTACAAAATGTTAACAATTGACATAGTTCTGCTACATCAACTTTGACGTAACCGTGAGCAAAATCTCGCAAATTACTAAGGAAAAATTTATTTTTAACAAACTCTTGTTACGCTCTGTTGTTTGAGGTAACAGGGACGCAAAATGTCACGGGTTCTTACCCCGGCTTACGTAAAAGTGCTAGAGTTACTTTAATGATTAAGTGTTATTTCGTTGGCTTCTCACCCCTTTTCACACCCGCCCTTATTTTCAGCTTTTAATCGAGGTATAATATATAGTGCTTACGTTTTTAAGCCCAATGTGGTTTCGAAAAGTGTTAGGGTAGCTTTACCTGTTAATTGTGTCTAGATTTCTAACTGAAATACAAATATTGCACGAATAATTTTGACAGTATCTAATTTGGTTGGGAAAACATTTTAGGTTTTTCCGTCAGGAATTTTTCAGTGGCATTTATTCAGTTGATGACAAAATACTCACCTATTATATAACCCTAAAAATAACTGGCGAAATGTGGGCGTACAATAAGCACAGCTCTACCTAATCCTTCAGGAATTGCAAGCGTGCTAGTATGTCCTTCAGAAAGGTCAAGTGCATAGAACTCGCAACCGCCGAGCATGTATGACCAGGGGACCTAAAATGGTCGCTTTAGCAAAATCATAATAGGAGAATAATTATTAAATTGTTAAAATGGTCACAGACGCAGTTAGGATTGTCACTTTGTGACCCTTTAACGAATTCATAAAATGGTTTCGTAAATTCATTGGCCATTGGGGTGGCCATTTTAGCCACCCAGATGTATGAACATGATCGAAGCAAAAGGCATTTGAAAAGATCGTAGTAGGTGTCATAGTTTCTGGCTACCCCCATGGGTAGAAAGCGTGAGTTTATGGATGTATATTACAATACTTATGCAATACGGGTATTGACCCGACCAAACTGTTCTCTACTCGACACCAATCAAGACAATAAGTAATTATTACTAATAACAGAGAGCAGAGGTGTACCTAATAGTACACCCACATTACGCCAGCTACGTTTTAGTCCCATGTAATAGGGGGCGAGCCTGCCATCAAACGGGCACAAATCTAGACTCCGCGGCTGCTACGAGATTCCTGATGGAAAAAACCAATAACACTTTGCCCACCCCGGGAATCAAACCACTTCCTATTAATCTAATCACTTACCCGCCCACGACAATTGAAGCCTGGGTATAGCGACGTTCGCCCTATCAAAATGGCTACTCAACTCTATCGCAATCATAATTTATAACTGAAAATCCTTCATCTTTGCAGCGGTAAGAAATGAGTTCTGTTGCGCACCACTTAAATCTGTTCTAACACCATTAATAATTAACTCGACTCGCTTCAAACTGTAATATTGAGTAAAGTGAGTGACTAGGGTAGACGAACGACTTTTGTAAGACTTTTGGGACAATTTAGGGTCGGACTCAACAAATAATGTCGTGGGCATATTTTGCAGGGGCATACCTACTTTTTTTAACTTTCCCCCACAATAGGAATTTCTCCTGTGTCGTGGCTGCGTTTACAAGCACTTAAAGTCATAGACACAAACAGCCAGACCCGGAACAACTATTTGTAGGTCATAAAAATATTTGTTCCGTGCGGGGACCGAACCCGCGACACGCAGAGCAGCAGCCAATGGCCAACCGTGCCGTCAACGCCAAGATGTCAACTCAGCTTAATTTTTAGTATCAATATTTAAGTACGAGTATAATATAAGTAATCTAATTTTAGATACTAAGTTGCAGCGTTGTTAAGCTGCTGGACGGAATAGACTAAAAAATAAAAAGATAGTTCACGACGATGGGATTGCATTGATCATTAGATTACACACATTCACAAACATTCTAAAAGCTAATTTACCTAAACGTGGTAAACATAGTGAATAGAACCCTTATAACTAATAATTGCAGACGTATAATACTTTTGCCTGCTTACCCCTTTTGGGCAATAAATAGTTACAACCTACAATGAATCAAGCCATACAAAGAAGAAGTGGTTCTGTCGGCAGTCTACTCATTCCTTAAGAATTCTTGCAGGATCGATAACTGTCAGTATTTTGTCTAGTTACAACAATTTGTAAACGTCTTTTACTATTGTTATTACTTTGATTAATCAGTCTGAATGTTTGAGTGACTGCAAGCTTGTAGTTTGCATCTTACTAGCAATCGAGACGTCTGAATTAAATCTGGGAGTGTTTTGTAATTCCAAATTATGCATGAATTTAAATTAAATCTTGTAGTCTAGAAGTATAGTATTCAAATTGGTTTGGTGTTACTATATTGAGCTGTTTTCAAGCATTTTAAATTCAGTTGACCTTTTATCCGCTTGGTAGAACTTACACGTTTTCATAACGCTTAATGAACATGTTCATAACGAGGTAAGCAGGGGTATATTTGAATAACCTAGTCCGACCTAGGAATTGAACTCAAAACCATAGTTACCACTTACCGGTATGTGCGCTTGGTCTCTAAGAGTGGACCTAGACTTAGCTCTGCTGCATTTCATCCGAAAACTTTATACCTTATAAGAAGTATAAAGTTAATGTGCGTATTCCTAAAAGAGTGACTGTATCATACGAATATGAACATTAATTTTACGCATGTAAGGTTAATTTATCAGATGCTACAACAACATCCCATCTACATCCAACATTCACCATGGATAATTCAATCAAAACAAAAAAAAAAAACCGCATCACAGCTTCCCATATCCCAAACCACAGAAATCGTTATTTTCAATCCGCAAAATCGTATTCTCCCCTACCAAACTTTTTGCGAGGTTACCCCAATGTATTTTTAGTTCAGCCCCGTTCGAACTTCCCTTATAATCTGCACTTACTTGATTAACAAACATAGTTCCGATACATACGCGGAACTGAATTCTGCTGTAACGTATCCCGTGTATTGTATTTTTATTTGGTTGCTTACGTACTGCGGTTTACCTGCATGAAAGCCTCAATGCTTGGAACTTTTTAGTTCTTTGGTGGCTTGCAGCCTTATGGCTTCTATAAAAAAAGAAAAATCATTAAATTTTGAAATTTAATGACAGAATAAAAAAAAAAATTATTGGCATCTGACAGTCGCGTTAACAGAGTCATGGTGATGAGTCAATGCTAAAATTATTTTCATGGTGAAATAACCATTTTATCTAATATGAATTGGATATTATAAAAACATTTAAGTTTCCGGCAACTGCAGTGGTGATGAAGTTATAAATCTGTGTTAATGCAACAAAATAATGGTCTTATCTGTTTCCTGTTGAGGAATATTTGGTACTTATAGATGCATTGTGAAAACTACAGCAATATTAATGCTGCTCGAGTGATTTTTTCCCCTGAAAACAAAAGAGTGATCTCTGTCTCTGGTCTGAAACCGTTTTTCTATTTTACTATGTTGAAGATTAAGTACACAGAGCCTATCCTTTTTTTGGCTCTAATTTCCACTTTTACACTGATTTCTACTACTCGTAGTACTACATTTAAAGAGCATCCATATCATACATGTTGTTTCATGATGTTTTCCTTCACCGAAGTAAGTGAGAATTGTGTGCACGGCGCGGCACGCTAGTCTTTCGACGACACCGGTCGCAGTGCGTCGATTTTCTCAATATTTTAATGTCTTTACCTACTCATTATTGTAAAAGGTTACTTTATCATTAAACCTATTCATTACTACAAATTGGAATCTCATTAAAGCAACGAGTCCACCCCTTCGCTGCCAGCCTTCACAAGGCCTTCATTTTTATACAATAAATCCGAAAAATCAGTGGTGCGTGTCTTGGGTTTGAACTCGTAACCTATGACTTGGCAGTCCAACGGTCATTCCACTAGGCTATCACTAAGAAGTGTAAGTGACAGTGTAAGTTTAGCAGAGATCCTAACCCGCCTTCTCCACACAGGCCATAAACTACAAAACAGCTGTGCACAAACCTTGGACACCATCTTTCCTTCATCATGTTAATAAGATCCCTATCGAACAACACACTGTCCATTTCCAACAACGTTGTCCAACTTAGCGGACTTGATCTAGGATAATCTGACCTCCTCAGGGATCTATCTGTGAGCAATGAGTAGGAAACTTTCCTTTCTTCCGACCCTCGGTGTAATTAATTGGATGGATCCAGTTGTTTGACACCTGTGTCTTTTCTTGTAAGGGTAAATGACGTTTGTTTTCTTGGTGTGCGGGGTGGGGGGCGGGTGAATGGAGTAGTATTACGAATTGTTTTTGAAGGGCATTAAACGGTGGGTCGGTGTTTGTGCTGGCTAAGTGTAATACTATTATGTGGGCAGTAGCGTAAAATGTATCACGACTAAAATACAGTAAGCACTACATAACATAAACATAACATCACGCCTGTAATCCGCGAGAGGTTAGGCAGAGGTGTACCTAATAGTACACCCACATTTCGCCAGTTAAGTTAAAGTCCCATGTAATAGGGGGCGAGTCTATTGCCATCAACCGGGCACTAATGCAGACTCAGTGGCTGCAACTGAGGAAAAACCTGGAAAAACCCAATAGCACTTTGCCCGACCTGGTAATCAAACCCAGTACCTCAAGCTCAGAGGTCACGGCCACTAGACCATGGCATGTACTACGTTGCAGATAAAAACTGTAAGATATATAGGTCGCATTCGACTTTTCTTCTTTTTTTCTTTCTTAGAAAAAACGAGTTGTGCCGGCTGACCCAAAGTGAAATAGGATAGGGGCAGCCAATGGGTTTTTCATAGTGCATAATCACTTGGTTCACTTAATAGTGAACACCACTTATTATCTAACTGTTACAATAGCAGACATACAGGGGTTGAGTAAGACTTGACTGGGTTTATGTCAGAAAAACTTCATCACTTTCACTACATAGTATAAAACAAAGTCGCTTCCCGCTGTCTGTCCCTATGTATGCTTAGATCTTTAAAACTACGCAACGGATTTTGATGGGTTTTTTTGAATAGATAGAGTTGTTCAAGAGGAAGGTTTAATTATGTATAATACATGCATATTATAGTAGAGAAAACATTAGTATCTACATTGCACCCGTGCGAATCCGGGGCGTTTCGCTAGTTTATGATAAACTGTTTTTGCTCCTTTTATAAATACGTTACCTCTACGCATATATGCAACGAGAAAAGCAAGTATTTCTTAAAGCGCAAACGTCAAAATATTTGCGAAAGGTAAGTGCAAAGCGTACCGCATAACGTAAATCAGTATCGTTGCGTAAAATGCTACTAGTAACCGCCAACAGATTGGTTCAGAATGTAAGAAATGACTCACTGATCACAGGGTCGGAAATCTCTTCGTAATGTGCCAATAGCATTATATCCTTCATACAGAACGCTATTTATTGCTGAACTTGAGAAGTTTTCAGTGAGGAATTCAGAATATCACGTTTTGCAAGTTATGTTGATGTCCCGTGTACTAATGTGTCATATACTATGGCGTACGTTATTAATTAAAAAAAAATAGAACTCATGTTGAAAATCGCGCCTATACGCTCAAAACTGTAGACCGTATGTCATCAAGTGCCTAGACTTTTCCTAACTATGTTGGGTCGGCTTCCAGTCTAACTGGATGCGTAATACGATTTCCCTTGGTAAGACTGGTTGTCCGACTTTTGGAGCCACTGAATACTTAACGACTGTCAAAGATCTACAATTGACCGCCGGAACCAACACCTTGACGTGCTTTCCGAGCCACGCAGGAAACTCGGTATGTAATGGATCACCCTCCACGGAGCAACCTACGCAAGCGCGGTTTAACCTGAAGATCGACCCAAACGGCTATTATTATTTAGCCACGACCCCCTCCACGAGTTATTATTTAGACCTTAAAAGTATGAATAAAGAGTTTGAATAACACTTAGTGAATTCGTCAATTCACTAAGTGTTATTCAAATTATCGAAGTTCGATGATCGCTTCTTCTGTAAAAACACTACAAAAGATGGTACGATTTATCAATTTTCTAATTGTTCACGCATGCTGTATGAGCAGGACGTAGAAGTCCACAATTCAAAACCCGAACCTATTGTGTAAATAACCATCCAATTCCGAAAGCCATCCTTTGGCCACATGTAATCGAACGGTTGCCCACAGTGCCCACACCCTGCTCGCGAGATGTGTTATAAAAATTGCAATGTTTTCATATACGTGAGGGGAATAGAAAATATGGGGTGCTTTGCCAATGGTTGTTGATGCTGATAGCGATCCTCCGTGATGATTGAGGGGTTAGCGTGAATTAGCTGATCTAAAGTGGCTGGAGGGTTAAGGAACTTTGTGTTGAAGGAATATTTTAAGATTGGAAACTAAAAATAAAAGACGCGGTTAAGACCTTCTGTCTTATGGGGCCTTTTCACTAAGATATAAAAAGAACCTCCTCGACAAGCAATTTGGAGACGACAATAAATGAAACACTGGCAATATACATATATAAGTGCATATTAATAATTACATCAACAACGAGAGAAGAGGGTGAAATGTTATAAGAGTATGGTATATATATACTTACATATGCATTCAGTAAAACACTGTTGTTTTGAAAAAATTACAAACAGACACTTAAATTTTATTGTTTGTATGGATTTATAGGAAATTTCTACAATGACGCCACTATGTCTATAATTATAATCGAAATATAATTCCGTCCGTCCTTTGTTGATCAGTCAATCAATCTGCGGATATCGGTACTAATTAACAAAATACAACGTGATGTTACTATTGAAGCCATCCTTTGTATGGGGATGAATACTAAAATGGTGTCTTGGTTACGGGTTAATGATTGGGGGCAGTTTGGTAAAGATTTTGAAAGTTAAGGGAAATAAGGAAATGGTGGGGTGTTGTTTTTGTTGTACAATAAATTGTGTTTATAATGTTTTGTCAATGGATGAGAACAGTTACTTATCGGAATCGATCCTGAATTTTGATAAAACAGAATGATTTTTGTTACTGACTGCCCCGTTGGTCCTGTCGTCCCAAATTTTAACAGGCTTACGTGACTACATACATAAACTCACGCCTTTTATCCATGGGGGTAGACAGAAAGCACAGGACGCCACCTAACGTAAATATCCTAGGTTAGATAACAAAGTCGAACAAAATGTCAATCACGGTTTTTTCAGCAGGAATTTCTCAATAACACATATTTAGGATTCGGGTTATAGTAGTTAAGTATTGAGGACTTCTAACTAGAGAAACATGATTTTACCATAGACCAAAGCCTTTAAAGAAAGACGTCAGACGTTATGTTATGTATCAACAAAAGATACAAGCTTTTCTTTGACAGAACCACACAAATACACCCACAGAATAGGAGCAAGTCATCTGTCGTTGAGCAAATGGAAACAAATGAATACGTCACACGTTTGACTTGGACGCGACGTCAACCGAACTCGATAGATCATAACGTCACGCGTCAGACGTCACGTCAATGGATTTGTATCCGAGAGTATTGTTCCCTGCGACTACGGACGTTATTAATTGTGAAGCGGCTTGTATGAAAAGCGGTACAGTCTGTTATGTCTTTATAGATAGACTAGCTGTTTCCCCGACATTATTATAAAAATATTACTTCGATATTTGAATCTTATTTAACAATTTCAAGGTTTTAATTTTTTATGCACGGATTCCTAATCCTTTTTCTAAAATAATAGTAGCCTTAGTTGGTAACTACCGGAGTACCTTATGACATCAATTATCTGCCAGTAAAAGTCGCGTCTAAATCGTTCGAGCCGTTTCGGAGGTTAGCCGGAACAAACATGTTTTGTTGCTTTAAGTACCGTGTATACTTTCATATGCATTCAGTATAAACCTATTATTTTGAAATTACAAACAGGCACATAAATTTTATGTATTTTGATTTAAGGAGCTAACAAATTGAGAGTCTCAACATCATCTGCCAAGCATTTTCACAACTATTTTGGAGTTGGCTTACAGTTTAACCAGATTCGGTTGGATACCAGCTGTAGTCGTGGCTAAATAATAACAGATATAAGGGTCGATCGAAGACTGTACCACGCATGCCGAGGACGGTCAGCCTTGGGCCTGCGAGTACGCAGTCTCCCCTCCGTGCCTAGGGAAGCACGTCAAGCCATTGTTATCGGCTGTCATTTGTAGATGTTTGACAGTCCTTACGATAGTATTCAGAAGCCCGAAAGCCAGATAATTTGTCTTACCACAGGGTACACATATTTTATTTCAGTGTGAGATGTGGAGAAACGAGTTTTTCAATTTTAAAATTATACGACCTTTTTTGACCGTTACTTTTACTCCTGCGTTGACATTATCTTTATCTAGTTCCTCATGACACCAGTTTATTCAGTGCTGTCGAATTTCCGCCAACGCCTAACCTTCGCGCCCGATTAGTCAAACAATAACATAATTTAATAATAATGAGGCTCTCGCTTGGCAGCTGGATCAAAGGCTTGATTCAGAAAGCAGTACTTCTGGACACGGCGCGTATTGTTAGGAGGTTCCTCTCTCAAGAGCCCTGACCACCGGTAGCTCGGACCCTGTTCCCGGTGCTGGTGGACTACTATTTTATATATTTTTAAATGTTAATAATGTTATGTTGTGTTTATGTTGTTTACATAGTCGTCGAGACCACATCACCTTAGGATGTCCCGTGGAGGGGCATGATGGGAGCATGCTAATTTTCGCACTTCAGGCGGTGCTGCATCATGCATCCAAGCCTGATTTTGTTAGTTATGTTTAAGTCCCATGTAATAAGGGGCGAGCCTTTTGCCATCAACCGAGCTCAAATCCAGACTCCGTGGCTGCGACTGAGAAATTCTTGAGGGAAAAAACAAATAACAACTTGCCCGACCCGGGAAATAAACCCAGAACCTCATGTTTTAGTGTTTTTTTGTTAGTGATTGTAAGTTGGATGTATGTGTATCTTTGTGGTAGCAACATGGCGTTGGCGTTACAGCTGTTAAGGTGTTAAATACGTAATTTTTTAATTAAATAAATAATAAATAAATGTTCAGCAATGGCGATTGCGTCCACTAGGCCAAAGACGTAGTCTAACTAACAATGAGTGCTAAAATATAGCAACGCGTCACGCAGCTCCACCCATCCTGCGTTGACACGTGTTATCTGTATCTCGTACTCGTGACACCAGTACACCAGTATATTCAGCGCTGTCGAACTTCACCCGACGTTTTAATCAATCAAACAGATTCTAGCTGTCACGCCGACGACGTATCGGTATATTGTGTTAAAATGATTAATTCTGACAACGTTTACATGTTTGTTTAGTTTTGTAATGTGCGGTTGCGTTGCGAGTTTTTGTTTCGTTCTGAATTTTATTTTTATTTAAAATTCAGTAGTACTAGCTATACCTGTGTCTAATTTGATATGCCAAATCTGACGTTATTGTTCAACTATTAATAATTGTAAGAATGGGACGTAATTTCTTATTGAATAAAAAAACATTTTCGAAACACCATCTTTGTCAACATCATCATCTGCCTAGCCTTTTCCCATCTAAGTTGGGGCGGCTTCCAGTCTAACCGGATACAGCTGAATACAAATATTTTACATGGAGCAACTGCCTATCTGACCTTCACAACCCAGGTAATACGATAACGCTTGGTAAGACTGGTTGTCAGACTATCATCTTTGTCAACATGCTATAATAATTTCGAAACCATCGACTAGTGTGATTGTCTCTACTGTAAGTATTCAAAAGAATACTTATTCATAAAATATCTACCGAATGTTTAAGATCATTATTAATTAATTACCAAATATTTTATTCTTCAATTTTCAAATGTACCTCGGCAAATTTATACAGGGTTACTGGTAACTCGACGTATTCCTTGCAGGCCGTCATAGTAGGGTTAAAATGCAACAAAATAAGCCTCTAAATATTCTACCCAAATTCAGTAGTTTTTGAGTTAATTCGATTTTTTGTTTTTTTTTACGAAAAATCCTAGATTACATCATTGGGAGCCAATTGAAAAGTGAAAATGATGTGTAGTGAAAAAAAAAAGTATTTGCTTTGATGAAAAAAATAACATTATTTTGTGTTATAAATTCAAAAATATTTTAATTCTTAATATTAGGCTGTTAAGCGGCACAGGCAACTGAAGGAACTCGGGTGGGTTTTAGTCAGTAAGAGTCTGACACGCGCCCTCCCGCTCCACCCAGAGCGGGAGAGGTCATTTGATGATATCCCACACCAAAAAAAAAGCGGCTTCATATTATTGTTTAATTTTATTTTCCGAATAATCACCTTTTATGAGATGCACACCTTCCTGTACTAAATCAAAAACGGTTTTCATAATGTAGTCCATGACTTTGTATTAAGTTTCATACTTTTTAGATAGCTGAGAAGACAAGGATATTTTCCTAGTAATTTGTACACCAGGTTTAGAACTTTTTTTTGCACAAGATAACATTTTTATGAACTAATTGCAAAAATGACAAAGAATTAAATGTTTGATTAGTGATCTTTGGCAAAGTTATAGGCATTTCTGAACTTTTAATTATTAAAAAAGGTCTGCAGTTGAATTTCAGTACAGTCGCCTCGCAAATCACTCTTCAATTGGCTTTAAAAAATGTAATCTAGGTTTTTTTCATGAAAAGAAAAAAAAACAGAATATTTCGTATTTACTCAAAAACTACTGAATTCCGGTAGAACATTTGATGGCTTAGTTTGTAGCATTTTAACCCTAATATGACGTCCTGCAAGGGATACGTCGAATTACTAGAAACCCTGTGTTTAAAACACAAAAATTGTTTCTACTTAAAATTAAATGTCCGTTATAGATTTTGAAATCATCCAACCGATGTGCCCCAGACCGGTTGCATTAGAAAGGCAATAATATATAATATAATGCATTAGGCACTAAAGCGTAGTAGCACACGCCGGGTATCCGCTAGTACTTACATAAACATTTATCTAAAACTGACATATCATACAACAAAAACCGCTGACCCATATCGTAAAACCACACCAAAACTACTGCAAAAATACACAATAAATACGAAATTACACGCTTCATTGACGTATTCATATCAATAACGTCCAATTAAGAAAATTTTGGACGTTATACGCGAAAATAATAGCAATTTGGACGTATAATTGTCTCTTACTGAGTGATGCCTGGTTGACGGTACAGGGCGATAATTGTTCGAACATTAATATTCATTGCGCGTAAATCAGTTTACTGGGGTAAATGGTTTTTGATTTTTAAAAGAAAAAAGCGAATAGTCTGTGTTGAATTTGTGCATTGAACTTATTGAAATAATAATTTCGTTCATCGGGGAATTTAACTGGGGCTACCCGCCCTCGAAGGCCGAAATAAAATTGACCATCCAGTGCTACGTAGAATGTCAGCTGAGAGCAGAAGACATAGACTACGAACGCACTGACAGGTGGCTTGTTTAGTGCCTAGGCTCTAGAGCCTAGCGAATCAACTTACGAGTAGCAAAGTGACACGAATGTTCTAGAATCTCAACCGGCCGCACCGTGCGCTTGTCGCCTTGCTTGTATCGAAGCATCGCGCAGCGCAGCCGTATGTGATAAAGTGAGCGTCAAAAATGTATTCTATTGACATTGACATAAGCTACTGAAAAGTTTGTGTCAATCTTGATGAAATCATGTAACGAAACCCTTTGAGACAGAAGACACGGCATCTTGTCTAGGCACTCTCTGGTTTGCCGTAGGCAGCAATGGTCAATCCCACTTCCATAACATCGCTTGTAATCCCTGAAGGCTTAGGCAGAGGTCTACCTAATAGTACACCCAGATTTCCCAAATTATATTTCAGTCCCGTGTAATAAGGAGCGAGCCTATTGTCATCGACCGGGAAAAACCCTAACTCCGTGGCTGCTACTGAGAAATTATTCCGGGAACTATACTATTGCTAGCCAGTCCCAATTATTATTGTCTAATCTTGTCAGGTGCGGTCAGTATTGTAAATGGAGCTTTATCACCGCTAACGAACCAGTGATCTAATATTAAACCAAGAATAGGTATTATCGGATTTTAGGGTTGCCAGTGCAAACACAAAAGCCTGTTTTGATCGAAGGAGTGGGCAGAAATGTATTAAGTATTTAAAGCCCCGTGTAAGAGGCGTTGAGTCTATTATTAGTTAGACAGAAGCGTTAAGGCTGCTACTGAGGATTTACTGAATAATAAATGAAAATAGGCCTCATCAACTGGCTGCCTTTTCACAACTATGTTGGGATCGGCTTCCAGTTTAACCGGATACCAGTATTTATTGACTAGATTTTTTTTGGAATTAAAACAGAAACTCCCCCATCCCCATTCTATCATCGAACGAGCAGAGATACAGCGAAGCGTCACCGTTATATGGTTTAAGTTCCGCGGACCCGAACAAAGCGCTATGCTTCCACATTTATCGTGCGAACCGCCAGTCTGTGGAATTGACTGCCGGCTTCTCTGTTCATTATAATCTGGATATTTTCAAGGTTCGAGTGAATCGGTTTCTTCTAGGCAAGCGTGCTCCACCCTAGGCCGCATTATCGCTTGACATTAGGCGAGTTGAGGCCAAACGCAAGCCTATTTAGTATTAAAAAAAATTACTAGTATCGTTTTTCCCGAAACACAAGGAGGCTTTGCGGGGTTAAGTCACTCAAGATCAGTCTTGAGTGACTGATGAATGTAGGCGATGAAAATAGGCTAAAATTAAACCTTCACAATTTTTAAATACACATACGTCAAATAACCTCCTTTGTACCCAGCTGGTTAGCACGTCAGGGGATCACATTAAGAAGTGTAAATGATGTGAACGATGTGCTAGACTGTCCCCGTCGGCCGTTCCTCGTAAAGTCACCCTACGTCCGATTTTACGACTCCAACGTACCAAAGATAGGGGTTTTCTTTTATTTTTAGATCAGCTCCAGAATGTTATTATAATGGTATATGATGCTGCTTTGACCCTCACGGAGTAAGGTAGGGACTGGTGATTTAAGAGGTATGGTCAAAGAGCGAAAGTGTATTTTAAAACATGTTATGGGCGTATCGGGCGCATGTAACCTTTTCGAACCATATTTTTTTATAAAAAATGCTGACATATACTCGTACGTAGTTGGAAAAATAGCAAAGTACAAGTAAAAATTACCTTTAAGTAATAAACATTTTCATCGGCTTTCTTTTATTAAAATGCTATATTTTAATAAGAACCCGTATACACAAAAAGTGCTGCCGCACAAAGTTATTTCTACAGTTGCCTTGTAACGATTGGAATATAACCAAATGAATATCTGTTACGCAATTTTTCTCGTTGATACATCATACTGTTGAAATAGTGTTCAAGAATGATATTCATATTTTAAATGTTTGGAGGGTTATGTCCAGTTTATTGCTCATTATCGGCCTTGCCTTTTGCCAAAAATGTTCAGGCTGCATCCTATCTGAAGGTCACAAAACGAGCGAATGCCTCTACAACCTGACTATTAAACAAGACACCCAAGTGAAACTGGTAGTCAAGGCCATGGAGCTCATTTCTGTTATATCATATTTCAAGCCCTTTAACCCTTGATAAAAACCTTTCTTGCCTTTACTAATTCTTTCTGGTCCCTCTCTGACTGGTTACCAAAGGAAAATGAAATAGTTTCCTTACTCAAAACACACAACAGAATGTCAATAACAAAGAAAAAGAAAAAAATCTTCATCCACATTCCATTTTCAAAAAAGAAACAAAAAACGATTCATGCAGGAATGTTGACAACAACAAAACTAACGGAATACAACGCTACCATAGCGCTACATACAAAAACGGCGTGGGTTAGGGGTCACTCGGCCCACTATGGTACTGGGACCAGGGCCCAGTTACCCCTTTTAAAAATTGATAATGGTTAACTGGGCCCACATCTGTTTTGCTTTCAATCAAACGAAGGATGGCTTAAAATGGTTTATATATTATTAAGTATACAATAGATTGTGTACAGGTACAAGCATTAACACATAAATAGTATACATTATTATTTTTATGACTAGAACATACATTGCAAATTGCAAAAATGTAAGAAAATCTGCATTGTGACGAAATCCGCTCATAAATGTAGGGCATTTATGAGCGGATTTCGTCAAAATGTAGGGAACAGCTGATTTTTTTCCGGGATTTCTGGTTTGGTCATATTATAGTAAAAGTTGTTCATAATGCTGAGTACAAGTATAAGTACAATAACCCCATATGAGGTTGTGCGTTAATTCCGGGACATGTTGTAGATACATATAAATATATCGGCATGTAGATTTAAGAAAAACAAGGTCAAATCAACATTATAATAATCAACGTAAATTATTTCTTAAAAAATACATATTAAAAAAACAAATAAATTTTACCCTTATCTAATCTATATCCTTATCAAAATCTTAGGGGCTGCATTAAAAAATTAACAGTTCTAGTTAGTTAATTTTTCAATTCAATGTCCTAAACTTATTTAGTAGGGAACAGCAGATTTTCTTACATTTTTTGCAATTTGCAATGTATGTTATAGTCATAAAAATAATAATGTATACTATTTATGTGTAAATGCTTGTACCTGTACACAATCTATTGTATACTTAATAATATATAAACCATTTTAAGCCACCCTTCGTTTGATTGAAAGCAAAACAGATGTGGGCCCAGTTAACCATTATCAATTTTTAAAAGGGGTAACTGGGCCCTGGTCCCAGTACCATAGTGGGCCGAGTGACCCCTAACCCTATGGATTATGGTTTGCCAAATCGACATGGGATTATGTACTGTGTTTAGTTTTGTTTGAGCTGCTTTTTGTTTTCTGGGTTTTTTCGTTGAATTTGATAACAGTATTGTTGTGGGACCTATTTTCATTTTATATTCTCAGCTGATGAGGTGGTGCATATTTCTTTGCCTAGAAGTGCATTTTTTAATTATGGCATTTCTAATTCTCCAATTTAACTCACTCATTAGTTATTAAAGTATTGAAAAGTACACGATGTCGATTTAGACTGAGCGATTTCTGTCAGCGCACGAATGAATTACAGATTTTATTACAAAGATGTGCAAAACCAAAAAAAAACACAGGACAACATTTTTTTGAATCTATCTTCAAAATCTAGGCAGCTACAAAAGTTCACAATGGTACAAAAGTTTTAAACCAACAGATTTACTTCTGTCTATGTGTCACCTAGTTCCTTTAACTTTCCGAAGTATTCTTTACTTTTCTCAAACAAAATCAAAGACACTATTGAAACCATCATCACAATTTGAAAGCCAATCAACACCGCCAAGCCACAATCAATCAACTCAAACGCATGAATTACCACGTGTGCCAGTTTCCGACCATATTTAATAAGCCCATTGTCCCATCTCAATGGCTTAATCAGTCGCCGACAATGGTCGATACAAGCTATACAGAGCTAAGACATAAGCTAAGCTATAATACGATCTTATCGCCAGATAGGCTAGATGGTCTACATTTGAATGGATAGCTGGTGGCTGTTTGGTTATTGGTAATTAGAGTTAATGATGTGAGTTGCTATGTGAAATTGTGCCTTAGCGTTGGATTTGGGATAATATGTGGTTATTAATTTTAAGAAACAACTGCTTTACATGGTTTTACGACCTGAACAAACAAAGTTTTTTTTTTGCATTTAAGTTTCATTTTATCCTTCTGGAATCACATCTGTAAATGTTATTAGCGTTATATTACCGTTTAGCATCAAAATCTGTTGCGTAATTTAAAATAACGACGCGGTTACACACGACTTATAATATGACAAGCTAGCAAACAAATAACTTAACAACCTATACAAACAAACTGAAAACGTATAAACAAATCTAATGTGTCCCCGAGTCAAAAGCATTTTTGTCCACTTCCTCATACAATTTACAAAAACACTAACACAATACCCAACTTCAAAGAAAAAAAGACAGAAAGAAAAGAAAATGTAATTGAGCTTCAAAAGAAATTCCAGAATTTATCTCGTCAATGAGTGTAGGGGCCCGGGGCGGGCGGGGGCCGGGGCCCCGTCATATGGCAGTAGCACATCGTTAAAAGTTGGAGCCATTCCGACTTCTATAGGAACTTTGGGACCCAATTTTAATGAATCAAACTTGACCGGACTGATTACATAGGAAGTTGAAACTATTTGAGAGTAAGTTCATGATTGATAACAAATTGTGATAGGATTTTGCTTGTTTTGCTAGTTTTTGTGGAAATTTAGTTACCAAGTTCATCATAAAATTGTTGGTGGTTTTGGTTATAGTTGAACTTATTTTAAGATTTAAGATTAACTTAAATTAGATTTGTTTTTTGTTCAAGGGAACACAATAAATCGTGCAATTGTTTTCGTAGTAGACAGTATAAAAAACGACAAGCACTTGACACATTTGACTTTATGCTGGAAATTACTGACCCGCTCATCAGCATTGAAAAAAATGTCCGAAGGTGTTTTAGCATTTACATCAACTCTTTCTATAATATTTCTTGATCTAAACGTTACTTAATCATAAAAATACAATTTATTATCGTCAGTTTCTAACAATACCACAAACTTACGTGTAAATAGGCATCCTGTCCCCCTCTTTGAACCAAAACATCAAGGCGACTTCGCTGACGGGGGCCGCCAGGTCGCACGGTAGTCGCGTCATACCGCCCGGCGCTGACCACACTTGTATCACATCTGAAACAAAACATCACACTTTATCATCATGCTTCTTTGGAAAACACAGGATATTACAAATACATATCAACGGGAATAATGCTCAGAACTCTGGCAACATTGCTACGTTGTTGGATGGAAATGCTGACAGCGATGCGGACGAATTTTTTGACGCCCTGTAATTCTTTTCTGCTTTTGATACATATTTTTATAATTGTCTATACTCGTAGATATATGTAGTAAATTATGGCTTCAATTAATATGCAAACGTTTATAGTATATACTAAAACTATTCGATCACATTTTGGGAATCAGAAAATAAAGAAGACCTTACCTAGGTCTGGTGACCCTGGGATCTTTCTTGCACTACGCAATATCTATCTATCTAACAATACACAGTAGTGAAATTTTGAATGAAGTCGGACTTGAATCAAAATCAATCGGACAACATTCGCTGTTGTCGCTGAATTACTTTACATCAGATTCGTAAATCTAGAGGTCACGAAACAAATTGCATATTAGCGCGGTTGCATGAAAAATTACACAAAAGAACCGTCTTAGTGACGATACCTGCATAGATACAAAATTAAAGGCAAAATTGCGTGTACGAGCGGCTTTGGCGTATCGCCCGAAACAATACAAGAAATGGAATGTTTTTCATCGAAAACGAAAAATTATTCATCAAGAAATGCAATGTTTTTCTGCCAAAACGAAAAATTATTCATTTCATCAAAATTGACCGTCTCCATCATTTACGTTTACATCTTAAAGCACACCCTATCACCGTCACATCCAAATAAATATCCGACGATCGACAGCTCAAACGAGGCCATCATTATATTCGGAATCACATTCAAAAGATAAAAGAATTTTCCAAAGGAAATCATCGGGAAAGGGGGCTGAAGGGGGAGGGTGAAAAAGAACCGTTTAGTATTGTCCGTCACATTAGTACAGGAAAAGCTCGTGTTTAATGATCGCTCCAGCTTTTGTGTATCCAGCCTCCTATTCTCCTTGATCCACCTTGGGGGACAGCGTTGGTAGATTGGGGATTTTTTCCCCTTTATTGGGGAAAAATATCATTTCTAGGGAAATTTTGGGGAGATGATTTTTTTGGAGAAAATGTCTTCAAGGATATTAGACTGTGAAAATTACGAAATCAAGAAATATATATAACACAGACAAAAAATTTGATACCTAACGTAGTCAGATAAAAGGTGCACTGCGAGTGTGACCCGTCCATTTTTTAACTAGACAACTTTTTAACTTTCTTTATGAATTCTCCTGTTCGAAAATTGAATGGGCCAAAAATAAAAATAAAAACTGAGGAAAACAAATGAATTTGGGGAAAACCCAGGAACTTGATCTAGCAACCCTGGTGGGATGAGGATCACCCGCCGCTAACTCGATTCACACGTTTCGGGCCCTTTGATCTCCATTCTTTCTCAGTGTAGACTGTCCATGAATAATATTACATCGGAATCTATAAATAATTTGGTGAAAATATGCTCGTTATTGGTATTTTGAAGTTACTTGTGTCCTTTGTAATGTTTGAGGAATTTTATTTGTGTATGTTTAGTTTATCATGCTTTAAACATAAATTAATTAATATTTGATAGGTATTTGGGCTCAAATCGAATATTTATTCCTCTATGATTTGTTTATTATTTCTTTGGTTATGCGAAAATAAATAATGGGTTTAAAAAGAGTCTTCACAAAGCCGAAAAAAACATGTTTTCTGATTCATCAAAACAAAAGTCGTTTCCCAGCAAAATTTTTGCGTAGTTACTTAGTTTGATGTTCAGAATGCTTGGATGACGGCTTCGTGAAAAGTCCGTTTACACCTTGTTACACCTTGTATACTACTATTCTACTTACTACGTTTCGGTACGATAACAATACCCAGACCAGACATATATAAACCTTCCAATAGTCTGACTAAACTAAGCAGAAATATTTTCAGGAGTGTTGTTCCAAAAATGTTCACAGTCATGGGTACCCTTCATAGACCAACGTGTTCCCCGATTTCGCAAATTTTGTCACACTACGTACTTAAAGGACAAATTGCAATTATACGACAATGGTGTGTCATAGCATTGAGAGATGTAAATAAAAACTCATGTATTTTCACAAGGCTGTACTACGATACTTTTGCTTCTACCAAGTTCATACATCTGGTCATACACGCACGCCGGTAGTATGTGAGTACGCACCTGATCTTTTTAAAGAACCTTTTATAGGAAACTATTCTTTTGCAATATAAGTTTGTAACATAAAATCTTGTTAAAGCTAAAGGCTTTTTTGTAGAGTGGCTGGATAGAAAGACACACCAGCCTCAACCTGCTATAAATTTGTTATTTAACACGTTAGTAAAAACCTATGTGTCCTAACATTTGTATGTATCTTAGGGATCTGAATCTTTGGTCTGTCTGGAAGTTACTGCCATTCGTTATCTTAAGCAAGCGATACACGCTAGGTTATGCATGACGGTTATAGACAATAGGTCAAGCATATGCAGGTTTGCATGAACGTATATAGCAGAAAACTACACAATTATCCTGGCCTGTTCATGCAACCGAGAATATCGAAAATTTCTGTCATGCATAACCATGCATGACAGTTTTAAAATAGGAACGTTATAAGCTGTATATGCTACGTGACTGTGGAGGTCCGATAGGCCTGAATAGACCCGGAAGTCTGTCAACCAGTCTCACCAAGGGTATTCTCGGAGTATCGTATTACCCAGGACTAACTATATGTAGTTCCCAGAACATGCCGGGGACGTGAGGCGCGCGCACGACCTGTATTCACCACTACTTCCAGTCGTACAAATGCCGGCTTGCGTGCGCCTCTTCGTCGCCTGACGAGCAATTTTTATAAGAATTTCTGCAATTTGGATCTGTTTGGTTTACCGCAAGGAAAGTTTAGACTCATGTTACTTAACATATTAAATAATTAATGTGTCACTGTTATTGTTCCACTTTTGCGGCACTATTGGCAGCTTTATTTTTTGTGGATACTTTACTATTAATATTATTTTTTTATTGTTTACAACGCTAATCTTAAAAACCGAATTGTCTCATTGTGTTTCTGTGGAGAACGTGGTTGATTTCACATTTGTATCATTTCTGTATCCTATCTTTTTGTAATTCTTAATGTGTAATTGTTTGTTTTCCCGAATAAATAAAGAAAAAAAAAAATAAAAACAAAAAAAAAATAAAAAAAAAAATACTGGAATGTGGAGGTCAAATAGGCAGTCGCTCCACGTAAAATACCAGTATTTTACGTGAAGCGACTATTCAGCTGAATCTGGTAAGACTGGAAGCCGACTCCAACATAGTTGGGAAAAGGCTATACAGATGATGATGACGCCATGTGACTACAACACGCTAAGAGCCTCTTATGCCTGTCAAATCGAGCCTTCACTCCAATCACTCAACTACGCTACTGTTCCTAATTTTTCTGCTAAAATCGCAATTTTTCATCGCTCAATTTTTCTAGAACACAATATTTTTCTTAAGAGAGAAGCTACTTCCAAAAATCGCTGGCTATAAATATTTTAGAAGAACAAAAGCGGTGATATTAAGCTGGTGAAGATGAAAAATGGCGACGTTTCAGTAAATAGTGGCGGTGTACAGCTGACGGGGAGTATTTCTTGTCTCCACACATTAATAAGCCCTAACACAAATTGGAGCGAGCTGCTAATGTGAGTGGTGCAAGGTATAAGCTTAGAGCAAACACCATCTGCCTAGCCTTTTCCCACCTATGTTGGGGTCGGCTTCCAGTCTAACCGGACGCAGCTTAATACCAGTGTTTTACATAAATCGACTGCTTCAAACAAAATAGAAAATTTGGTAATAGGTACTGTATTTCACAAATGTTAAAACTGAATTCTAGGCAATGACAGTAGGTCAATAGTTTTGAACTCCAAATGATTATCAGAGCAGAAGTAAAACCCTACAGAGATTACAGTCGTAATGTTATATGTTATGTTTTCCATTTCTTTTTAATATCTTTGCTTGGTTTCCGTTTTTACAGCTGTATTGACATGCTTTTCAACGTATTTTTTTTTTTAATCACTTTCTTCAGTAACTATCCTTTCTACCCGCTGTAAGCCTATCCCTTAAAACTCATTTCTATCAGGTAATAATGTTTACTGCCGCTTCTGCCCACCCTCTGCCAGTACATACACATTACACTCGTTTGACCGATATACGGCCTATAATGTTAGTGTTATAGCCACTTTGGCATCTGCTCAATTGTCTTAAGAGATTTTGAACCTTTATTTCTTGAAGATAGGGTTTGGAATTGTGGTGAAAATGTGTTACCACTTAAGCTGTAGTGTTCTAAGAAGTCATCAATAAAATTAGGGCTGAGGACAAAATGTTGGATTAGAAATCATAACCTAACATAATTATGATTGTCTAGGGATTCTCGTTGCTTAAAGTTGACGAGAAATACAAAAATACAATCCTTATTCCAACATAACTAGCTTAATATCTAAATTAATTTGCTTTTTTATATAATATAACTAAGTAATTAGTTTTCTGTTTTATAACATAATTCATGACATAACATGCCGCCTGTAATCCCTCTAGGGCTTACCCTTGGATCACACGCCTCTGCCTAAGCAGAGGTGTACTTCTACTAAGTCCCATGTAATAGGGGGCGAGCCTATTGCCAGCAACTGTGCACAAATCCAGACTCCAAGGCTGCCACTAAGAAATTCCTGTGATGGAAAAACCAAATAACACTTTGCCCGACCCGGGAATCGAATCCAGGACCTTTTGGTGAGCAGTCGCGATTGCGACCAACAAGGCAGCTTTTTATTTCAGTGATCATTATATTATTTAATTTGAAACTCTGTTCAGTTTTCTGAACTAGCAACAACCCACATGACAACCCAATTCTGGTTAATTGAATATTCAAAAAATTCAAATAACTAGTCCCATTTAATACGTCTTATTCACTTCCAATCATTAAAACCTTAGGAATTTATCAAAGAAATGATTGCTTCTCCTTAATATTATTTCTCTTTGAAGTCCAACTCATTTCATCTAAGCAGACAAAATTATTCACATTTGACTCCAATGCGAATCGTTTATGTTTTTCCTCGATATTTGATTGATGAAAACGAGAATTTTATTTATGTTTTACATACTAAGGCGTTTCTTTAAGAGTATGAATAAATCATGTTTAATGCATAACCTTAAGATATCTAAATACATTTGAGAATGTATCATTCTTCACAGCTCAACGCTATCATGAAAATCCCAAAATATCGTTTATTGATGCCCAATGGTTTGAGTGCAGTTGCACTTGCTTGGCATTTGCCAAGTGAAAGAAAGAAGAAGAGAAGTGTAACTGGCCTCACTTCCTAATGGACAATAAATAAAAAGAGCCTTTAATTGACTATGTAGCACAAAAACCAAACTTTGATCCACTCGATTGGTAATGTACCGTGTATTAAAGTCTATAAAGCAAATACTTGTCCGTAAATTATACTATACTAGCTTATGCCCGCGGTTTTGCCCGCGTGGAGTTCGGTTATTGTCCCACGGGATCGTACTACAGGGATAAAAAGTATCCTATATGTTAATCCAGTTTATAAACTATCAGTGTACCAAATTTCATCCAAATTCGTTCTATAGTTTTTGCGTGAAATTGTAACAAACATCCATACATCCGTACATACCAACTTTCGCGTTAATAGTATTAGTTAGGATTATATATACTATTTTTCATTAATCATGAGAAAACTAGTTAAGCGTTTGCAATCCACTATCTAACCAGCGTCAAGCGCTTTTCGTCAGGCAGGTTTAATTGTATCCTCATTCCTTTCCTAATCACAACTCATGATTTCGCAGTCACCCAAAACATCACCTATTTTTCCTTCTCCGAAAATATTTGAATAATTATAATATGTAAAATACAGTCACCAAAACCAACGACCAAAAATCATGTCACTCGGTTCGCAATCATCGCGCCAACTGTACGCACTCGTGTTAAAGTAGCGAGCAATTAAATCTTAATCGAGCGGATCGTTAGCGGGAATGTAATGACAGACGTCATCCCTGCTACCACAGCAGACATATTTGTATAGAATAACATACAGTAGTTCAACAAGCATCGCCGGGAAGGGTCGCCCTAGATGGACATACGAGTACAATGACGTTATTGGTGAGGTACTTCAGAAAGGTCAGGTCCGTAGTACTCGCTACCGGCGGCGTGCGTGTATGCACATGGATGAGGCAAAAGGAGTATGTAAAGATCGCTCTGTGGTTTCTGCTCTCATACTCTCATGAGAAAAAAGCGTGAGTTTATAAAGTTTATTTGATAAACGTAACACTTGAAACGTAACGGTTGATTTCACAAAAAGGGCCTAGTTGGTTTACTGTTGATCTTTATACTGTGGTGCTATAGTGTGATTCATTGTGAAAACATTTTACATATGCACATTATAGTTGACTCTATGCCCTATGTCAATAAGGGTTAGTACTTTGAGTAATTTGGTACGAAATGCGTTGGGACTAGCTTTATTGTTGGCAAAGGCGTGAGAAGCTGTTTTTGCGACGTAGATTGTCATTTTTACCTATTTTTTTAATATCGTAACAGAACACCTGCATACCTTGAAAGGTAGGAGGAACCTATTTCAATCAACCAGGCACAAATTCAGACTATGGACTACTAGAAAAAATTCTACGAAAAAACCCAAAAACACTTTGGTCAGCCGTGGAAGCAAACTCGCTCAGCAAGCTCGCTGTTGACCACATGACCCACATTTTCTTATCTATCTTATTCTTAGTCTGTAAACTTATCTTGAAGTAATTCAAAGTTTCGTTTCGTTTCGTGTATGTTTGCGCAGTATGCCGTATGCAAAACACACATATTACATCACGTAGAATAAATTCATCAGCATCAACAAACCTCTATTTCCCCATAATCTTTTTAACTCCGCTCCATATTCCATGGAAATTAAACTTTTCCATTCTGGCTTCATTTGTCCGGCAGTGGACGGATCAAGCGGGCTTCGTCGCGCACATTTATTGTGTCCGGAACCCCGGAACGATTTACATACGACCTGGGCGAGTAATCCCGGGAATCGTTTGGAGAGAAATCAAAGTTTAGGATTTTCAAAGGGTACGATTTTGGGGATTAAACCTGATAGGGTACCTGGCTTCAGGTGTTTTTGGAATTAATTTCTGCGTGGCTTGTTATTTTAATTTAAAACGTTCGGAGTGGTGTGTTGGTCAAGTTTATATTTTCGTTCCGTTTTAAATGTTTATTCTTTTGTTTTCAGTGGCTTCGATTTTTAAATACATGCTATGATGGGATGTCCAATCGGCGAAAATTATCAACATCCATACAAACTTTTAACCCCATTTAAACCTCTTTAGAAAATCCACCCCGCATTGTCATAAATCCTTCGTAGTGTACACTTTCGTTATATTTATGTTAGGTAATCAACTTATGTTTCTAGAGCCATTGTCTTTTAATTATCTTTTATTAAGCAGATATCTACGTAAATTCGAAATTTCCTCATTATCACTAATTAGGAACTAGCGTAATGACATTAGTTACAATTTCTAGTTATTGAAATCGAGTACGAGTATACGCTCAATCCTTCGCTCTTGCAATCCAATTATGGTATATCCATATTTTCTCAATGCAAATATTATTTCAACGATGGTCGAATGTTGACGCTTGTTCCGTTCAGATGATATTTTGGACTCAACTACAGTAAAGGTGACGCTCCAGAGCAAGCCATTGCTAAAGTACACATGTGTATTTAGCTACGCTTTGAATGACAATGTAGGCGGCATCGTCCACTGTGACCCACGGCTACACTACGCACGAAACAAATGCCGGCAAACATATGTATGGTAGTGGGGCGGCGCCCTAAGCCCTTAGCCACGAGCTAGATGATCAACTGACACGGGTCTTGCAAACGACTGTGGAAAAAACAAATGAATAAATCTGAACGATTCATTCATTATGTATGCTACAAGTCACTGCGATGCGACTTCTAGAACTTCGTATCCTGAATAACGCTGACACACCAACAAGGAAGTTGGCACAAGCAAATAGAAACCTATACGCATCAGTGCATGAAGCCAGTTTGAAGATGATGTTGATGACGATGAAGTATGATTTATTTAACATACTCGCGTGAAGGAAGCCAATGACACATTGACGCAAGTTGCACCGCCTGATGCCATGGCCTTAGACAAACAGTGTGCAATTTTGAAAGCCCAACTTCGAGTAATATTAAAGCTGACAGAGTTTAATTACCAAAACATTGTAACATAGAAGCACATATTCTATTAAACACTATGATAGTTTTAAGTGATAATATAACCTTTATTTTACGACTGCTAATGAAAATTTCAAGTCATAAAACAAAAGTTACGATGCTTTATTGATGATTCCATCGCCATTAAACCAGACCCTTATTATCCCTTGGAAATATAAGCAGAAGGTATTAACATTAGTAAAGCTTAGGTTTACGTTAATGTCTTAACTCTTGTTGCTAAATTTTAATGGTGAATATCGGTGGGATCAGGTGTTAGGCCTATTTTAATGGTTTGTCTAGCACTTAGATAGAGGCTATGTATCGTTTGTACTCTCTATTATCAAATTAATTTGCGTTGCGCTGACTAACATTGTTATTTCAAGTCTGTATTTACTTCTTGTAAAATTGATCTTCTTCAATACTATCTTCTACAAATCTTGGATTGGGCGTTTTCGTTATGAATAATTTGTTTTCTATTATAATGAAGGCTTCCTTTTCAGAGAGAAAAATATTTTTATTAGAACTTATCATTTTGTACAACTTGGCAAAACAATTTAGCGTTTTGAGCTTAATCTTGAACTATTCGCAAATAATTCGCTATAGCAAATTCAATTGGGACATTTTTTCAGGCCCGAAACAATTCGTCCTAACTATCACTCGACGTAAAATATTCTGACCGTGATGTAACCTATTCAAATCAGTGGTCTTCGCAAAAACCGTCGTACAGATATAATTGACGGTTCGGTCCGGTTCAAAACTATGGAGCGGGCTAATTGTCTCCGTGAGATGAATATGTATGAGTTCCATCGATCCGGCTCAGCTAACGAATATGGGGGCTTTCTGAATGATATCAGCCAAATATCAAAATATTTGAGGTGAGGTTTCGAGGATTTTGGCTGTTGTCACGGTAATGCCTTTGGGTTTTGTATCGGCTTTGGTGAAATATTGCAGTTGATGCTTGGTGTGATGAAGTGTAATCATCTCAATAATCATATCACAATTAACACTTATAGTGATAAGTGTTGATTGTGATAGATTTTTGTGAATATCATGGATGTCTTATTTTATTTGGCAACGCTACCGCCGGGAGTGGGGTGGCGCCTTAGAAGGACATACACTAACCTTATTGGTGAGATTATTCAGAAAGGTAAGGTGCGGACTACTCGCAACCAGCATGCGTGTATGGCCAGATGTATGAACGTGGACGAGGCAAAAGGAGAATATAAGGGTCGTACCAGGTGGCGTTCTGTGGTTTCTGCTTACCCTCAGGGGAAAAAAGCGTGAGTTTATGTATGTATAAGTTTGTCTTATTTGACTGCTGGACGAACTCATGATTTGATTTGTAATCCTCTGCTAATTCTTGGTTTTTATCACAAGATCTCATTTAAAAGACATGGGTAGTTAGACAGATAGAATAAGCTAATAAGCATTGCAGCTCTAGCTAATTCGGCTGATGCGACGACTATTTTAATAATTAGAAAAACAACACATCAATACTAGTCAATTGACATAGTCTCGACCAAATTTTGCCCCAAATCCTGTGTGGGATTTACTTCAAAATGACCTGCAGGGCTTTATTGTATACACTTCTTACTAGAGACAAAACTTTAACTACTAGAAGTTATTTAGTTAGTAGCAAGTTTTTAGATATAGTGATACAAAAAAGCATATATCCCATAAAATACTCTTCCCCATTCCAATATCCAGAAGCAATTACAAAACAGTCATTACCAATTTCCCTAGAAATTCAAAATCTTCTCTCGCGAAATTCTGTTGCGTCCGCCTATTTCGCAATTACCGAAGCTAATGATACTATCTCCGTGGAAGTCTCACTGACCGAACAAAGCATATGGTGCTATTCGGCAGGATGCTCCAGGGCTGTCGGGAGCATTGCTGGCGAAATTAGTAGTGGCTTCTGTTTTGGTAATTACGTCAAAAGTCACCTTGGTGTATAATTGTGTGGATTGCTGTCAATCCATGAAATGTTCACTAGTTTTAGATTTCTAGAGTTTAAATCGCTTTATTAATAATATCAACCACTCCGATCGATCTTCAGGTTAAGCCGCGCTTGCCTAGGTTGGGTCTGTGGATGGGTGACCACCCATTATACACCAAGTTTCCTCGAGGCCCCAGAAAGCATGATAAGTCCCGGACTGTCATTTGTAGATCTTTGACAGTCATTACAGATAGTCAGTGGCCCGAAAGTCTGACAACCAGTCTTACCAAGGGGTATCGTATTACTCAGTACTAACCAGGTTGTGGAGGTCAGATAGGCAGTCGCTCCATGTAAAATTCTGGTATTTAGCTGCATCCGGCAAAGGCTAGGCAGATGATGAAATACCCTTACAAAAATAGTTGTTCAACACAATTGCTCGAAAAGTAGCTCAAAGTACACCTTTTTTAAGGTTTACAAGGTCAAATTGTCCTTAAGTGCAATGACAGACATTGCACTCTTGCATTCTTGAATATTAGCATGTTCCATGTTCAGAAGTAGGAAGATGGTTCTTTTGCTCATGTGTATGCATTTTTTTAGTAATGTACCTTCCTTCCTTTGCGTAAGGTTAATGCCTACCCTGGTGTCAAAGTTTTTATGCCGCCCAGGGGTCTCTAAATTAGCTTTACATGCCGTTGGGAAATATCTCTCAGGTATGCTGGTTTGGTTTCCTCACGATCTTTTCCTTCACCGATGCAAGTCACAATAAAATTATTATTAATAAAGTAACCACCTGTTGAAGATGTTATTTGTTTTTATTCCTTGAAAAAACAATAATTTTAACCAATAAAAAAATGACACAAATTATAACCTATAATTTTATCTAAGAGTTCTTTAAACCTATCAAGAATGTAGCTTAATTTCTTGCATAAAATGACAGAGTTACTAAAACCACACCTTAATGCACTTACACAACATTTCAAACAACAACAAACCATGCAATAGTAAACTCTAAACTTTCCAACTAACCAGCCCTATGCGACCCAGCCAAGCATCCGCGAGCATTGTCAGGCGTGCAAAATTAATACGTCAACGCCCGCCCGCTTCGCCCGTCCGTCCGTCTGTGTGCTTTATCTCATTAACTCGCTGGTTAGTCCACTAGATGATTGAGTATGTGGTTATCGTGGCGACATGTTTTACTGGGAGGAAATTAGCCATGGTTTTATTAAAAAATACTATTAAGTGTACAGTACAAAACTAGAACTATTTATTTTTGATAGAATTTAAGAGTGAAGTTTTGAGTGTAAAGATTTGGGTGAATTTGTAGATAACACTTACAAACCAAGATTGTTGTAGGTACGCAATTTATGCATGCGTCCTCGGTGGCAGCGCAGTACTTGGGAACCTTCTACTTACGGATATATTGGGCGTCAAAGTTCCAACTTTTTCACTCATTTTTTTTTAAATACTATTATTTGGTGATTATAACTTTACTGTGAATACCTCCACGACCGGTATACTATTCAAAGCATCAACCAGCACAATGTTTTAATGTTGTAACGGCATATTGAGTTTGATCGTAAAACGTGATTTTTCATCCCAAAAAACAAATCGTTCAATAATTTTACATAGGGTTACTTAGTTTAATGAACATAATGCTTGGTTGACGGCTTCATAAAGGATCCGTTTACACCTTGTTTAGTCTTGAGTTATCGTCTATAATTTCATAATAACACAACGTCAACAGCTCAACTCTTTCCGGACACCACAGTTGTTATAGGTATAAAGAAAATGGATACATGCATGCCTGCAGACTTTGATAGATATCATAGTTCAAACACATTTTAAGTGAAGACAATACTAATTCAGGACGGTTCCAAACAATACATACATATTTGTGAATGAGACTTCATTTACCGAGATACCATTCAAAGTTAGTAGACAGTCGATATCTTTGTTCACGATGGTTCAGACTTAGGAGCGATGTAGATGGGACTTTATTTACATGAAAATTAGGTTTTTATCAGCTCTGTTTGTTGAATGAAAAGATCAGGTTTTTTGAAAACGTGAACACGAAAAGAAGATGTTACGAAATCGTAACTTTCATTTGAGATAAAATAGTGAAAAAATTGAAGGAGTCTTTCAAATGCAGACTACTTTTTAGATTGTAACAAAAATTTTAATAAGCTTAGAGTAAAATATATATTTTTTAAAGAAGCTTTTGTAGTTTCGTCGACGGCTTCGTGAAGGGTCCGTTTACATCCTGTTTAGGTATAAACAGAGCCCCTTGTCACGAGCGGGTTACGCAGTCTAAAACTCCTTGGTCTAACTACTTTTCACCACACCACATTAAAACCTGCAAGTGTTCTGATTTGCAACATTTTCAACACAGTAAGTTGGCGCTCGAATATACGCACGTGACGTAATGAGCCTCTACGGCAACTAATCCGACGCAGCATGACGCACGCCGCGGATTGGCTAATAGCCTGGACGGAGCCGTCGGATTGGCTGACGCGCATCGCTGCGTGCTCTAGCTTCCTGCTTAGCGGATTAAGTTGAATGCTTAATAATTAATTTAGGGGCAGGTTAATGTTTATTTACTACTTCGAAGTAAGGAAACTAAATGTATTGCTTTAGTTCAGTGTTCAAATTCAAAGTTTATGGATCATTCAAGAAAATTCTTAGCATTTATAGGAGTGATATTCCTAAAGAAATTAAGAAATTATCAATAAGGACAGACAGTATTCCGCAGGTAACTAAGGACTGTGACGACCAAAGATAAAAAGAGAAAGAAATAAACTAGCTTGAAAGCGCGATCTTGCCCTTCTAGTGTGAACTTTATTACCAAAAAGAAAAAACACTGACGGATCTAATATTATTAGGTATGGATGTTTAAATAATTATAAGACATACTTTGATGCTGCGCTTCATTAACTACATAATATTTTTTGTAAAACTATTTAATTTTTTTAATATTTAGCCAAGTTTCCCTCTTTTTTCCAGCACAAAATCCCAGTCTATTCCTTCCCAACTCTGCAGCCGGCGACCGATACGATTGTTCAGAGCACTTCCAACTTGCGCATTCAATTTGCATCCAACTATGTTGCAGCAACGTTCATTTTTACTCACAACTGGGGCACTGCCTGAAAGAAACTACCCTCATTGTTTGTACCCTTGATGTTGAATATGGCACGCATTGAGTTTGGTTTTTGTTTTGGGAAAAGCTTGTTGGGTGTTAAAGTTGGCTTAGCTTTTGGGATACGATTTATCAACAGACAATATTAGATTTATATCAATACCATCATCATTGGTAGTCTTATTCCAGCCACAGTTGAGTACCTATAGTTCTCCTTCTTTTTCACTGCTTCCCTGGTCTGCCATAGTCTCCAGGTCTTACTCAAGATCTTGTGGATGTCATTTTCCATTCTAGCTGTTGGCTTATCAACACGTTTTCTAACGTCTCTCGGTATACACTTTTTTTTTTGTTGTCCTGAACTGTTTTGTGTTGTTTCTGGGCAAAGGCCGCCCCCATTCCTTCCACTTCTCTCCATGTTGTGGCCTCTTCCGGCCAATTAACGAGAAAGTCAGCCCAGGCGTCCGCCATCTTCTCTTCGGTCTGCCGCTACCTTGTCTAGCTGTCTCATACACTTACTATCATTATCATCAATACACCGATGAATATTTTGTAACTTCTGAAGTTTTAATCAACTCTTACAAAACTCTTAATAATCACACAATCGCTTACCTATTGATTTGTACCTCACTGTAATCTCAATACAACTCTATATGAATATTAAAAACTGCTGTGGCAAAAGGAAGGGAAGGTCGAAAAATCCATAACATCAATCATCAGTTATCCCCGAAGGTTAGGCGGAGGTGTACCTAGAATACCCAAATTACGCCAGATATTTAAGTCCCACTTAATAGGGGGCGAGCCTATTGCCATCAACCGGGCACAAAACCAGACTCCGTGGCTGTTAATAAGGAATTCCTGATGGAAAAACCCAATAACGATAAGCTCGACCCGTGAATCGACCTCACCTCATGCTCAGCAGTGGCGCTTGCGACCACTAGTCCAACAAGACAGTCTACCACTAAAAATCCTCTTCCTTCAAAACCTTGCAGACCTCCATTTCATAACAAACCTCCGTAATTTATAGGAACACCGGATCTTCATTCGTCTTAATAAAGCTTTGTTTTACCTCTATCTTAAACCTCTGGAGTATGCACCTCTCAATTTCATTATACGCTTGCAGTCTCTTGTCTAAAATAATTAACGTCTTAAGTTTGACTGATGCCAACACGCTGCGCTTTTCAAATTTTAGGAAATCTTTAATAAAACGTATGCGAAGCGTGAAACGGCTGGCGACGGAAATTGCTAGAACATCACTATTATATTGCTGGAGCGTCATTATAAGGGCGAGGCTAGACGAGTGTAGCTTTGTGTAATTTTTAAGACCTAGACTAAGTGACATTCTATCAGCTATAATGATAAAGACGGCACGGTTGGCGCAGTGGTTGAGCGATTAGCTGCTGCGCTGCGTGTCGCAGGTTCAATTCCCACGCGGAACAAATATTTGTATGGCTTACAGGAAGTTGTTCCGGGTCTGGCTGTTTGTGTATGTGAGTTTAAACGCCCACGAAACAGGAAAAAATTCCTCGTGTGGGGTAACTGAATAAAAAAGAAAAAAAAGCTCCAGAAGTCCGTTGCTGGGCATCATCTAGGTTCGATCCTCAGTTGCTTGCATCCAGCTGCTAACATCCATCCGAGGAAGATCGTCACTCAACCCAACCTGAACCACAGAATACATAATTAATAATAATATTAATTATTATAATATAAATACATGATTATATTTTTTATTGTATTTGATTTTATTTTTATTCTATTCTATTTTTATTTTGTTTATATTTAATTTTATTGCATCTTATTATGTCTTGAATTTATATCAATTTACGTGTGGCAATGAGTCTTATTTACCTGAAATAAATTAATTAATATAGTACAAGTACCTGAACCACAGAATTTTTAATAAGCCTGAACAATCAACCCCACGTTTGTCGATTTGCACTCTTCACCCAAAAATACGTAGAAATCTTCGTTGCAGTGAAGACGAATGGGTTAATAGCCCGCACATAGACGAAATCTATTCGACTTGTGCAAAAAGTAAGAGAGAAAGAAAGAACACAAATATTTTTGAGCCAGATTTTGGCACTTATTGTACACAGCAACAGTAGGTATTGTGAGCCTCACGGCTGCCCCACGGCTGCCTCACGGCTGCCTAACGGCTGCCTCACGGCTGCCTAACGGCTGCCTCACGGCTGCCTCACGGCTGCCTCACTCTAGATAAAACTACTCAATGGCCTAAACAACAACGAAACTTTTTCAACTTCCCCCATTTAACAAGTTACACTCCCCGTTCCTCCTCAGTAGCCCAAATGCATGCAGTTACTAAAGTGCTAGAGTAACACACGACTTGCTCCAAGAAGGGTTAAGGTGCGGAATACGCCAGTTCCGTAATTTCCGCCCGACGGCAGGCAAGCGCAGCTGGTACAATCCTACAGTGCAGACTCCTGCAGTTATCGTATTTATTCTGGTTAAATTGTTTCGGGTTGTTAAATAGGGGAATGCTTTTGTTTTTGTCTAGGGTGTGTAAGATAAAGTTTCTCTTCGGTTTTCAGATTCTCATTCTTGCCGTTAATGTGTAGGAATGCGTAGTTCCATGCAACTGTGTATAAGAAATGTGGGAATGTATCTGTCTATCGGTATTTATTATGATAAAATGGCCACATACTGGACCCAAAAAATTTTAACACGTACCATTGATACGACAGAAGATAATTATAAAAGATTTTTTGAGAATTGTGCTCTAAGCAAGACCACCCATACTTACTTATTCTCATAATATGCTCAAAGGTGCATTTCTCATCTAATCTAAACATTAAAAGATGAAATCTCGATGCAGCTGTCAACGTACCAATAAACTTGAACGAGAAGACATTGATAATGCAAGCGGTTAACTAATCTAGTAATATAGTTTGAATGTTAGAAAGACTAGATAATAAGTTACTTAATACCTTTGATTTCTGAATTTTATCTGGCGCTTATTTCATAAGTTCATTCATAAGTCACTTGCTATTTATTTACGACTTCTACATAATTATCGAGGCAACTAATAAGGGCAGCACCATTTTATGACTCAGGATTGACACTTTGACGGACTGTATTTCTGGATATAAAATTAACATCGATACTAATTTTTGATGATATTTTTCTTTTTTTTTGCCGAACATATCGTTGAGTACAAAAAGCTAGTAGATGGTAATGTTGATGAATTTGATTATTCTGGGCGACGAAAGGCCGAATATCTGACAATGCATCAACATAGACTACAAAACATCACTTCAACAAACATCCAAAACCAAAACTGGTAAATCGAAAAACATTGGCATTCAATGCCTTTTTAAATCACTTTACTTTTTGCATCGTTTCGGAATGTATCCATTATAATAATATCAATTCAGAGAAACAAGCCCTTGAATCAATAAATATGACAAACAGTCAACTTATCAATAACCAAAGATAAATACGAGACCTACTAGAAGCTGCTGTCAGCAATTGAGATAAAAGTCAACATTTCTCAGTACCGAGATATTGCAATACTCTCCAAGTGAACCCAGAGCTTGTTTGATATTATGCATAAGATATCAGAACATGGAGGAGCAGCTACGAACAATGTTTGAGCATTGAGTAACTATGTGAAATGTTTTATTGAACTCAAGTAGTGCGGTTTATTTTTAACCGACTTCAAAAAAGGAGGAGGTTCTCAATTCGGTTGTATGTTTTTTTTTTTTTGTGTTTGTTACCTCATATCTCCGTCATTTATGAACCGATTTGAAAAATTCTTCTTTTATCTGAATGGATCTACTTCCCGATTGGTCCCATAGAAATTTTATCAAAATCGGTTCAGCAGTTTGGTTTTGAAATCAAAATAGCTGGAAAAAATGTCATCCAAGTAAAAGAAATTGCGAAATTGATACTTGACAAGGATTTGTGTGTGATACTATAACTAAAAAAAGGGTAAAATAAAAACTTTTTTGCAAAAAAAAACCGACTTCCAAAAAAAACACAAAAAAAGTGGAAAATAACATTACTTTCGGAAGTCGGTGACTATGGTTTGTTTCATTGACTTTTTTGGCACCGACTTCCGAAAGTAATGTTATTTTCCACTTTTTTTTTGTGTTTTTTTTAGAAGTCGGTTTTTTTTGTAATTTTTTTTTTATTTTTGTTTACAATATTATTCTAGGATATATACATAATTAACAAAATATCATCATAGCACCTGCAATCCCCGGAGGGTTAAGCAGAGGTTTTTTATACTAAATAGGCTTGCTTTTGGCCGCAACAGGCTTGATGTGAAGCGATGATGCGGACTAGGACACGCACGCTTGCCTAGAAGAATCCGATTCACTCCAACCTTGAATCGATCTAGACTTTAATGGTTTACCTGAGGTTTACCTAATGGTACACCCACATGTGGCCAATTATGTTTTAGTCCGATGTAATAGAGGGCGAGCATATGGAAGAGAAAGCAGTAAATGATGTCGTAACGTCTGACAGGGAAGAATGGAAGAAAACGTGTTGCGCCGACCCCAAGTAGAATGGGACAAGGTCAGGAAAATGTAATTGGGCGCGAGCCTATTGCCATCAACCGTGCACAAATCCAGGTTTCATGGCTGCTACTATGAAATTCTTGATGAAAATCCCATTAATACTTGTCCTGATCTGAGAATAGGACCCAGGACCGCATGCTCATTAGTAACTCTTGCGTCCACTAAACCAATACCTGGTAGCCATGTAAATAATTCACAAACTATAAACAGACATACATAGCTCTCGTCTATTCATGGCTCGGCTAACTTAAGAGACTAGGCAGGTTACATGCTAAAATAGGCAAGAAAACGATTTTCCAAAAATACAGTTTCTTAAAACATTGAAGAATTACCTAAGGGCTGAAATCGTGAAAATTCAGAACAAAAGAGCCTTCTCAAATCTATTTTTTCACAAACATTACCCTCTCATTTACTTGGTTTTCTATAAGTCCATGGTTAAATTGTACTCTTAGCACGATGAAATAGATAACGAAACCATAAATCACATACTTTTCGAAAGAAAATCATTTTTCAACCCGCCATTGTACATAATAATTACCAGGCTGACATGAACGGGTAGTATTAATGCAAATTTAACTCAATAGTCCATCACTGTGACTGACATTCAATTACCTGTGGAACATGCGAGACGCATTAACTTAAACACACGGCCATTTATGAGGGAAATACTAACATTAGAGTAATTTATCGTATATGAGAGGGATACAGTGAAATGCTTGATGAACAGACCAACGCAGCATCTAGTAGAAAGAAATATTGAAAGACGAAATATTGGACGTAGACTAAACAAACAAAATAGCTTAATAATTTATCTAATAGCTAAATCAGGAAAGGTTTCTAAGGTACAAAATTTGGATAAAATAAAGAATAGTGTAGTCTCTTCTTCTTCTTCCTAGGTCTATTCCACTTTAGGTAGGGTCTGCTCTCCAAAATTTCTGGCGCCAGGATAATCTGTCCTGCGTTTTCAGGTCGGGCAGTTCTTCCTCCAATTGGAGTTTCGTCATGCTAGTCCACCACGTATCCTCCGGAGGTCGTCTTCTACCTCTCTTAACTTATTTCTTAGTTGATAAATAGTTTAGTATCTCGAAATATATATATAAATATAAATAAAATAATAATATATATGTTTTTATACAAGTTGGAAAAGAATATTACGATACTTCTTGGCGAACGTAATATAATATTAACATCGTCGTCAACCGCATCGTCGCATTACATCAAAATATTATTATAGTAGTCAACGCGACCATCATACGTTAAAAGACAAATTACCATAACAAGATATTCATCAGAACAAAACCTTATCGACATCAATAACGTAATGTTTCACAGTTCTTAAAATATCAATTTCCCAAAAAAGACGTAGTAAGTAACAAGAAACGGGTCTTTAGTAAATGTACATAGGTACATCTAACTATTTACGTCAGACTAACGCGACAAGAAAAACAAAGTGTCACTTTATATTTTACGGCTGGTGACACAAGGATGAGGGAAATTGAAAAATATTTATAGAACACTAGGTTTTACTAGCGGCTTCGCTCGCGTCGCGTCGACGAAGTTTGCAAATATCCCATTGGAACCTTCTACTAGATCAGTGTTGAGCAGTGATAGTCTAGTAGTGTGACTGTCGGACTGCCAGGTCATAGGTCTCAAGTTCGAACCTAAGACACCCACCTCTATGTATTCGGATTCATGTGCGGATTGTATAATTATCACTTGCTTCGCTGAAAGAAAACATCGTGAGGAAACCAGTATACCTGAGATATATTTCTCGAAGGCAGGTAAAGCAAAGTCAGAGGCCGATGGGCTGCATAAAAACTCTGACACCAGGTTAGGCACTAACCACACAAATATAAAAAGATAAAGCAAAAAAAACTGGGTTAGAAAGTATTCTATGTCCTAATCCAGGTCAATTTTTTCCTTGTGTACCTCATTGACGTTTAGCCCATAAGGCTTAGAAGGTGGGTATCACCCAGACAGTCAGAGTTGCAATTATAAGATTAGTATGGATAAGAGACGTCTTGAGGCTATGAATTTTTTTGCTGTTTTTACGCACTTAGGAAATAATACAGACTGAGGGTTTGAAACAATGAGAGGAAAATGGCAACGGTAGAAATCTTCGTTTTGACGAATGGATAATTTTTGTTCTCGTATGGAGAAAAAGTCAAAATTATAATTACATTTCCTCGTAGCTTAGGAATGGAGCATAACGAAAATATAACAGAATACAACTAGGTTGGCACAACATCCTTGAACAAGCACAACATAACAGCAATAATCATTATTGTAGTAATTTGGTGGATTTAGTCAATAAAGCCGTACTTCACAAATAAAACCGAACTCCATTAGCACATCTAAACCGCGTTCAAGAGCCGTCAGTGTGAACATTTTGTAGAATATAGCTGTTGAAGGCGGCTTAGAAATGCTGATCGAGTTCAGTTTTATTGGTGAAATACGGCGTAATCTTCTACTCGAAAACTATTGTTAAAGCAGCATAGTCCAACAGTTGATTATTTACAGTATAGTATAGTGACCCTCATAATTGATTTTTTAAAATGGCAGTTCCAAAATATCTACCCAGATGGTTTGCAGGAGTCTGTTATACTACCAAATTTAAAAAGCCATTGTCCTCTCCGTGGAAATGAAAACTATTTCACACACTAAAACTCCCCACATAGATTCGCTCCATCTTCAAGCACTCGTACTAAAAAACTCATCACACTATATAATTTAATGCAAACGGCATACGTCGCAGCGAGTTCATAAAATAAGACATTTGACACAGACACCGTCATCTGCGCAGGAGGAAATTGCGACACTATGAGTGGATGAGCACGACGCCATATTGTGACGCCATTTTCCATTTCAATTTCGTGATTCCCACTTGAATAACGAGGTGTTATTGGAACTATAAAAATCTAGGAGTTGTGGATATTGCGAGGGGGAGGTGCTTAGGGATGCTATTAGTTGAATATGGTACACATTTTTTTTGGGTGCTTCAGGGGCGTTGGCAGTATTACATTTTGGTGACGAGTCTGTTTTTTACCAGTATAAATCTTTTTTTTATTAAAAATTCATGAACTGGGCATTTCAAAATTATGATGAAATCATGTGCCCGATAGGATTTTCCTAGATTTTCCTTTTTTTTTATTTTCCTATTTTTTTATTTTTTTTTCATAGGTAGAAATGACAAACTTTCCTGTACCTATTCAAATTTAGCGCCTTAAGGAGTTAAATACTTTCTAAGAACTTATTAATAATAACTTTTCTGCTACTTGCATTCTAGTCCCACTTGTTTAGTTTGTGCGATGTCTGTAAGTAAATTATGTAATTAATACTGGTATTCAGCTGAATCCAGTAAGACTGGAAGCCGACCCCAATCTAGTTGGGGAAAGACTAGGCAGATGATGATGTCTGTAAGTAAATTAGTTAATTTAAAATTTGTTTAAAGAAAAGGTGTTTATGGTTTAAAACTTGCTTTTTTCTTTCAAGGACTTCAGGACCGGTTTGAACATCAAATGGAGATCGTGCTCTAGCGAACCACTTGGAAAACCGTAGGTAACCCAAAATATTCATAAAAATGTGAATTGTTTGTTATGGCTGGTGATTTTGATTAGGTAAAAAATGACCGGCATAAAGGAAGTCGTTTGAACCTATAATTAAAACAGACGGGTCCCATGAAGGATTAGAACGAATTCAACATCCCAATTATGAAGCTCATCAAAATGACCAAGTAAAAAATGCACAGAGTCATCCTTTAAAACGGTTAAGCGGGAGACTGGCCGTCATAAGCTGCTTTGTAATGTCAGCTATTTTTGGATATGGAGGATTTAATGTAGGTATGTTAACACATGGAATTGGTTTTTACTGGACTTCCTCAATAGCATCACGAAGTTAGGATTTGTGCCTGGTTGGTGGCAATAATCTTGTGCTCTTTAAAATGGCACCCAATAAAATATTTCATGCCCTATTACCTAGTCTATCCTGTAGGTCATAATTATAATAATTATTATGTAGGTGTTGTGGAATGTCGTGATGGCCCAGAGCTTAAGACATCACCTCTCATGCATGAGGTTGTGGGTTCAAATCCGGGCAAGTACCAATGTGAGATTTTCAATTCACATGTAGGTACTTTTCTAAGTTTATCTTGGACATAACAGACATCGGTGAAGGAAAACATCGTGTGGAAACCTGGACTTATAATATAAGTCTGAAATCGCCAACCTGTCTTGAGCAAGCGTGGTGATCAAATGCTCGTGCCTTTTCTGTATTAGAAGAGGCCTTTGCCCAGCAGTGGGACAGTTACCTGGTATTATATATTTATTATGTAGGTGTCATGGTTACTAAATGAAGTGCTCACATATAAACAGACAAGACGAAGCGAATGGAAAAGTACTTTCGTAATGCTTATATCTATAGAAATCTGTCTGACTGTGTGTCTGTTGTATTTATATAAAGCAGTGTTTTACCGTGACCTAAGTAAGCACCGTTTACTTGGTTTAAAAGTCTAATTTCTGGTATTTTTTTGGATTCGCAAAATTATACCTACACAACAGATAAATGACTAAGGATAGTCATTAAGTCTTTTTGATGAAACACCATATAACAGTAATTACTGACATCTAAGACAAGATGACGAATTACTTTCTGAGTCAGAAACCTAATTTAATTCTTAGAATTGCTATTTTTGTGCTACATAGACTGTAATAGAATAAGGTTCGTGTTACATGTCTACTGAGAAAACGCAAATGGACCTGAGATGCCTCTTAGAGGGTAAGTGATTCTGGGAATATGAAAATGTCTACTTGGCTCAAGTTGAGGATTAAGAAGAAATATTTATTTTTAGGAATTCGTGTTATCACCTGTGATGAGGTCCTATTTATATTGCAAGGGGTCTACATTTCTGTTTTTAGCAAAAAAAAAAACGAAGCCAATATTGACATTGCTGCTGTTACAGGTACTTAATCATAATCTTTAGAGGAGCTCGTGGCTAAATAATAACAGCCGCTCGGGTCGATCGTCAGGTTAAGCCGCGCTTGCCTGGGTTGGTCCGTGGATGGATGACCACCCATACATACCGAGTTTCCTCCGTTCCTCGGAAAGCACGTTAAGCCGCTGGTCCCGGCTGTCAATTGTAGATCTTTGACAATCGTTACAGGTAGTCAGTGACCCGAAAGTCTGACAACCAGTCTTACCAAGGGGTATCGTATTACCCAGTACTAATTGGTTTGTGGGGGTCAGATAAGTAAAATACTGGTATACAGCTGAATCCGGTAAGACTGGAAACCGACCCCAACACAGTTGAGAAAAGGCAGGAAGATGTTGATCAAGATTGTCGCTGATAGAATGTGTATGAAGTGTGACTTTAACTCCCTGGGTTACCCTGGATTAGTCACCAACTCGACCCGAAAGACTGGACACACGTGTGTCCAGTTGGTGAAACTCAAAATTAGTATCACTTATTATTTCGTCATCCGGACACGCCAAGATTTTTACGCGTGTCCAGATAGTGAAACTTAAATTAAATCACTTCTATGTTTCGCCAACTGGACACAATCAGTTTTTTTGCCATGTCGTCTTAAAGCAGTACTGTTTTAATGTCACTCTTGTGGGAAAAATAAGGAGATAAGTATAGGTAGAGGACATCATGACCGTGACCAGATGGATATTTATGTGCCTGAAAAGAAGTTAATTACAATGCAAGCCACGAGTGATTCAGCATTAAATTGCTAACGATGATTCCTTTCACATACCTACACCGCGCTGTTCTGTGCTCGGTTGACGGAACCTGTTCAGTTTCTCCCGCCATCTCCTTCGTGGCCTGCCGTGACCCCGCCTCACTGTGCCAGGGCACCAGATTCCTGCTATTATGGCCCACAACATATCCTGCCCAGTCCCATTTAGGCTTCCTATCTATTAAGTAAGAAGGAGCAACAATACACCTACGTCCCACTGTGACTATATCGCGAAAACATTTAAGTAACAAGGCCAATTAATAAACAGTACTCAGTTCGGGTTATGTTCCAGCGATTGCCAATGCGAGCCCAGCAAGGAGCCAATTACTGCGATGGTGGAACCATTTTAATAATAACATAACAATTAATCGTTTAGCCCTAATTTATCTGTCCTTATCTACATGTGTAGGTATGAGTAATGAGGTAGGTACTTTGGTACCATGATTAACATTAGGGCGATCACACACAGTACCGTTTTATAGATTAGTTCCGTTTAAGCTGGATAAGAGTTGTTATCTTATTCAAAACTTCAAAAGTTCCTTTTTTTAACCGTAGCATAATCAGCCTGAAATAAGTTATAGGTCTCAAGTTGTAATCCAAGATACGCACCTCTGATTTTTTGGATTCATGTGCGTATTGTGTAATTATTATTTACTTCGGTGAAGGAAAACATCATGAGGAAACCAGCATGCCTGAGAGATATTACTCGACGGCATGTAAAGCCAAGTCAGAGGCCCATGGGCTGCATAAAAACTCTGACACCAGTAAAATGTTTCTACCTACTGGGACGCAGGGCCTCCTCCTTGGGAAGAGCTGCTAGTTCGTAATCCACGATGTAAGAGTAGTGTAGGTCGATGGATATCACCTGTCTTGCTTCACCTGACTGTCGAATTTTCGCTTCTTATTCAAATTGTCTGCGATTTATTTTGCGTGATTCATGCAACAGTGGGCAACTGGGCATTGATGATTTATATTGGTCGGCAATATCTAGGCAGTAGTTTACTTTCGAACTCCTACCGATAAAATAAGATAAAGATGATCACATAAATAATCTCGGAATTTATATCGTTATTACCATAATTATTTGAATACAGAGAAAAATATACATGAAAAGGACTGTAATTTCAAATACTTTGTCGACGAAACTTTAAACTCCTGGTCTCATTTAGGACAGCAACTAAATGAATCCGCCTCCCACAGTTCGTATGTCCGAATCCTTAGGGAGCCACTCATTAGCAGCTATGAAGATTGATGTTCCGTTGAGCTCGGCTCATCGGCAAACTGGAGGCGGGAGCGGAACTGTCACATGTGAACTAGAAACATTCTTTAAAAGGACAGACAAAAAACCTTGTCTATTCTTGGTACTGTTGAGCTGTAGGCCTATGAGAACAAAAAAGTGAATTTCTTCGTATTGCAACCCAAATATACGAGTCCGCGTAAAATTGGTCAGTTTCCCTCACTCGTCAGCTTATTTAATTCGTCAGTTTCATTGATTAGTCAGTTTTACTGATTGGATATTATACCACTCAATAGTAATAACACCTTCAAAATATAGGTTCTTTATAATTTATGGTTTTTGTCCTTACCAGCTCATAAAGTCATTTATCAAGTCTGTCAATTGTAGAGCTTTGAGAGCTGTAACGGATAGTCAAGTTGAAGTAATTACTTATGCAAACATTTTTATGCAATAGACAATATTCAAATAAAGTAAGAACCGTCAAAGAAAGCAAAGCTAAGAATTTTAACTTTGGCAGTTCTAACATCAAGCACTTACTAAACCACAGAATAAAAATTGTAGATTACTTGCACTCAAGTAATCACTTTGACTTGTTTATAGATACGGATGTAACGGTCAGTCTGAGAGGAGTTCCGTTAGAGTGGGTTGTGAAGGCTAGAGAGGCAATCGCTCCATATAACATACTAGTATTCAGCTGGATTCGGTTAGACTGGAAGCCAACTTCAACATAATACATAAAAGCCTATATGTATATTATTTATTTATTTATTTAAACTTCATGTACAATAGTGGTACATAGGCGGACTTAATGCCACAAGGCATTCTCTACCAGTCAACCTTTGGGTTAAATTGGACAAAATTGTGATAGGGTACAAAAAATAAAATAAAAATAAGAATACTACTTGTTTTCGAAAATGTAGGTATGGTATGGTGTATGTGTGTTGTATATTATGTATATGGTATACATAATATTATACCCTAACCTCTTGATAATAGACTTGAACCACTTCTGAAACCCTAAAACCTTGTTTATTTCCATTCCCGGTTAAGAGTACGTAACCAATTAGAATAATAATAATAATTTACTGACTGATCTCTTCTTCCACATAAATCATTCAACAGATGGTATTTACTATTTAGTCATCGTATGATGTCAGCAATATTATCTTGATCAAAATAACTGATCTAATGACGCATTCATTATTTTATAAGATTTTTATGTTTCACATTAAGAAGCCATAGACATGTAGTAATTACTTCTAAAACTTTGGTATTTCGGCGACGATTTCCAACAACAGTGTTTATGGTATGTCATCATCTGCCTAGCCTTTTTTTCCCAAATACATATGTTGGGGTCGGCTTCCAGTCTAACCGATTGCAGCTGAATACCAGTACTTTACATGGAGCGACTGCCTATCTGACCTCCACAACCCATTTAGTACTGGGTAATACGATACCCCTTGGTAAGACTGGTTGTCACACTTTCGGGCCACTGACTACCTGTAACGTAACGTCTGTCAAAGATCTACAAATGACAGCCGGGACCAACGGCTCAGCATGCTTTCCGAGGCACGGAGGTAACTCGGTATGTAATGGGTGGTCACCCATCCATGGACCAACCTAGGCAAGTGTGGCTGAACCTAGTGATCGACCCGAGTGGCTTATAATTTAGCCCCGAGCTCCTCATTGTTTATGGTATGTAAAACAAAACATTTTTAACATTTTCATCGTCGTTACCGCTATTAGAATGTCACTTTGCCTAATAGCTCATACCGTTAGTCAACCTATTAACTAGAAAGCAATACAATAAAAACCTAATACTAGTAATACCATGGCATTGAACCCAATCACCATTGACATTGACAAATCTTTCCAGAATGCATGAGTTACACTCAAGCTGAATAAGGACATCAAACTTCCCCTTTCAGTTTCAAAAGCTTCCTATAAGTGTCAAAAATCACAACACCTGTCTCTGCTTACCCCAAGGGAGAACAAATTGGATATAGTTAGAAGGTGGCGCATTAACGCTCGTGTAAGGCCCGCGTGTAAAAGACGGCGTTACATCAAAAGAGAACACTAGCAATTGAGTTACAATGTGTGATTCCATTGTTCAACGAAAATTATAGCTAGAATTTTTAGGGTAGGTAATTTTTTTTTTATCCCTTACGCATGTCAGTATTTTTTTCTGTAACAAATTAAACGTTATTCAAAACATCTCGAAACCAGAAGCATAAGGTCGGATGTACAATACAGAGAGTTTTGTACATACGACCTTAAGTTTTTCAGCATAAGGTAGGACGTACAAATACAGAATTATTATACATCCGATCTTAGCCTTCTCATGTCCAGGACTGTAGAGCCGAACGTCTACTCAATATGTGTACGAAGAGGATTTCTCCGGGAGCTTCACGGTTCATTTATTTGCCAGCTTTGTATTCGTGAGTGCAGGGTTGGCAGTGAACGATACAAAACGAGACTAAGTACAAGTGCATAACTTTGCCGTGGGCAGTCGTAGCGTAGTGATTCTGAGAACCTTAGAGCAGTATTTATACTAATATTATAAATCAAATTTACTAACCAACAAAATATGGATACAGTAATTTACTTCAGGCGCAAATGAGTCTCGTAAACGTCACTTAGGGATTATGACATAAGAAGAGCAAGGCAAAAGGCTAAATTATACGGTGATCACGGTATTCAGCTTTCAAAATAATTACCAATGAGTCGTTGAAAATCCATGTTGAACTAGGGATTTTCAACGACATTTTTAAGCACACTTTAACTCGTGGCTAAATAATAAAAGCCAAGCCGCTCGAGTCGATCGTCAGGTTAAGCCGCGCTTGCCTGGGGTGGTCCGTGAATGAGGGACCACCCATTACATATCGAGTTTCCTCCGTGCCTCGGAAAGCACGTTAAGCCGTTGGTCCCGGCTGTCAATTGTAGATCTTTGACAGTCGTTACAGGTAGTCAGTGGCCTGAAAGTATGACAACCAGTCTTACCAAGGGGTATCGTATTACACAGTACCAACTGGGTTGTGGAGGTCACATAGGCAGTCGCTCCATGTAAAATACTGGTATTCAGCTGCATCCGGTTAGACTGGAAGCCGACCCCAACATAGTTGGGAAAAGGCTAGGCAGATGATGACTTTAACAGGATCAAAAATCCCGTACCGTATACTACAATGTAGCCACCCAGCACTACGCACCACGTTATTAGATCATAGCTGGCGCGATGCGGCAAAGGGCCCATGTTTTATGTATGCGATGCGACCCCAGCTATTACGATACACGTTTGTGCTACACGGATGCTGTGGCGAATGGTGGGGAAGAACGACGACTTCAATTGCGTTTTGAGTTGTGTTAAGAAGACGAAACAAGGGTGTTGGTTGAAATTTATTGTTAACGCATTTTTTTAACCAACTTTAATTAAAACTCAGATTAAATAAAAGTGATATCAATGAAAAAAATCGTCTCACAAGCTTATATACAGTTACATAGACGCTTAATTTAAAGTACATCTCAAAGACTCGTTAAATGTTAATGATCATAATTATTTAGTCCTAAGAGGTACGATGGTGATGTTTTTGATATTAATTTTATCTTCAGACGAGAAAAGAACTACAAAATCACTTGTGCAAAAGGTATTTTTCCGACTCTAGTGCGATATACATATATCTAAAGTGTTTTTTAAATACTTTTTGTCGTGTTCATAATCTAAGTCAGAGTAAACATAGAATTACACCTCCTTATTACTTTTATTTCCATAAAATATGTTATGCAAGTGTAAGTGCATTACGTAAGTAAGTATGTCATCATTTAATGATTTCTTCTTGCAATCCTTGGTGACCTTAATTATATAAAGGAACTGTAAACGATAATAGTAGAGCAGTATTTTCTAACTTAACTAATAAACAGCCTCCAATTTCATCCCACAAAATAGCTGGAAAAAATATGTCATCCAAGTAAAATAATTTGATACTTGAAAAGGATTTGTGTGTGATACGATAACTAAAAAACTTTTTTGCAAAAAAAAACCGACTTCCAAAAAAAAACACAAAAAAAGTGTAAAATAACTTTACTTTCGGAAGTCGGTGACTATTGTTTGTTTCATTGACTTTTTTGCCTTTAGTCACCGACTTCCGAAAGTAAAGTTATTTTACACTTTTTTTGTGTTTTTTTTTGGAAGTCGGTTTTTTTTTGCAAAAAAGTTTTTTAGTTATCGTATCACACACAAATCCTTTTCAAGTATCAAATTATTTTACTTGGATGACATATTTTTTCCAGCTATTTTGATTTAAAAACCAAACTACTGAACCGATTTTGATGAAATTTCTATGGGACCAATCGGGAAGTATATCCTTTCAGATAAAAGAAGAATTTTTCAAATCGGTTCATAAATGACGAAGACATGATGTAACAAACACAAAAAAAATACAACCGAATTGAAAACCTCCTCCTATTTTGAAGTCGATTAAAAAGGACATGATAACATCAATGACTATACGACTACGTCTAAACAGTCACGTACGCCGGGATGATCTTGATATGAACAGTTATTGTTACTCACTGGATAGTTAAGTCGTTGATAGTCCGTCTATGGTTAAATTATGTGGGCATTGCTTCATAGTTGGTGATTAAGGTTTTTTGTTGAATTGATTGATTGATCTTTAGCCGACATATTGTTTGGTTTTTGAGTTAAATGTATGATGTGTAGTTGGAAAACGGGGACCTAATCGCAGTAGCCTGGTTTCCAATTTAATAGTTGCTATGTGCGACTAATTCATTGTCCCAAGAGGATGGACAGAAGTCCCCCTTTTTGCTTGCTAAGAAGTCCTCTTCCTTGTTAATTATCTTTTTCTTCTTTATCGTGTGGTTAGTGACTAATTTGGTGTCAGAGTTTTAATGCCACCTATGGGCCTTTGACCTGGCTTTACATGCTGTCGAAAAATATCTCTTAGGCATGCTGGTTCCCTCACGATGTTTTTCGTCACCGAAGCAAGTGATAATTATACAATACGCACGTGAATCCGAAAAATCAGAGGTGCGTGTGTTATGTTGGGTTCGAACTGGAGACCTATGACTTGGCAGTCCACTAGGCTACCACTGCTATATTGTCCATTATTTACGACTAATTGAGGACTATGGATGGTGCATTTTCCGCGCAGTTTATTTAGGTCTCGGTGACAATAGCCACCAGAAAAGCACTGATAGAAGAAGTATAAATGCTACAATTGTAATTTATTGATTGGCTTATATGAAAGAATGTAGCATATAACTCATACATAGTGCGACCGAGTAAAGACTTTAATATACTTTGTAAAGAGTTTTCATTTGACCCATTTACCACCAAATCCTACTCTGCACTGACTTTTTTAAAAGCGCGTAGTGCTTTCATCTTTTTTTTTTCACTTTCCCGTGTGATTAGTGCCTAACCTGGTGTCAGTGTTTACAGTGCTATTGTACCTTATTTTAATTCTTTTTACCATTGTCTTTATCGTGCTTGTTAATGATCCTAAGATGTATACAACTTTTTCTGCTTTGACTCGTGAGAACCTGTAATTGGCTCTGTGTTACATATGCAATTATTATCCATTTGTTAAAGCTGTTGGCTCTCCTACTTATAAATAAATAAATAAATATTAAAGTAATACTATGTAGGTTAAGGTCCTTTATCTATTTAGTACTTTAATATGCTACTTTGTGCCTACCCGATCTTTCCCCGACTCAGCTTTTCAGTAGGGACAAGACTGCTGTACTCCATTAATTCCAAGGGTGTGACTATTATTCTTCTGGAAGTCATGTTGGTTCTAAAGGTTTTCCCCGCACACCCTCAGTATTTTTCAGTAAACAGCACTGCTTTACCAATGTGAATAAGTATAGCAACGCCATCTATACTTTCGAGTAAATACTACGACAATGTTCGTATCAATTGCAGCCATTCGCTGTTAATGGCGATCAATAAAAGGTCGTTGTACATACCTATAACACTATGTACTTACGAAGTACATAATTTTGACCACAGATAGCGCTATGTTCCAATTAATAAAGCAGTTTGAAAAAAATCTATCACGCTTGTATATTTATCAGTGGCAGCAGAGGTATGCCTGCTTAAACCCTCATTCGCATTGAAAATTTTTTGAAGCGACCTTTATTTACAGGCGTATGTTTTCACCTTTGGTCGTTGGTTTTGTCCAGCTCGTCCCACCATCTGCAAAGAAGTCTGCCGCGACAACTTCTGGTTGGAAAAACCTGGTAGTTATGCGGAGAAACCTTTGTCCAGCAGTGGGATGACGCAGGCTAACAGGATCAGTATGATTTTTCAACGCACTGCTTACATTACAGCCGAGGTGTGAAAATTCAACAGTGTTCAACTTTTTTGACGTTCTGTTGCATTTATTCTTAATACCAAGAGATCCAATGGGCTATGAAAAAACCTAAAAATACGTCATTCCCCTCGTTTCGGTTCGGACGATGAGACTCCGCGTCGGACTATACGCTTTTATTGCATAGACATAAAGATGATAGGTGCAGACAAATCTGTCTATCCTCTTCCTTTGTCTTTTGCTACGCGTACTACTGGAACTCGGTACAAAGTCAAGGCAAAACACACTCACAATAACAGACAGATAAACAGACAGTCGACACGCACACAGACAGACAGACAGTTCGTGACAGTGTAAGTTTAGATAGAAACCGTAAAAGCTTTAAACAGTGTATCAAAATGACAACCCTACATAAGTATGTAAATCTATTAAGATCAATAACGCGTTGTTGAAGGACAAACAAAAGATATATTAACATTGCAATTTGTGATTTTTTGTTACATATTTCGTTGTTAGTGTTCAATAAGTAAAATAAATATGTAAGTACAATCTTTAATGTCGTCTGGGGGCGTTGGTATCAGTAATTGGTGACTGATGATGTCCATATTTCTTATGGAAAAAAGGATGAATTTTCCAATTGTTATTTTCATCCTCTGTGTACGCGCTGTCTTCTGTAAGAGATTTATTTTATTTTAACAGATTAGTTAGGTTTACCTATTAAGAACTCAAGTTCGAAACATGCTTCTAGGGCCACTGTTTTCGTCAGTGAGCGAATTAATTATTTTGCATGCCTGAAAAGGCCTGAAACTGAGAGATCTAAAATAAAATTGCGCCGATTCTCACAAAACTCACACTTTCTTTCAAGGAGAACAAAACAACGAATCGGCATAGCCTTTTGGCTGAAACTTGAACCAGGAAGAGTGATGTGCCCTTTAACACGATAATTCCGTAAGTATTGAAGGTGTAATCGAGTCAGTCAAATTATGGGCGCTCTTTATGGTATTAAGAACGGCACTTCCTGGATGCGTGAGCTGTGAGGTGAAAACTGTCTTCACTCTCAATGAAAGCCTTTGTTTGTTTTCGAGGCTTTATGATGTGCTAGCACGTGTATGGAATAATGTTGTTAATAATATTTATTAAAGTCCTCCACCTTTAAGACTTTTCTCCGTGCCTTGGAAAGCACGCTAAGCCGTTGGTCCCGGTTGTCATTTGTAGATCTTTGAAAGTCGTTACAAGTGGTCAGTGCCTGAAAGTCTGATAACCAGTCTTACCAAGTTTGTAATTTAGATGTTAGCTTAGGTTGAAAAATAAACTAAATTCAAAACTAGATCAACGCGAATTTAAAAAAGCATTAAAATAGTTTTTTTACTATCCACACAATATCACAACCATTTCCCAATAATTATGTTTGATTCGGCTTTCAGTCTAATCTGATGTAGCTGCATACATTTTTTTTTTACACAAAGCAACGAACTATCGGAACTTTACTACAATAATAACAATTTAACTAATTGATCATGACCGCAGTGATGTCACGTGTCTTCTGACCAAGTTATTCAAAATCTTTCGATAAGTGCGAATTGAGAGCTAACGACCGTATTTGAAATAGAGTTGGGGCAGTGTGGTTTTTATTCAGGGTGGTAAACTACAGATCTGTTAATAGTTGTGCAAAAACACACAGTTGACTTTTGTTTGTTTTATTGACTTTTTTGCCACGGGATTCCGTGAGTAAAGCCACTTTCCACGTTTTAGTGTTTTTTTTTGGAAGTCTGATTTTTTTTGCAAAATTTTTTACCTTCCCCTTTTTAGTTGTATCACACACACAATTTTTTTTCGAGTATGAATTTCACATTCCACATAGGCGAAGAAAAATAAAATACTTATTATAAAAATACCGAAGGAAAGTAAATCAAGTTTATATGGGAACCCCGCGCGAGCTTCCTTTATCAAATGAAAATAGAATCACCAAAATCGAACCAGTACTCAAAAAGACACTGGTGGAATACATAACCACCTCCTTTTTTAGAAGTCGGTTGATAAAATAAATACGCCTTGTATATAATGCTACATTGGCTACTTTTTAACAAACGGCTTATACCTTTACATCGTTCATACAGTATATTATAGTTTATAAAAAACTTTTTTGCAAAAAAAAACCGACTTCCAAAAAAAACACTAAAAAAGTGGGAAATAACTTTACTTTCGGAAGTTGGTGACTATTGTTTGTTTCATTGACTTTTTTGCCACCGACTTCCGAAAGTAAAGTTATTTCCCACTTTTTTAGTGTTTTTTTTGGAAGTCGGTTTTTTTTTGCAAAAAAGTTTTTATTTTACCCTTTTTAGTTATCGCATCACACACAAATCCTTGTCAAGTATCAATTTCGCAATTTCTTTTACTTGGATGACATATTGTTTCCAGCTATTTTGATTTCAAAACCAAACTGCTGAACCGATTTTGATGAAATTTCTATGGGACCAATCGGGAAGTAGATCCATTCAGATAAAAGAAGAATTTTTCAAATCGGTTCATAAATGACGGAGATATGAGGTAACAAACACAAAAAAAAAAAAAAAAAAAAAAAACATACAACCGAATTGAGAACCTCCTCCTTTTTTAGAAGTCGGTTAAAAACACTGCAAAACGTCTTCAAACAGACGCCACGTTGAGTCAGAGATCCAACAGTGAACAGAGAATTAACGTGAAGTAACACTATGTATAAATCTTGTCGCCTGCATTACATATGCATTCTCCCATGAATTTGTATGAGCTAGATATTGCAGCTATTGTAGCAAATGTAGCTTTCTCGTGTTTGAGAGAGCATTGATGTAAGTGTTGGATTTATGATCTTTCATAAAAGAAATTAGAAATATATTTTGCAAGATTCAGGCACTTCTTCAACTGGAATGGTGTGTCTGGAATTATCACCAAAAAATTGCATGGTATCTAAATGTACAAAAGAGGGGAGGTCTATTGCTCTCCGTTCTCTCTCTTTCTCCTTCAAGTTGTATCCACCCAATGCTGAGTGCAGGTTTCCTCCAATGCACGTCACTTTACCTGGTCCTGACCCTATTGTTGAGTAGGAGGAAAAAGGCTAATGTATTGTATAATGAAAGCATAGCCAAAGCGCGTATTTTGCGTAAGGAAAAACACTATCAATGATAATACGGTGTTCTTGCTGACCAACCAAATTTCCAATTTTCACCTTAAATTCCATACAATGTTACTAAAACAAGAAGACATCCCATCAAATAATCTACCCCTAACAATTTTCCTTACACGACCCGAAAATGACATCCTACCTACAATGGCCTACATATTATGAGTACAGCGAGAAAAATCCTCAACATAAAAGCTAATACTATCAACATCTTACAGTCACAACGAGGGCCCTCGGAGCGGTTCCACAAAATGGCGGGCGCCCGTCAAAATGAGAAAAATCACAATTTCGATCACGTACACCACAAATGTTCTATTCACACGACGATGCTCGCGATACTTATTTGAAGACACCTATTTGTTGCTTTTTATCGTTATAGTCAAATGCAATTAGCCAAAAAATCCTCAAGAGTGTGGAGAAGCCAGTTAAACAAAAAATTTCGCCACTCACATTTTTTTTTTTTCTTCTCCACGTCTCTAAGACCTCAACAAAAAAAGTCCCATGAAAATCCGACCACTATAAACTTCGTTCTACCTTTTTGTCTAATTGCACTCGACTAATCATAATCTTGGTTGGATTTAGGGTAATGAAAAAGTTAACACCATGATCAGAATTCCTGCTACACCAGTAGGTAGTAACCATCTCTCGCTTGGTCATCAAGTAGAGATATTCTAGATAGGTACCCACCCATAATTATTTTAAATTAAAATAAACAGGTTTACTGGAAATGTAAGAGTTTTGACCAACATTTTAATAATAACTTAAATCCTTGAACATGATAAAACTCCAGCAAAAACAGTCCAGCAACAGTAATAGAATATTTCTTTTATAAATAAAATGAAACGCTAACTCAACAGTAATGAGAGGAAGTACACCCACAGCTCAATTTTAGTAGCAGAAAAATTCATCACAAAAGTCTATTTTTAAGGCGCTCCCCCATCAAAAGTGTCCTAAATACAGAATTGCATGGCGACATAGCATATTTAGGGATCGGCATGCTCTGGCGCGAAGCCAGAGATCAACCAGATTTAGCCCCTGCCCTAAGCGCCACGTACAAAAAAAGATGGAAGATACTTTTTTTTTTTCTAGCCGGTTAGAATTAGCTTTAGGAGGAAATGGACTTTCAACTAAGTAACTATAGTGTTTCGACCGAATTCGATTTCAATTGTAGAAAACATAGATGAAAAAGAGAAATTAACATAAAGCTAGCTGATACTATAAACGTGGACGAAACAAAACGAAGGATGAAGGAAGATCGTATTAGGAAGAGTTATGTAGTTTCTGCAAACCAGCTTGGGAAAAAAGAGTGAGTTTATGCATATCTCCAATGATAATTTTATCGTAATTCCAGCAGCCAATCTAATGTTCTGATACTGTAATAAAATCTTTCAAAATATAGCTAAAACTTGTTAGAATATCTCGCAAAAGCAAGGACAACCAACGACAATCTTTTTATCCCAACCAGAACATAAAAAGGTACTAAACAGACTATAAAACACAATAACAAATAGTTACAACAACTTCACGACGACAAGCAACAAAGACAGTAGTTTATCAAAATAGAACCATTGTAAAAGAGCAAAGAGTTACCAACTGTTAATCATGGTCGTGAAGAAATCGTAAATGTCTTTTAATCCTCAACTCCTTTTACTACTACAGAATTATGGTCGAAAGTTGGGCCCAAATAGATTCAGTTTAGTGGTTGTGTGTGGTCACATTATGTGATAAAATTAATCGGTAGTGTATATCTATTATTGGGTTTTCTTAAACCCATCTGGCAGTAAGAGGAAAGGATTGGATTTAGTAGCTGTGTTGCATGATGTCAGGTCGAGTCGTAAAAGTCGAACTAAGAAATCACTCCCTTATTTTAACTAGAGGATTGGCACAAGCATGTTTCCGTCAACTATTCTATAAAAGCATTAAGTGATTGTATCGTTTTCTCGGAGAAAGACAAAGATACAAATTATTTTTCAAGATCTTCATCCAATGAAGAAATCTCCAGCTCCAAACGAAATCGTGGAAATCCGTTTCTACCAGCTGCTGTAGTAATTATTAAGATGGAGTCAGAAGTAGGTATAGACGACATTGATAATCGTTTGTGTTCTTTGATCTACTACCAAATAAACCAGCCATACAAAAACCCAAAACACAAACATTCTACTATTTGAACATGATATTCCTCATATTCCAGCAGATACGCATCAAAAACCAGCTATTTCTACCCAAGATTCATATCACAACAACAATCTTCTAAAAAGATAAGAAGTCATAATTAAAAGGCGAAGACATACCCGAGGTATAACTGTCCCCGTACAGAAGGAAGCGGTAAGAATATTGGCTTGGAGCCAGAACGAATATAGACGCGTATCCACGTGGTGAAGTTAGCTTCTGTTATTGTTTGTGTAATTTTTGACAACCATCAGCTGGTTGGAACTGCGGTAGATACTGATATTGAGGAGAAAGGGAATGTCTTGTTACGAGGATTTGTGAGCATTAGAATTATCAGGCTATAGTGATTCCAGTGAATCCTATTGGCAACACTGTCCAAGTGACATGTAAAATTTTTGATCCGTATTTTAAAATTAAATTTAATTAGTAAATAAGTTAGATTAAGGTGTAACTATTTGTGCAAACGTATTATAAATGCGTAAATACATAGGAAAATTGTTTCCTTGATCATTAATTAAGTTTTCGAAAATAAAAGTTACCGGTAACCTAAAATCAACAGCTGACGTTCTAACTGCGGATTTTACGGATAATTCAGGGGAAGTATTGTTTACTTTTATTAAATAACAGCACACAATCGTCACTTTAAATCTGTAACACATCTATGCCAATTTCCAGTATATCTTTTTGCTGATTTATTACCCTGTACTGGTTTTAGATCGCTTTGTTGACAACCGGTATAAAAAATAAAAAAAAAACAGTGAGATTAATTACATAAGTCTATTGTTTATATCGGTCTTTTAAATATTAATTCATAAATATAACGTTTATGATCATTGCTGTGCATTTTTGTCTTATAGTAATATGTTAATAAACTAAGTTTTTTTTTATTCTTATCTTTTCAAAGCTACCTACCCACTTATGGAAAAGTAATAGGTACCTTACGACAAAACAATTAGTTAATTCAATATTCAATTAGATACATTGAATATATAGTTAATCTTTTAAAGCTAATATAGTAGCCTACCTCATTTCATTTCATAATTGAACTTTTTCCCTATTTCTCCCCCTTTCATCGCTAACTTTTCTTAATTAGTTTATTCTATTAGTTCTCACCGTTTCTTTACTTCTAATTTTCAGTGACTTATCCTGAAACCATGCCTGTGATGACCCGTAAGGCTACCGCTCAGGATATGGAGCTAAAATTGAGAACGGCCCTCCAAGAGCTTAAAGAATCAAACCTCCAAGTCCAACAACTGTTACAGGAGAGAGAAGAGAGTGAGGTGGAAGTTGATAAGGTTAATGGCACAATCTCAAGCTTAAAGCGGGAGCTAGTAGTCCTACATCAGCAATACTTGGACGTTGTTGATGAACGGGATCAACTGAAGGTGGTCACGGATGGTTTCAATAATTGTAGTAACTTATATGAGGAGGCTTTAAATAAAATTAGGGACCTAGAAGATGAGTTAATTCATGCTAATAGTTGTATATTAAAGTTACAGAAAGAAAAAGAATGTACTCAGGTAAAAGAAACGAACATCTTATATAATGAATTATTAAATAGTAATTGTATGTCCCCTTCCTTATTAACTATTGATCTGACTGAAGATTCCCTACTAAAACATAATTATACAGTTAGCAATAAGAAAATAAAAAAATATGCTAAGCTGAACAGAATAATTAAAAAATGTAATCAATTTAAGAAACAACATAAACACTTTTCCAAATATATTCCACTGAGGAAAGAGCGTGTTGATTTAGTTAATAAGTTAAATAATTATCAAATAAAATTAGAAGACAGTATTAAAATTTATGAAATTGATACTCAGCATTTGCAGGCTGAAATACAGGTACTTCAGAACTCACTTAGTTCCCTTTCCAGTAGGTATGTGAGTTCTCAGAACCAAATTAGGGAACACATTCTTGCAGCAAATGAGTTAGTAATGTGTCAATGCAGCTGTCAGTCAGTTAACAACCATGATACTATCTTGCCTGAGGTAATGGAGGACCCATCCCAGGCTGAGAATTTATCTCAGGACTGTGTACTCAACCAAGAAATAGATTATTTACAAGTGGTACAGCCAGAGATATATGATAGTCATAATTGTTCTTGTTCAGTAATGTTCTCAGATAGTATAGGAAGAGGTGTAGGTAAATTAGTTAGTAATAACCTGAGTTTTCCCAATCAAAATCATTGTATGCCAGGGGCAACATACAAACAGATAATGGCATCAGTAATTAGAAATGTTTATAATAGTAATACCGACATAACTATATTTATAGGAAATAGTTTAAAAATTAAAAAAGAAGACATCACGGACAGTGTAACTGAGTTGTTAAAGTTGAATTGTCGTAAAATAATATTGTGTGCTTTCCCATATTTTGAAAAATTGTCAAATAGGAAAAACAATTATATTCACATGCTGAATAAGCATGTAGATTTCTTAGTAGGTCACTATAGTGACAAACTTATGTATCTTGATGTCAACAGTTTTGTTGATAAACTTAGGTCGACACGGGGTAATGTGTATCTACCTGTTAGTTGTAGACACAAAATAGCTCGGCTATTAGCATATAATATTCACTCAGACATAAGTAGTATGTCTATGTTTAGTTCCATTATTAACACTGCGACTATTAGTAATAATACTAATATTCATTTTTACAATTTTTTTACAAAGGAGGATCCATGTGTACAAGATTCTCCAGTAGGGTCCACTAGTAGTAGGGTCTCATTGTCTTGTGAGGGCATAGGAGTCTTGGAGCTCACTCCGGATGCTCATTTAAACTAGTTAGTAAGACAACAGAAGATACCAGTAACATAAATGTTACGCTAACTGACAACACACAGGTACCTTCTTGCTCTCAAATAGCTAAATGTAAAAAAGGGGCTAAGCAGAATTCTATGCAATTATTTCACCAAAATATTCAAGGCTTCTCTTCAAAGCAATTAGAAATTGAATTGTTTCTAGAAAAAACTAAGTTTGAAATTGTTTGTTTCACTGAACATTGGTTAAAAGACTTTGAAATGCTAATTAATTACGCAAATTACAGTGTGGGCAGTTGCTTTAACCGGAAATCTAAGATGCGTGGGGGTTCATTAATCTTAGTTAAAAATTGTATTAAATTTAAGTCTCGTAATGATATTGTTGATCTATCGGTTGAGCATAATATTGAACTGTCTTGTGTTGAGCTAGATAAGCATGTAATAGTGTGCGTTTACAGACCCCCAAATTATCAGAACTACTCTTTATTTGAGTCAGTAATGGAAGATGCTTTAGCAAAACTTGCAACTGGTAATAAATCACTAGTTATCTGTGGTGACTTTAATATTAATATTTTAGAGAAAAATTCAAATAGCAGTAGATTATTACATCTTTTTAAATCATTTAATTTGTTAAACGTGTTTTCGGAACCAACCCGAATTACTAAAAATACTGCTACATGTATTGATAATGTTTTTTGTTGTTGCGACTACTTAGATAAATCCATTGTAAATTACCTTCCTTCTGATCACAGCGGTCAAACCGTTGTTTTCGAGTCGTACACACCATTACAAAAAATCCAGATAAAATCTAGACAAATAACACTCAGCAATTTGAATAATTTTAATAATAACTTAATTGGTAATTTAGGCATTCCGGGATATATTTTAGAAAATGTAAATAAATTTTATGAGAAATTCTTTTCGGTAGTTTACACAGAGTTTAATAATACAATAAAAATTAAAACTAAATCTATTTGCCCAAAGTTTTTGTTCAGTGACTGGGCAACTAAGGGTATCAGGAAAAGTAGGGAGCGATTGTTTGAGCTGTACGGCCTTAAGCCTTATATCAACTCAGAAACTTTTAATAAATATGTAGCGACATACTCAAAAATTTTTAAAAACACTTGCAAGGTAGCTAAAGCCTTATTCATTAGCAACAAGATCAAATCAGCCGATAATAAAATAAAGACGGTTTGGAAAATTATCAATAGTGAAACTAATAGAAATAAAAAATATAATAATGATATCACACTAGAGACCTCACGTGGTCTTCTAAGCTCTAAAAGCGAAGTTGCTCAAGAATTTGTAGATTTCTTTACCGGTATCCCACTTAAAACTACCGAAACCTTAAATTCCTCACCCTCGCTTTCTATTGATTTATTAAGAGCGAACGTTTCAGCCTGTCCGGTTGAGTTTCAATTCAAGCATATAAACCCCATAGCAGTCATTAAAGCCTTTAAGGAAATCAAAATCAAATTAACGGAAGATCTATGGGGAATGTCTATTAAAGTTTGTCAAGCTATTATTGAGACTATAGCACCGTACTTAGCCTTAATATTTAATTTGTGTGTAGACCAAGGAGTCTTCCCGGACCTTATGAAATACAGCAAGGTAATACCACTTTTCAAATCCGGGGACAGTAAAGACACGAATAATTATAGACCCGTATCCGTATTGCCGGTTTTCAGCAAGGTGTTTGAAAAGGTAATGCTTAATCAGATGCTTAACCACTTTAATACCAATAAGATCTTACATGAGAAACAGTATGGTTTCACCAAAGGACGTTGTACGACTGACGCCGGTGTCACATTATTAAAACACATATTCACTGCGTGGGAAGAGGCACAAGATGCCATAGGAATCTTCTGTGACCTCTCGAAAGCATTCGATTGCGTAAGCCACGAAACCCTTCTCTTTAAACTTGAGCATTATGGTTTGGGGAAACTTGCACTCAGTTTAGTGAAATCGTATTTAAACGATAGACATCAGCAAGTACAAATAAATGGTGTCAATTCAATGGGTTTAAAAGTAAGGATGGGTGTACCACAAGGCTCTATATTGGGTCCTTTCCTCTTTCTAGTCTATATTAATGATCTACCCCATTTATTTAAAAACCAACCACAAATGGTGTTGTTTGCCGACGATACTTCTTTGATATTTAAGATAAACAGACGTGCCACAATTCTTGACGACGTAAATAGCGCCCTACTGCAAGTCCATAATTGGTTTACCGCGAATAATTTAGTATTAAATGGGAAAAAAACTAAGTGCATAAGATTTGCCCTACCAAATGTCAAAACTAGTGATTGTGACATAGTATTGAATCAAGAGAAACTAGAATTCGTCGATGAAACTGTTTTCTTAGGGATCACGCTCGACTCAAGGCTACAATGGGGTCCTCATTTAACATCTCTTGCAGGACGGCTGAGTTCAGCAGCATATGCTGTTAGGAAAATCCGTCAATTTACTGATGTAGATACCGCGAGGCTAGTCTATTTTAGTTATTTTCATAGTATTATGTCTTACGGTATTTTACTATGGGGACGGGCTGCAGACATCGAGTCTATATTTATTCTGCAGAAAAGAGCCATCAGAGCCATATATAATCTATGTAGGCGCGATTCTCTGAGAGAACTGTTTAAGGAAATTAACATCATGACAGTACCTTGCCAATACATCTATGAAAACATCATGTACGTTAGGAAAAATCTGCATTTATTTAGTAAAAGAGGCGACAGACACCACTATAATACTAGAACCAGGGACCATCTAGTTCAGCCAGGTTTCAGGCTAGCTAAAGTAGACTCATCTTTCATGGGGTACTGTTTAAAATGTTACAATAAAATTCCTCCCGGCATTCTACAACTGAATGAGACGAAATTTAAATCTTGTATAAAACGCACACTATGTAGGCAAGCATACTATAAGTTGGGAGATTACATTGATGATAAAAATGCTTGGCTCAATGCTGGTCCTGCTCCACAACCATAGGGGCAAACTAATTGATTACTTTGTGAAGTTATTGTGGAAGCTGCAGAAGATTGTAAACATATCTTTGCATTGTATAGATTCAGTCTCTTAGTATTATATAATTGCATAGCACATGTGTGAGTTCTATGTACGATAAAGCTACCATTTACATCTTTTACTGACTCGAATTTGCCCTGGCGGTTGAGAAATGTCATGCTCACTCAAATGTCTCGCTGATGGTGGCGCGTGTGTCGGGTCGTTTAGTTCCCTCCAAAATGGTTGAGTTGAATGATGGCTGATCCATGCGTCATGTTCGTGAACGGGCGCTGTCAGTTGTGACTGGTCATCTCGCAGCTGCCATGGATTATTGTATTTTTGAATTGTTAATTTTATCTTTTTTATTCTGGACGCTCTTACTCGCACGTCTTTCTACATCGTTCTCACATGTATGTTTAATCTCGACATGAATGATGTAACCGAGACTTTGTAACAACATAATGATTTAAAAGAGTGTCCATGGAGTTTCTTGCCCATTCTTCTCCATAGAGATCTACGCTTTCGAATGGGCAACTACAGTACTTTCACAAGTTATTATGCCCTGTGACTGGGACTGTAGCTTAGTTTATTTTTTTTGTGTTTTGACATTCAAAAGTGCCTGTAATGGTCTAATTGAAATAAATGCTTTGAGTTTGAGTTTGAGTTTGAGTGCTGGGACACAGGACTCTCTTATGTAATACCAGGTAAAGTTTTGTGAAATATATCATAGGTTAACATTGAAGTTTTGTTAGTTTTTTAGTTTCGTTTTAATGGCTGCCGAAAATCAGGCCCCATTTTTAACCGACTTCATAAAAAGCATGAGGTTCTCAATTCGGTTGTATTTTTTGTTGTTTTAATTTTATGTTTGTTACCTCATATCTTCGTCATTTAGGAACCCATTTAAAAATTCTTTAATCTTTTATCTGAAAATATATATTATACTTCCGTATTGGTCCCATTGAAATTTCATCAAAATCGGTTCAGTAGTTAGGTTTTTAAACCAAAATAGCTGGAAAAAATACGGGGTGGAAGGGACACAGCCGCGAAAACGGTAACCACATACTCAGTACATCATTCTGAAACCCCCCACGTAGAAATTTATCATCGGTCATTTAAAAAAAAAATTGATGAAATTGCGAAACTGATACTTACTTGACAACGATTTGTGTGTGATACGATAACTCAAAAGGGTAAAATAAAAACTTTTTTGCAAAAAAATAACCGACTTCCAAAAAAAATACTAAGAAAATGAAAAATAAAACTTTTGGAAGTCGGTGGCAAAAAAGTCAATGAAAAAAACAAAAGTCACCGACTTCTGAAAGTAAATTTATTTTTAATTTTTTTGTGTTTTTGTTTTAGTCATTGGCTTTAAAAAATCAGTGACAGTAGTTAGCTGTCCCCAAAATAGTTAGGTTGCAGCTGAATACTACATAGTATGTTGAGGGTTCAAAATTATCAAGATAATTAAGTATTTTCTTTGATAAAATCATCTCTTTATACACCTTTAAGTGCTGACGTGGTTTAGTCAGGTCATAGATGGTGACGTGACGTATCTCAGATGGCTACAGAATTAATCTATTTATTTTTTTACTTACAAATGATAACTAGGTTACTAAATAATCTGTCTAAATCTCAACAATCTGTGTGTTGATTAATTGAACACAATGTTTGTGACCGGTTTTATATACCTATTATTTATGATTTTTGTTATTTTCAAGATTTTAATTTCCTTTATTTATTTCTATATCTAATTTTTTATATTTTTAAATATTTCTTTAAAAAATATGTATAAATAAAAAACTAGTAGTCCGCCGGTGTCGGGAGCAGGGTCCAAGCTACCGGTGGTAAGGATTCCTCAGACAGCAACCTCCTCACAATGCGAGCCAATTATCAGTGATAATTACTAAGGTATACTTATCAAGATAATTATTAAGGTATAATTATCACTTCAAACACTGAGTATTTTTCATGGAGTGACTGACCTATCTTACGTCCACAGTCCAGTTATAGTTCAACACGATATTATGAAGACTGGTTGCCAAACATTCGAGCACCTGACTACCCGTGACTACTAGTTAGTGAATTATAATGGATATTAATAAAAAACTGGCATCAGGGGCGGTAGCACCGACATTAAGATCTGGGCTGTTCCATGTCTGTTATTGAACTGAAAAGTCTCAAAATAGGCCAGATTTTATTCAAAGTAAAACCTACGTACTAATATGATCATTTTAAAAGGGTAGCTGAGGTTTGGCTTACGGGCAAATTGTGATTAGATCATTCTTGTATAAAGGCGTAAGTGTGTTTACTCAATAAAACTACTCAAAAACTAAAGGACATACAACAAAAATCTATTTAGTTCAAAAATACTTTACCTAAATCAACGGGTTCATGCTAGGCTGAAACGTGACGTCTGTCAGATGACGTCACGCTCTAGATTTCAATGTCCACGCGTGATGTTGATATATGAAGCTGAAGTTAAAAGAAACCTAGATTTTTTTGATCCCACCAAAGTCCAAATATTATTTTTGAGACAGTAAATTTTAGGAGATCTAAAATAAAATACGGACATTATGCTCAAAGTAATTTGGGTTCGAATAAGAGAAAAATATGACATACTTAAATTTTTTTGGCAACCAGTACGTTTGGATGAATAGAATTTTGTTCGCACCACATTCATCTGTTAGTAAATTTGTTACTCTAATGCTAATAACAAGTTGTTATTAATTATTCTTTATCGTGTATGAACTGTAGAAATAAAGCTTACATTTTACAAATTAAATGCTTTAGAAGCAAAAAAAGTTTTATTTTTAATTCCTTCCAAACAAATATTACACTACCTTTCCACAACAATTCCTTAAGTTTCGGTTTCATCCAAATAAACCATGGGACACGAATCACCCTAAATATTGTATGAAAATACTGTACGTATTCAATAAACACTGAAAACGTTGGAATTAAAATATTGGTATTCGCTCATTGTGTCCACTAACTTAATTGTATGGAAGTTAACAGAATAGTCATACAATCGACGAGCACAGGCATTCCGCCTCAGTGAGGATAGAGCTTCAAACAGAAATAAATAACATCAAATGCCAATAACCTCATAAAATACCTCCCAAAGTAAAACAACAAAAACCTTGAAACTTCAAGAAATGTGTCTTTCCTCACATTCCATCAACTCTATTTTGTCAAAACATTCTAAACTTCTCATAAACACAACGTGCCCGTATTTCAGATTAGCTATTGGCAATGTGTCGCACGGCCAATAATTACCAGGGGTTTTGAACTCGCCGTGGCTAAACAGGTTCTGGTATATTTAGACTTTCTAACACCTGTCTCCATCGGTTCCGAAATAGATCATGCTCCTGCCAAGGAGTATTAGAATTCTAGATTATTTTAGGCTCTAGTAAATATTTTGGCAACATTTAATTGAGTTCTGCTTTGTAGTTGGCACGTAACGTTTCAGCCAGAAAACATGGCTTGTCAGTTTTTCTTTTGAACTCCTCAGAAGATATTACTGATTTAAATATATTACATAATATAACTGTCTCACTATGGGCATGCAGACTTTAAGTCCAAAATGCTTCACTGACGTCAATAATAAGATCGAAGATACAAAAAAAAAAAACAATTTACTGAAAAACTTTGAAGAATAAATAATTATGAAACTAATCTTGCATTTGTAAATATCTTAAGAAAAGCTGACTACGTCAAAGGAGCATGATAGATGCCAAACATTTACTGACTTGGCAGAAAGTAAAGAAAATTTAATCAAAATAAACTTTCGTTTTAATCACCGTTTTAAAATATGCTGTGTTTGCTCGTAACTAAGCTCAAAAGTCTCTAAACGAAGATCTAAACGTAATCCTTTAAGTTTAGATGAACAGCAATTAAGTGAAAATAAAGCATAAGACAAAGTTAATGGTCTCTTATGAGATGTCGTAACTATAGACTGAAGTAAATATTGTCAAGATAACATCTCATCTAACTTAGGAGAGAAATATACTAAGATTTTCGGTACACATGTGTGACAATTTATTTGTTGGCTTTGTGCTTTTGTATAGTTTTCTTTTGAACGCCTCAGCTGGGAACCGCCATTTTTTTTTACATCACCGTTTAAATATCTAATATAACCTATTTTTTTATGGCGTCATACAGCCATAATACCAATAAGTTAGTAACTGTGCGAAAGAATTACGACACAATCAAAATATTTTATCTCACATAGTAGTCCCATGTAGGCCTACATGGACTTCACTACAAGCCATTTACAAGCCTCCAAAGTTAGCAAGAGTATTGAGCAAAAGAGTATTGTCATATTCAGTGCTATTCTCAAAAGGGCGGTTTTAGCATACGCTTCTGTACTACGGTTCTCAACCAATATAATTGCAACACACGAAAAATAAGTCCCAAATAAAGCATAAATTTCATATCCCAGCTCCCACGAAAGTCGAATCCCGCAAATACCCCAAAAGGATACCGCACAAAAAATCAATTATTCCAATACTCAAATCCAAATAACGCTAACATAATTCACCGTAAAGCCGGAGGTCCAATAAACGTAGCCTGTGACTAAGTGTCTATAAAGTATTTTAATGTTTGAGATAAAGTCGGGAGTGCACTGCATAATCCCGCTAGTGAAATACAACGTTTGGCTTACCGCGGTCAGATTGCAGTGAGTGTGTTGTAGGGTTTATGTGATTTCTTTTATTGCTGTATAGATTTGCTTAGCTTTATTGGTGATTTGGTTCCATTTAAATGGCATTGTGGCTTTGTGAGTATCTTTAGTTTAAACGTGTGTTGTGGGAGCTGTCTTGGAAAATGTGAGATTTAACTGCTATAATTCAATTTCATTAGAGTTTATTACTTTGCTTTGCTTGCATTAACTGTGTTAAAGAAACTATTTTTTTCGCGATGTATTAACTAAATATCAACTCTTTTGTGAATGAGACCTCGTATTACAGAATAGTCAAGAGATCTCTGATTGTACGCATAATCATCATCATTCTCCAGCCCTCATCCCAATTTATTTAGGGTCGGTGCAGGATGTCTTCTTCTTCCATACTCATCTATTACTTGTCATCGCATCAGACGCCTTCTTTCTTGCCATATCATCCTTCAAACAGTCCATGCATCGTTTCTTTTTTTGCAGATTCTACGCAACCAATAAAAATAAATAAAGCGATTTTAAATTAAACTTTTTGTAACGGACCGAAGCATCGTAGGAATATTTAGCAAGTATGGAAGATTTTAAATGAACTAGCTACTAAGGTATGGGAAAAAGAGAAACACAAATCACATTAACTTCTTTGTCGAGTTAATTGCTAAATTCAACTGACCTTTTTGACCTTAGCGTTAATTCCCAGTACTTTAACGAAGGGTTAGCAGTAATCTGAGTTTTATTGCCAGATTAAAGACTCCGTTTAGTATTTAAATTAATGCAGCAGTGATAAGCTCGTGTCTGCTTTGTATTTTTGGTTCAAATACCTTTGTTATTTTAATAATGTTTTTGTTGAAGATATCAGTTGAAGTGTGTTATTTCAACTGTATTATCATACATGACATCACGCCTGTAAACCCCGTAGGATCAGGTAGAAATGTACTTATTATTTAAACCCAATATTCGCCTGTTATGTTTAAGTCCCTTGTAATCCAGACTACGTGACTGCTAGTAAATCCTGATGGAAAACCCAATTACACTTTGCCCGACCTGGGGATGCAACCCGGTTCTCATCAGGCCCAGCGAGGCAGTCTATAACTGTATTATCAGTTGTTCAGTAAAAATAAGATGGGCTTTCCTAAATGATAAGCTTGCTAAAATGAGAATAGTGAACTCAAAATGTGACCAAAAACGACAAAAAAGTCTTAATTTTAATAAGAGGGCCAAATGCAGAATCGTCCTCTAATTCCAAACACTGTGTGATTGTGGGACCTTCACAAGATATGCCACACCTTGCCGCTCTTCCTGCAGGTAAACATAAAAACCGCCCAGGAAAATATTGACTTGAGAAGAACTTTACTTACTTTATTGTGTGGTTAGTGCCTAACCTGGTGTCAGAGTTTTTATGCCGCCCATGGGCCTCTGACTTGGCTTTACATGCCGTCGAGAAATATCCCTCAGGCATGCTGGTTTACTCACGATTTTTTACTGCACCGAAGCAAGTGATAATTATACAATATGCACATGATTCCGAAAAATCAGTGGTGCGCGTCTTGGGTTCGAACTCGAGACCTATGACACGCAATCCAACGGTCATGCCTCTAGGCTATCACTGCTTAAATAAGAAGAACAAAGTTGTATAAGAACTGACGAGAAAATTCATACTAAGAGAATGTATAATATTTTGCAGCTGTATTATCAAGGTAATGGATAGATAGTTTGAGAATACCTCAAAAGATGAAGAAGAAAACAAACATTTGAAATACTGTCTCAATTTAAACCAAGATAAGATCAGTAAAATTTGAACTCATTTTATTGACAAGGCATAGTACGACAAAACCGCTGGTGCAACATATACCCGCAGTTTGGAAGCTAGCCAGAATTAAGAGAATCGGGTCGACACGCGACACTTTCTATAAAGCTAAAATAGACGACGAAAGTTCAATGCGTGTTTACTACTGATTTAGAGAAACTTGACAAGAAAATACAGAAGGCAGGAAGGCCCGCATTCAGATAGTTAGTGACGAAACAAAAGCCGTAGTTACAGATTGTTAATATTTTTACTCAACAAATTATGCGTTACATGTAAGGGCTCGTGAATCTATACTAATATTATAAAGCTGAAGAATTTGTTAGGTTGAACGCGCTAATCTCAGGAACTACACTGGTTCGAATTGAAAAATTATTTTAGCGTAACTGTTGGATAGCCCATTTATCGAGGAAAGCTATAGGCTATATAACGTTCACGTCAATAAGAGCGGAGCATCAATCAAAAATGTTACGCAGACCAAGTTGCGCGGGTCAGCTACTTAGATATAACAGCGGCATGGGTCGATTTTTAATGTTATACTCGTACAACATTTGGTGATGTTCACCCCTAAAGTCTAAAAAATAACCTAACCAAGCAGTATCGTATAGCCCAGAAAGGGTTGTGGAAGTAAAAAAAACAGTCACATTATCCAACAAAATACAGTTATTTAGCTGCGACCGATTAGCCTCAAAATCGTGTAGCCCACCCTAACATACTTGGAGAGAGGCTTGACGATTAAGCCCCTGTAGTCGTCATCTTTGTTGCTTGACCTCTTTGATAGTGACAATGATTGAAGGCTGAAAATAGCCATCACTACTCTGTCAATACTAGTTCTTCCCAAACTTCAGCAAGTGCACCTTCTATTCTCGCCTGCTGTGTGATACTCTTAGCTAGTCCACTATTTCTAGATTCAGCTTAGTGCTATTTACGCGCGTGACCTTTCTATGGAAATATATCATTATCACACGACGTGTTGAGTGCCGCTGACGCATAATCACAGTGATAATGCCCACACAGTGGTTTTGGTATCATTATAGCATTAATATTAGCAGGTACTGTCGAACAAAGAGTTGGTTAACAGGCGAAAACGCAAAGATCGACTACGACTCCAATAAATGGTTACGTTAATGTTTCATTGGCAATGACATTTGAATAGTGTTGTCTCGCTCACTTCTGCTGAAAGTCATATCTATCGTTCCGTGTGGGACTGTACGAAAATCTATGCAAAAATAGGTATCTTTTCATTGAACCACCTACACCACATATTCATTTTTTTTACGTTTTAGACAGTCACGTACAAGATTTGAGTCGCAGCACATACATTTCTTAAAAAATAGTAAATTAGCTGCCTGTACATTAATATCCTAGTTTGACTGTACATTTAAGCTTAGAAACAAGATACTCGTATCTTACTTATACTTGTCGCTTCAGAAAACTTACAGCGAAACGAAACTAAAACGTAATATTACACTTGAGTTTGTATTTTTTATGAATATGAGATAGAAAAGCTTCGTAGAACTTATTAAAAGCTTAAAAATCCTATCAACGCAGCGAAAAGTAAGATTTATTCCATACTCAACATACTGGTATATGTGAGACGTGACAAATGGTAATATAAAACTGTTACTAGAGTCTTACACACGTCATAGTGCTTTTATTAAATTTCTAGACATGTTTATGTCTCGAATATTTACTAGAGCACAAAGTTTCTGTAAAATATTTTTTACTTCTGAGACGACATATTCAAATTAGTCATTTTTAGCGTCAGATATTTTATAATTCTTCGTTTGATGACGCTTACAAAATAAAAATCAGTATTTAACACGCCAAGAAATTGTGTGATTTACTGTAATGTAAATAGCAATATTACTCGAACACATAAATAAGTTTAGTCGTAAAATTCAAAAACACTAGTTTTAATTTTAAATTCTGTACCACTGAAATATACAGATGAATCATCGTCATTCTTGAAATATTTACAAACGCCAAAATACTTCTATTTCCGTAAAGTAAATAATCTCAACTATTTTCTGCGTAAAACTAAATTTAATCATCGCGATGACGACTGTTTTCCAGTTTATTTTTCAATGAATCTGATGGTCCATAATATGCATAATTTACTCGAATTCAGTAATCCTAGGAAGAATGTTGATGATTTATAAATTATAGCAGTGATGGATATAGCAGAATTCCGTACAACTAAAACCATAGTTAACAAAGTAATCGATGAATGATGAACAGAAATGAATAGAACACTTTCATATCAGGATCGACTGATAAGCCTGCGTCAATCTATTACTTTTTATTAGCTTTTTTATTAACTTGCCTTGTCAAAATGTTGATAAGTTAGTTAGTATTTATTGATTGGCTTTTCCCCAACCGATTGAGCTGAAATTTTGCACACACCTTTGGATCTATTGACAACACATTTGTATGACAGACATCACTTGATCCTGTAGCCACGATTGTCTCTTCACGAGAAAACTGAACGCTTAATATCACGGACGTGAAAGTTGGTGTACGTGTTCAGTTTTGATGGATAAATGTAATTTTCTTATTTTCCTTTTAATAAAAGCTAGTTTTTTTTATGTTTTTTACTTTTCAGTCATCGTTTTCGCTTTGCCTGAAGCCTTCGGCCTAATTTCAATAGGAAACCACACGGGTTATTAAACATAAATAAAACAACAAATAGTTTCAAAATACGAGAAATTAAAACACACATGGGTTTTATATCAATCAACTAAACTTTTATCTCCGATGTATTTGATTTACAACTGGCAAACATGCATGCCGTATTGCGTTGGATAGTAGGACGTACAGTCACGAGCACCAATATGTAAACACCTAGCAACTTTTAAAAGTGATTTTCTCTTACTGTTCTGATCAAAATTTCATGTCGTTACGAACGTAACATTTTTTAACTCATATTTTTATGAAATAGATCCTATCACCAAGTTACAATCGTTATTTCTCGCAAAAAATGCTTATAAATTTAGGAAAGTGTATTCATATTAGTGCTCGTGACTGTACTTACATAGGTACGTAATGGCGGGAATCCATCAGCAGGAGTATTTCCGCAGGAAGTGTAAATATAGAATGAATATTTTGAGTGATGCTCAAACAATGGTTGGACGATGTACCGGTAGATATCTCTTGGCAAAAACTGTACTGCTACAGGTCTGCTATATCTGAATAAGGGACAGATTTACACTATCACTGACGGGTTATCTTCCGCGATTGATTGATTAATTGTTTTTTTATTCTTGATTTTTTCCGCAGCATTTCCCGTAAGTAATAGTGTAAGTTCAGTTATAAATCGTGAAAGCTTAAAACAGTGTTTGAAGGGACAGATTTTAATTAATTGCTCTACTATGTTATGGTCTATTGTTACTATGAGGATTATGGGAATGGCAGTACCTTGAGTTGCTATCAATTCAGAAATTAAGGAGTACTGCGTTACCCAGAACTGGGTAGAGAGGTCAAATAGGGCAGTCGCTCTGTGTAAAATAGTGGTATTCAGCTGCATCAGTCTGACTGAAAATAGCAAGAATTGTTATCGAATCAAATAAGTAATCTCAACAAACTAAACCTTCATCTTCACCCTGCGGCAGTGCGACTACGATCTACGTCGCCCCACCTAGCTTGAGGGCGTCACAGCCACTACACATTTATCAACATGAAACCTTTATAACAATTTCATACAAATTCTACTTACGTGAATCTATAATCTCCAAACTCGTGTGTATCAAAGTCTGCAACACAATCACCATCACCAACACGCACAAGTTCATATCCTTCGCCATGATCACATTGATCACCGCCTGGCGTCCTAATCACCAACACTTTATCACCATAAGCGATGTTATCATCAAAACGACACATTGATGTCACTGATATCACCTAATACACTTTCATTTTACCGTTTGTTTCATTTCTATCCCACCTTCCATATTATTTTGGAACAGCTCCAATTTTTCTCTCCCTATCTATATTTTTTTTTTTTTGTTTGGCGTCCGGAACTAAACCTGAAACAATTTTTTTTTTATAAATTAAATACTTCTTATTGGTTCATAGTTTATACAGTGTGATCTATTAATAATAGTGGGTTTATTAAAAATAGTGGGTGTTCAACATCTGTTCGCTTTGGTATCTTCAATGGGAATTGGGTCGGTTTTATTATGTTCCAAATGTTATTTAGTTAATGTTGAATCGTTGAGTATTTCTGTGAATGAAGTGTTATATGATTGGTGTGGATTTATTTCATCATATTTTGTGTAAACAATATAGGCACCAAAGCTATTGTAAGAACCTTAAAAGTTATGATGAAAGTCAGAAATGATTGATATCTGATTTTTGATAAACTAATACGATTTCACAAATGTTCTAAATTGATTCAATCGCCTGATTGCATGTCAATAAATAAAAAAAATGCTGTCTTGTAAAAATCTATTTGGAAATTGTTTTTTTTTTTTACTAGGGTGCTCTGTCCCGCTCCTGGGCAAAGACCTCCCTCCATTTGTCGCAAACCCGCCCTTCATCCAGTTCTCAATTATTTATTTAAATCTCAATAATTCATTTCAACTTTTGAGTAAACGTGGTATAATGGAGATTTCTACATTAAGCCATGAGATCTTTCAACAACAAGACAAGGATTTGTTTGAATACGTAGGGAGTCACAAATTCACAATATTGTAATGTCTAACTATGCTCAATTAGAACCATAATTCTTTCACCACCTCCCTTCACCTTTAACTTTCCTTAAAAATCAATTTGTTTCTCATCGCCGTGTTGTCGTAATTTGACATGATTAACTCACAAGCGCTGTGGTACCCACAAGTATCTGCTCTTTGTTCAGATACGGCAGTTTGAGTTATGCGAAGCCCCCACCAATTTATTGGGGACCCCCCATAGGCGTCTGGCGTGTTGTTTAGGAGTATGGTTTGGCTTTTGTATGAAGAATTATTATAATCACATAATTTTAATAAGATTATTGTTGTATTATTAATTAAAAAGTTAAAATATGTTTTGATCGACGGGGTCGTTATTTTTTCCAAATGATTTGTCTTGTCATTCCTCTATTCAGTGTATTAAAAACATGACTTTTGTATTTCGTGAAGTCAACAAAAATGCATTGTACTAGTACTCGTATAAGCAAAAGCTCAACGGTAATGAAAGTGCTTTGTATTATTTGGCCTGCCTAACTTCCGCCATTTTATTTTGTTTTCAAATAGTGGCCACGCATTAAACGTAAATTAATCAATAGCTGGTATAAAAACAAACAAGTTTTGCATGAGACAAGATCATCTAAACCACCATGTTTCCTTGTGTTTTTTGTTAGTATTTATGCCAGCTATTGATTGATATAGGTTTTAAGCGTGGCTAATAAAATCAAAGATGATAGAAAACATTCTAACTTTGACGGACGTACAAAAACCTTCCAACTCCTTTGTTAAATCTATAAATAATGAATACTGACTTGGAGCCCTCGAACTGATCAACGAAATAACGAAATTATTTGTTCGTGATTCTTAGTGTGTGACACACTGATGGACTGTGAACCTGGGTCATGGGATGCTTTTTATCGCGTTAGTTAATTCACGAGTGATTGTTTCTTACCTCCACGCGGGGAAAGCCGCGGGTAAAAGCTACTCGTATAACTATAGAGAACAGAGGCCATCACTTCCGGCAAAATTCCAAAAACGCAGATTCTCTAAACAGCTAACCTAAAACACTCATACAACAAAAATGTCGCGCACGCCACATCTCCCCGAGGTGAGAGATCAGCTTACATTAGTCGGCACACGTCATACTTCCGCCGCTTCCTAATAATAAGTTCCCGCTCCCCCCCCTCCTCCCCCCCCTCCTCCGCCCCGCGTCACCCACCCGCGGATACCATGCTTCCTTTACCTTGAAATTGTTAATTAACTGATTCAATTAGTTAGTATACAGGATACGTGATGGATTCCAGCGAGCGTAGCAAAAGTGAAATATTTTTGCGTTCAAAAATATTTGGGAATATAATTTAGTTAGGGTTTTATTTATTTTCGGAGGTTTTTTTTGAATAAAATTTTAGTTAATAGTCTTCCCGTGATCCCAGAAATCCCGGAAACGTATGATATTTCGGAAGCGTATTTATTGGAGGCGCAATTATTACCTAATAAGATGTCCGTTCTGAGGGTTTTCTCATGTAAAAAATAATAATGATGTTTTATTTTATGAATTAATGTTAATAGCTACAACTACAGTAGTTTCACAAGTTATTAATATGCCCTGTGACTGGGACTGTAGCTTAGTTTATTTATTGTGTTTTGACATTTGAAAAATGTTTTTTATGGTCTAATTGAAAAAAAATGCTTTGAGTTTGAGTGTTATGATCGAAAAATTGCAAAATACAGGTAGCGTGGAGCGTTTTAACGTAAGTCAATGTTAATAGAAAATTCAGCATTCCTAGACCAGTTTTTTTTCTATAATGAAAACAAATATAAAACGAATATTTCAAATGCACTTAACGTTAAAATAACTCCTGCAACTTAACATACCTTCTCCTGGTGTTCATATAATTTTATTAAAGCTTGACCAAAGACCAAAAAGATTTTCTCACAACGCTACCCAAAAACACCACGTAATTACTGCCCTCACATTTGATTACATTGCCCATTTTACACTATACAACTAACAGGTTCACTAAATTAAACATTCAAAGTAATTCGCGCACCTAATTTTCCGGCGGGCGGCAATTGTTTGCACACTGAGTGTATGCACGACGATATAATTACGACAGTTAGGCTGTATTCTCATTGGGCAAACAGTGAGCGGCTGACTCTATTTTGTGTGAGTGGCGAACTGTAGCAAATTGAACGAAAGGCAAACTCAGTCGCTTCGCCACCGGCGGCGTAGCGAGCGTATTTTGCCGCGGATTGGAGCAAATTTTTTGCTTAATTAGTTGCTGCGTATCGGCGAGAACGAGTCGGCAAGCGAAACGCAGCTAACTTTTTTACAGTACGCGCTAGGACACTCCATTTTAAATATATAGGCAGGTAAACTGGAAGCATAAATTCTTAATTTTGTTCCGACCCAGCCTGTCCCTAGCTACCCTTCCCCAGCGTCCCCTAAGCCGAGGCTCGTACCCCACAGGAAGTGCCTTTAGCATGTAATCGCGTAGTTTCTAAGTTTTCATGGCCCTGGCTGGAAGCCTTACAGGCTCACACTTACCCATAGGATAGTCCGGTTAAGCAGACAGCAACCTCCTAGGTTGACCTGCGAGATGCCATACAAAAAAAAAGGAAACAAACTTTCAGCCGCTCAGTGTTCGTCCAACGAGGACACAGCCTTAACGTCATCGGGCTGTACAGGGCGCTAACGTTGTAGATTTGCGACCGAGGTCCCGGTTTATTGACACTGTTTGGTCTGTGAAGCTAATTCTGTAATAGCACATGGAAGACAAGCAAATAGTGGAGTTTTATTGCGTTGTGTGTGAGAAAAGACAATTCGTTTACCGCGGACTATTTCCTGCTGAGATTTGTTTTTAAATTACGTTGTGCCGCTATAAGATTTCTCTCGTACTGTGAGTGGATGAACAGACAGAAACTAAACCTGTATAAGACTCAATCCTGGAATAAATATCCCGTGACCTGACGTGCAAAAACCAATCACGCAAGTACTGTTGGGGCAGTGGCTGAGCGATTGACTACTGCGCTGCGTGTCGCAGATTCGATTTCCGCACGGAACAAATATTTGTATGGCCTACAGATAGTGGTTTCTCGTCTGGCTGTTTGTGTATATAAGCTAAAATTTATGTAATAAACGCACCCAAGGTACAGGAGAAATTCAAAAATAAAAAAAAAAAAGTCATGCTGAACATCAGCACCAATACACACTAGGTAAGTAAGGTAGGTAGGTACTGTAAACCGTGATAAAGCTTACAAATTAAATTTCAGCTAAAACATGAATAAGTTCCAAATTACTACTTAAGTTAATGTGGTTGTTCAAATTGACTCCGTCTTCAAGGAGACGATAAAAATAAAGACAAGTAATTGCCTAATTATGAACTCAAGTATAGTATCTACACAGGTACGTATTAGCTTCGACAACATTTCGGGAATAAAATAATCCATTTCTAAACAAAAAAGATGCCGTTAAAATTCCAGTTATCAGTAAGCTCTAAAACTCAACCGAAATGAAACTGTTGGAAGTGAAATATTCATAAAAATACTAGAAAAACGTTCCCCGACCATCACAAAGAGTTACCAGCGTCTACAAAACGGTGACCATATAAAAATATCATGGCAGTCGCATCTGAACGTTCGATGTTTTTTCAAAAAACAATTCTTCTGTCGGGTATAAATACTCGAACAAAATGGCAAAATGGCATTCTGTCCGTTTTGCAGAGACGGAGGATTTATCATACGTTACGTTGTTATTTGAAACATTGTAGGTACATAGAACAAAATTGTGTTTTTTTTTTCAGTCACCTTTGTATTTTAATTTACTTTAGCGCTTTAAAATATCTTGCGTCAATGGCTAGTCTTCATTGCGATCGTCTCCGATGAGACTGACAGTGATCAGGAGGATTATATATTAGTTAATCATAGTTTTTCTTCATCATCCGTCACTCTAACGGAAAAATGACCTTGCTGGTCACAGGCTTCGTCCAAACATCGCCACACCCACCGGCCCGTACTTTTCATATTAATATTTTGTGATTATTTGAGTTAAGCATAACATAACATAAACATCACGCCTGTAGTCCCCGAAGGGTTGGGCAGATATGCACCTTATAGTACACCCACGTTCCACCAGTTATGTTTAAGTTCCATGTAATAGAAGGGGCGAGCTTATTGTCATCAAAAGGGCACAGATCCGCTGCTATTATCAATTTCCTGATGGAAAACCTAATAACACCCGGCCGGCTTGGAATTCGAAACCAATATAGTTCGGTTCAAACTTAATGGCGGCTCGGAAGTTAGCTGCGAGTGACGGTCTGCGCAGGCATAACAGTTCAAACTTTATGGCGGCTCGGAAAATGTAACGTAAAGCTGCGCAGAGTACCATTTTAGGTATCAGTGGGGTGCAGAGGACGCATAATGAAATTAATTTAATGCGCAAACAGTCATTCGCAGCTAACTTCCGAGCCGCCATAAAGTTTGAACAGAACTATACCTTATACTCAGTAGCAGCGCTTGCGACCAATAGACTAACTAAACAGTTTCGAACTCAAAAAGGATCCTTATGTAGTGTTCATTGCGTAACGCCGTCAATTTTTTTTTACTTTGTGCCCTCCGAAGAAGAAACATTTATTTATTTATTTTATTCACAAAATACACAGCTCTTAAAAAATTGTCTTATTAAACATATACTAGTCTTACAGCCGATTACGGATTTACAATTTAATAGCTAATTATATAATACATGCAGCAGAAACATACGTACAGAGTGAAGTGAACCGCTAGCACAATCTGAGCATTGCTAAGTGTATGTACATCGTGGATGAGTGTGTTGGAGTGTGCGTGAGGAGTTGCAAATGGGTGTGTGAGTAAGTTATAGTGGTGTGTGGTGATTGTCTATAAACCTTCTGGTATGTTCAATTATATTAGCATATTATATAATAATAATAGGTAATACCAGCCTGTAACTGTCCCACTGCTGGGCAAAGGCCTCTTCTCATACAGAGAAGGCACGAGCATTTGATCACCACGCATGCTCAAGACGGGTTGGCGATTTCAGACTTATATTCAAAGTCCAGGTTTCCTAACGATGTTTTCCTTTACCGATGTCTGTGATGTCCAAGATAAACTTAGAAAAGTACATATGAGTTGAAAAATTCACATTGGTACTTGCCCGGATTTGAACCCACAACCTCATGCATGAGAGGCGGGGTCTTAACCTCTGGGCCATTACGATAGTTAACATAACCACACACATAATATTATGTGGTGGTATTGTGTGGTGGTTATGTTAATATGCATTATGTATAATGTATATCCCAACCCAGTTTCGGGCTGCTTTATTTTATTCTGATATCCAAAAGTGTGGACTGCCTCATTTCTCTAGTGGTCGGTCTAATCGTGACTGCTGAGGTTCTGGGTTCGATTCCCGGGTCGGGAAAATTGTGATTGAGGTTTTCCATCAGGAATTTCTCAGAAGCAGCCACTGAGTCTGGATTTGTGCCCGGTTGATGGCAATAGGCTCGCCCTCTATTAGGACTACATGGGACTTAAACATAACTTGCGAAATGTGAGTGTACTATTAGGTGATTTAGTTGTTGTATAGTTAAATAAAATAAAATAAATAAATATCGCTGGACATTACACACAGCGCCATCTAGTGCCACACTAAGCAACGAGGCTTGTGTCGTGGACACCAGATAGTTGATATACTAAATAGATACTTTTTTGTTTGTAAATACATACTTATTATACATATAAACATCCATGACTCGGAAACAAATGTCTATGCTCATCACACAAACACTTGCTCCTACCGGGATTCGAACCCGGAACCCTATGAACGTAAGGCAGCCTCACTACCGCTGCGCCATTCGGGTCCTCGTTATTTGTGAGTTTAAATAAATAGTTCAAGTATTATATTTCTCGTCTATACATCTATATTATTTATTAGCTCGTATATTTCTGCTACTGTTTTACGATTCCTGCAGGATATGATAATTTTGGTTTACAAATACGAGCAAATAAACCGGTGCGCTGACGTTTTAAGTGGAAACAGAGTATATTTTAGATGGATGCGCTTGATATTATAAAATAGTAATATGCAGACTTTTCTGAGAAGTCTCGTGTTAACGAAGCTGCAATTTTATGTTTCTTAAATCTACATCTTTTCTACTTTGCATGTTCCTATTTTCATTTTATGATTTTGACTTTGATCAACTTCCCTGAGTTAATTAAGCAACAATAGGTGATGTTCTCACATAATATGCAACTTACATTGGGACTCAAACTTACATCACTTAATATGTGCATTAAAGCGCATGTCCAATTACACCCTAACCACAAGGATATCTTCATTATCAATAGTGACATTCACACCCCAACCCCAATTCATCACTTTAAAAATAATAAACACACAGTACACGTACCCCTCACCGAAATAATCTCCAATGGCGATTGAAAAGCAACAAATAATACGTGAAGGTACCCTCATGATGTCCCCGTCAGATAGATGGCATCGGTGGGACGACATCGCGTGTCGAGGGCATTTTGTAACCATCGCCGATAAGATTGCAGGGAACAGGCACTAAATGCGGATGTGGCCACTAATGCTCATTTATTTTTACATTTGTATTATTTGATTGTTCTGGAGATTGACTGATTTGAGGTTTCAGATCTTGTCTGTGGAAGATGGGGTTTTTTTTAAAAATACGGCTATCTCCTATAGCAGCTTTCACAATGATCACGCATATATCTTTCAAGTTACTTTTATAAAAATGATGACAAAGTTGTTAGCCACATAAAATATAATTCTGACATTTTTGAAAACTCTTGTAGATGAGAATAATAACTATTATCGAGGAGTTATGACGTCAATCGACATAATAATTTCTATCACATGATGGAAGCTATATAAATCTTGGCAATGGTATTTTCAATACCCAATCAACCTACACAAAAATAACACTGCAAAAAACCGTTCAAAAGCACTTCAAAGTCTACCAAATTATTCGCGACTATCCGTCGAATTACTAGGACAACATACGTAAATAGATGGCTAGACAAAACATTATAAATTGTAATCTCAATTCGTACGAAGCGCGTATTGATTCAACAAACTGCTAGCATTAACTTACTGTTAGAATAGTAGTGATGGCCCTTGGCAATCAATTCAGTTGGCTCTTCAACGCAGTGGAAGCTACATACATCTAAAATGATTTGTTCGATAGTTTGATTTACTGGAACTGCGGGATTTATCTCTGCTCATATGATATTGTGTTGTGGCAATATCGTTGAGAAACCTTGAAAATCGTTCCGAAATGCTGAAAGATGATTATTTACTTATAAGTAACTGTTATTTTTATATCTAGGGCTTAGGCAAAGAGATAGTAAGTTCGTTTTTTATATATGTATATAAGCGATATATAAAAGGTCATAAATGTATTGGAATGATATAATCTACCATCATCTACCTGCCTTTTCCCAACTTTGTTGGGGTCGGCTCCTGCTACTATTTCTGAATATGCAGCTGAATACCCGTATTTTACATGGAGCGACTGCCTATCTGACCTCCACAACCCAGTTAGTACTGGGTCATACGATGCCCCTTGATAAGACTGGTTGTAAGACTTTCGGGCCACTGACTACTTGTGACGACTGTTAACGTGCTTTTCGAGGCACGAAAGAAACTCGGTTTATAGGTGATCGATCGATAATAGGTGACCACCCCTCCCCGGGCCACGGCCACCAACCTGGGCAAGCGCAGCTTAGGCTCAGATCCGCGAAAGATTCGGAGCCGCGAGCGCTCCGACGACGGCGACCTTTTCAAGTCTCTCATGCGATAGGCTATGCATTATAGTAATGAAGATAAAGTTTAAAATTATATGACACTGAAACTGCTCGCCGCTTCGCTGCTGGCCGCTGCCATCTCGGTGTGATTTCAGCCTTAACCTAAAGATCAACTCGAGCGGCTGTTATTATGTAGCCACGAGTTCTTCAATGATATAACCTACCAAAAACCTTATTGCAAAGTGTGTTGAAGGTCGTTTAAAGTCATTGTTGAATTACGAAACGTACTCAGTATTCAGAATGCAGAAGAATTAGAAGCCACTAACATAAATCCATTTATAACCTCTCCGTCCCATGAGCGGCACAAAACTGTGACACCAGGTTAGGCACTAAAAACACGATAAAGAAGAAAAAAAGATTTCTCCTATGTTTCTCTTTAAACTTTGTCTTTTTTTTTGGGACACATTATTCCCCAACCACTGGAACTCTTGAAAGCCATAATCAACAGTGGCGACCACCAGAAAAGCGCCGAGACAATGAAGCTTGACGAAGTCCCAGAAACAATTTAACTGTCTTGGATCCCGCAACGAAATAAATCAAAATAAGTAGGAAAAACATAATTTCCACTTTTATACTTTGTCTGCTTCGGCAACACGGTACAGAGACAACAGTTTCAGAAATACTAAAGAGAGAATGTCCAACAAAAACAATTTACTGAATTCATAACCCATATTTTTATCTCCATTTAAATCCAAATGAAAATTCAAAGGCACAAAGTTCCCGAAGTACAAAGCGTTTACCATGATTCACATAGCGGATACTAATTGCTGTGGCGCCAACGAGACAGAAATTTATTTAAATCTAACTGCAAACGATTCTGAGAATCTAAATAGATGTTTAAAATGACATTGTATAAATAACTGGAAGTGTACCCCTTTGAAAGTCGATGCTTTCTGATAAATAGAGTGTTGATTGAATAAGAGTAAAGCTTAAGTTGTCGGTAGAAGAAAAATGTGGCTTATCTATCCAGTTGCTTTTTATTAAACTGTTGGATCTTTCAGTAATGGGTTTTTTGAGCTAATGTAGTTCTTTTCAGAGGCTGCCCATCAAAGAACAGTGGTGATAATTAATTTACACAAGTTAAGACGTATTTAGAAACAAATACTATGATCTTAATTACCCACGCCTTTGTTATACGCTTTTATCAGCTTCACCTGTAACTATTTAAAAAAATCTTAGAAGTTAAATTTGACCCACTTGCCGCTTTCCAATTGAGTTGAAATATTGCATACCTTTAGTTTAGATGACAATGCATGGTACGCTAAGTGACGCCATTCTAAATCTAATACGGTGGACTTTTTTTTTTATGCATTCCTATGACATTGGTTTCAATTGAAAAGGTTTGCTGAGAAAATACGAGAAATAAAATGACGTCACTATAAAGCGTGTTTTTTTGTTGTTTTTTTTTTTTACTTTAATATTAATTTATTATGTCCTTTTTTCTTTATTCTTACAACAAAATTGTATATTTTAAAAACACATTTAAAAATATAAAATAGTAGCCCACCGGCACCGGGAACAGGGCCGAGCTACCGGTGGTCAGGGCTCTCGCCTCCTGACATTACGCGCCGTGTCCAGAAGTACTGCTTTCTGAATCAAGCCCTTGATCCAGCTGCCAAGCGAGAGCCTCCTCAGATGTTGGTCGAGGCTCTTGGCTATTAAACCATTGGCCGACATGACTGTCGGCACGATCACTGCTGTACTCATATTAATTTTATTATTATCATAGGAGTAGGCAGCAACTACAGTACGTCACCTATGATCTACTAAAATCTTACCATACTCCTTTTATGTCCGCGTTCATATTATACATCTAGTCAACCACGCTCTATGCGTCTGACCATACAGAAATTCATTTTAGTTGCAAACTTGATCACCTTCTATACATTCAACTCAATTCCAACCTTTGACAGTACCTTCCCTTTCAAAAGCGAAACCATCAATAACTCTTAATATTGACTTTCGTTTAAGATCCACGGTATTTACCCAGTAAATATTGCGCATCCAGTTGACCCGATTCCATCAACTTTTGAAATTACTCTCTCAGTAATATGTAGCGCTGTTGAAAATAATAAATATGAAAAGACTTTAAAAAGGAAACGTTTTATGTAGATTCCCCTCTTTAACTGATGCTTTTATGGCTGTATGACGTTAATTAAATTAATTAATGGGTTGATTTTTAAAATAAAGTTGACTATTAATATCCTGCTGTGACAGTACCGTGGTATGAAGAGAGACAGGGATTAAAGGCTGCCCGTATGTATCCGTTTGTGAAGAATTTCGTATGTGGGTTGTTTTATGGTAATTTCATTGGTCATCTCATTATAAATTGTTTTTTTTTTGCCTTGTGGTTCCAAATAGTTATAATTTTGGTTATAATTTTGTTTAGGAAAGAGCTTCCTCAAAAACTGTGGAGCTTTATAATAAAAAAAAAATTGTGGTATGATATCTTTGGAGATAGATCTTCTACCATTGAAAGGTAATCTGTATGGATGTGAGCAGATGTGATAAAACATTTTTCAGCTTACACACTATGATCATCGGCGTGTAACCCTTTTTATTCTTTTCTTTTGTCTTGTATATGCTTTCAATAAGGTCACCACCATTAATTAAACTGAAACAAGTTTTATTCTTGTTATAAATAATGTCCCTACATTTCAATGCACCCGGAAACATTGTAAACTATGGGAGTGATGTTTCAAGTTGACACCACCACATCCATCATTATCAAACATTTATTTTATTTATAGCTCCGTCAATCATAACCACATTTTTCTACTCCCCTCGCATGGCAACCCTTGTCAATCTCCACAACATTAATCTTTTTGACTCTAAAGTTTCTATAATTAGTAGAAAATATTTCGAACAATGCGTACGACATCATCTTTAGCCGCAGAAAGTGCTCCCGCTCGTCTCAAATCATCTACAGTTTACAATATGTCACTTAGATCAAAGAACTTTACATCAAACGTAAGGGTAATGAGTAGCAAAGAACTTTCTATTCTTAAACTTCACTCTACTACTTCAACATAAAGTTCTTTTTCACTTGCTTCGTGTGCAGAGTCTTAAAAGAATACAGGTTGCAGAGATTTATTGGTGATCTTTTTTTAACTTGACGACAAACTTGGAAGTGGCGTTAAATATATCCCTTAATTATTACTTGTTTATAATACGTTTGACGTACATTTTATGTGTTCGTCTCTATTTCTTCCTTTTCGTTTATTTTAGTTCCGATGCCGTGCAAGAATCTGTTTGGACAGCGGCGGTGCTGTCGCCAGAAATATCTTGATTTAGAAAACTGTTTTTGGATTGATATTTGTGTATCTTTCTCGATGTTTTTCCTCAGGAAATATCTGAGCGAGTGATAGTGTTTGAGGTAAATAAGGACGCTACAAAAATAGAATCCTTTTCACGTGTTTTGCAATGTATATGTATAACAATGTGTGTGTTAAAATTTCATTTTGATTTCTGTTTGTGATCAAAGCGTTTCTGTTTATTATAGCTCATAATCCGAATTACTTCATTCGTTGGTCATAAAATATACAGTCAACATTTTACCCGATCGCGGCGAACTAAAAAGAGTGTAATGTTTTTACTGCCTTTACCATTGTTCTTTTGATTTCGCCTTTACATTACTTTTTCTACTTTCACCATTTCATCATCATCTGCTTAGCCTTTTCCCAAACTATGTTGGGGTCGGCTTCCAGACTTACCGGATGACCAGTATTTTACATGGAGCTATCTGACCTCCACAACCCAGTAACTGGGGAAAGACTGGATGTCCGACTTTCGGCTTCTGACTACTTGAAACGACTGTCAAAGATCACAAATGACAGCCGGGACCAACGGCTTAACGTGCTTTCCGGAGCACGGACGAAACTCGGTATGTAATGATGGTCACCCATCCACGGACCAACCTCGGCAAGAGCGCCTTAACCTGAAGATCGATCCGACCGGCAGTTATTATTTAGCCATGAGCTCCTCATTATTTCTACTTTCACCATTAAAAACTGTCAAATAATGACGAATTGTAAATGAAACGGCTTTGTCTAGAAAGAGAGTGGTTACTGGTGGTCCCCAGATGACGGTTAATAGACATAAATATAAGAAAAAAAACTAAGTGCTGCGCCGACCCCAAATAAATTGCTATACGGGCAGGATGTTGATGAAATTATACATTGTAGATCAACAAGACTGATTTGATCTGTTTTTTCCAAATATTTTAGGTCGACTTCAAACCTAACCGTTACAGCAGAATTCTAGTATTTTACATGTGGCGACTGTTATCTGACCTCCTTGAAAACTTAGATACTAATTACTATGATACCCCTTGGTAAAGACTGAACTTTCAGGATTTTGAAAATCCGTAAAAAATAAGCTCATTCATTCTCTTCCCTTATTCCAATTCATTTGGGGTGGGCGCAGCATTGTATTCTTCTTCTCTATTACTCGTCATCTCGTCAAGCACCTCTTCTTTCTAGCCATATCATCCTTCACTTCCATAGTTTTTTTGGTCTTCTTCTACTCTTATATTCATCCACATGCATACTCAAAACTTTCCTCACGGCATTTTGAGTAAGTCTATGACGTAACCAGCCACGTGCTACGAAACCATTTTTAATTGTTTATGATTACTCCTAAACTTAATTACATAGACCTATAAATAATTTTATTAATTCACTTGGCTCAATAGAGACTCGTAAAGTATAATGTGTAAACATAATTTACGGTTTATTGAATGAAAAAGTAATAAAGCTAATCGGGTTAACTTTTCAAGGCCGTTTTTGAGGAGCTTGTAATAAAATTATCTCTTTGTTGGGAGATCTCATTTTTATAATAAAATCATCGTGGACCTGTTGATATCAGTGTTTCACTTTTTTATGATGAAATCGTGGTTTACATCACTAAAAGACTTGTAATAATATTATTTTGAGTGCAATGCAAGAGTATGAGATTATTTTATACAAGAAAGTTTTGACATCCAGTATTTAAACGATACCCCTATACAAGTAGGAAACTCAATATGAAACAACCCCTATTTCATTTCGATTCAAGATGACCAGAAACCAATGTGACTGAGAAATCATCCAAAAAACTAGCACACATTGCTTCCATCCCCAGAAAGAAAGTTAAAAGATTGTTTTAAACAAACCATTACGAAATTCACGAAGACACGAAACTCATACTCCTGTCAATCCAACTTGACAGCGACAAGACTTCAGGTCAACTTGACAGCAACAAGACTTCAGGTCAACTTGACAGCGACAAGACTTCAGGTCAACTTGACAGCGACAAGAATCCAATGCAACTAATAAGCAACTACTAAAAGTCGTCCCATTTACAAAACTGTCCCAAAAATTGATTGACAGAAAGTCTTTTGCAAAATATAAAGAAGAATGGACACATCACCGTTTTCTACCTACTTCAAAATGTAAGTGTTATACTAAAGAATTCTTTTATAATGTAAATAGTTACCCAGTTAACGATTGTAGTTGGAAATAGGTCAAGCGCGAGCTGGTCCGCTGTGGGATGGTAATCGCGTTTAAACATAGGTATGTCCGCATTGTTGTTATTCTTTAGAAAATGTTCTGAAGTAAGTGTTTTGAAAAAACAAGAGTTGAAATCGTGTTTTGACGACCTGAATGACGCAGTAGCAGTGCATTTTGTTTTGTTGTTTAAGATAACAATGTTGTATTCAGGCTAGGAACTTATGGTTGTAGGTTTTTAGCTAAAATGTCTATTGTTTAAGACTTTCTATTTTATGGTGTGGTATTTCTGGGGAAAATCCCAACGCTCTAGGTTGCTAACTGTTATGCGAATGTTGCAAACGTAAATTTTGCGTTTAAAGTTTATTTTTCGACTTTTTATTTGAATAATTCATGAGTTTTCCAATGTCATCGAAACGGACAAGATAATATGAGTGTAAGTTTCAGTTTATACATAACACAACAGCAAAAGACAATTTCATCTATCTAATCTTTCGGGCAGTGCAGGCGTGATGTTATCTCATCAATGAAATTGAACTCTGTCAGCACAGACTAATATAAGGAATATTAAAACTTCAAGAGCTGTCAGCGCCATCATCACTACATATGGAACATTTACACTAATAGCTCTTGAACACGATTTAGGAATAAATGTTGTTCAGTTTTATAGGTAAAGCGACCCACCCCGGCTTCGCACGATTGCAAAGTAGATAGTAATGTTTTCTCTACTATAATAAGCATGCTACTATAATATATGTACGTTATATAAACCTTCCTTTTGAATCACTATATCTATTAAAAAAACCGCATCAAAATCCGTTGCGTAGTTTTAAAGATCTGCATACATTGGGACAGACAGACAGCGAGAAGCGACTTTGTTTTATAATAATTATGTAGCAAAATTCACCCTTAGTTATTGTAGTTTATCCTCTTATACGAGGTGTTGCTTTGCATCCTCGTCAAATTCAAGGAGGTAACTATGCTAATGATTCTCGACCCGAATCAATAATAAAATGGGTAGGTAATTTTTTATATTTTTTTCTTAATATCGGAAATCGATAAGTGTACACCACCCGTATTAAATCGCGGCCCGTCTAATACTAGCCCTATAACCGCGCTTTCACACACACAAACAAACGCAGACGTTTATTCTATAAACGGGTGATTCTCCTCTTTTGAAAAGGGCTTAATTGTGAAATAGTGTCAAATTAAAACAACTAAAAAAAGCAGCATTTATTATTATTGACCAGGTACCGTAATTTATATTGATTATTTACGTCTTCTATAACAACCTCCTGAATTTTGACGAGGATGCAAAACTACACCTTGTATATATCATTATATATCTTATTAGATAGTAGACATTAAACGTCTTATCATTATTCGTTTATTCTGATCGTGATATTCTGCATCCAAGTTTAACTCCTATTCCCTCCGTGAGTATAACATCTCATCTCCTATTACAAATAGCTCAATCTCACTAAGCGCGCAAGGCCTGCACTCTCCAGCATCAATCTACCTACTAAACAAACAGATCTGGCCTTCAATTAGCACCGGCATAGCGGCAGTTCGCACGCGATGTGTTGCAGTCGCTCAATTGTACTTGTTCTAAGTATTGTGCCATGATCGAGGAATGCAGGCCTTGGAGACTTCGAGGACGTGATTGTAGGCTTTAAAAATGATTGTTTACACTTTGGTAAATGATAAATGATGTTTATTTTGCAAATAGGTTTTTACAAACACTTTTACACGTCTTTTATAACCGACTTCAAAAAAAGGAGGAGGTTCTCAATTCGGTTGTATGTTTTTTTTTTGTGTTGTTACCTCATATCTCCGTCATTTATGAACCGATTTGAAAAATTCTTGTTTTATCTGAATGGATCTACTTCCCGATTGGTCCCATAGAAATTTCATCAAAATCGGTTCAGCAGTTTGGTTTTGAAATCAAAATAACTGGAAAAAATGTCATCCAAGTACAAGAAATTGCGAAATTGATACTTGACAAGGATTTGTGTGTGATACCATAACTAAAAAGGGTAAAATAAAAACTTTTTTGCAAAAAAAAACCGACTTCCAAAGAAAACACTAAAAAAGTGGAAAATAACTTTACTTTCGGAAGTCGGTGGCAAAAAAGTCAATGTAAGAAACAATAGTCACCGACTTCTGAAAGTAAAGTTATTTTCCACTTTTTTAGTGTTTTCTTTGGAAGTCGGTTTTTTTTGCTAAAAAGTTTTTTTTTTTTAAACTAGATGAGGCCAGTGTTTCGTATCTGACTACTCTGAGAAGAAACAGCCGAAACAAACTCAGAGGTCATAGTCTCTTTTAAGGTCCAGACATAATCTTGATAAACTCACATGAGGACTATGCAGATGTGTGGTGGCTTATGACAGGTCCGTTAACGGAGTGACACTTATAGATGTGCGGTTTGAGCCCGCGTATTAGCAATCATAATTAGTAGCTTTTTTTTGCATTTGACCGGCTTGTTGGCCAAGCACGACTGCTGAGCATGAAGTCTTGAGTTCCATTACCGGGTTGTGGCAAAGTGTTATTAGGTTTTTCTATCAGGAATTTCTCAGTAGTAGCAACGGAATCCCCGAAGGTTTACGCAGAGGTGTACCTAATAGTAAACCCACATTTCGCCAGTTGTATTTAAGTCCCATGCAATAGGGGGCGAACCTATTTCTCTCAACTGGGCACAAATCCAGACTCATTGGCTGCTACTAAGAAATTCCTGATGGAAAAACCAAATATCACTTTGCCCGACCCAGGAATCAGTACCTCTTCTCAGCAGTCGCGATTGCGACTACTTTACCAACGGGGCAGTCTCATTTATTTCAACAAAATTTGTCCGAATAACTGATTCCTGAAATAAATGCAGATAATTTTCCGGAATACAACAATCTGTATCCATCCATCACACATAACGAATGAAGCAATCGTCCAGAAACAATTATTCTTTTATTTGTAATGCATGTTTCGCATTGTTCAATTAATGCCTCGCGCATGTCTGCACTCCTATTAACTACTGCTTATAGAAGTTGCAGCTGCCAAGGATTATCTTACACCTCATCGCGATGGTATGAGATTTGCCTGTTTGTTTGTTTGTATCGTGTTTGTTTTATAAGTGGCATAGGCTATGAACATTCTTTAAGATGGGAAACTGGATCTTATATTATTGCATGTTTTCTGCGAACGCCTTTTTGTGTATGGGCTTCATGCCGTTAGAAAAGATCGAGAACGTCGCATTTTAGTTTTCTTATCTGGGGGTCTACTCTCTAAGTTCGTCAACGAAGATACGGGCCCGTACGAAAGTAGATCGAAACTTCGAAATTAACCCTACGCCCTATTATTTTCGGATTCATGAATTTTGAAAATATACCGGGAGTAGGGACTACTGTCCAATCGTGTTGTCATTCGTTTTTAGTTCGGGTCCCTCACTAATTGTATGTCCGTAAGTGATACGGAGTAGGGAACGCCCGTATCTGCGGCCGAAACTACGGGTTTCGTGTTTAGAGAGTAGACCTCCTGATGCCAACGTGACCGTGTCTAGTTTCCTTAACTTAAAGGCTGATTTGAGGATTTTAATAAGAACAAGCACTGATTTTCATAGACAAAATATTAATTGGAGGCTTAATAAATACCAGGTCCACAGGTTGCCCAAGATTTTACTGAAGTATGAAGGTTGGCCTTAACGACCTCATGAAAGGATCTTTCGTGGATAACACGTTACACATTACATCATGTCTATATTCTCCGAAGGGTTAAGCAGAGATGTACATAATAGTACACCTACATTTCGCCAGTTATGTTTTAATTTCCATGCAATAGGGGGCGAGCCTAATGCCATCGGGTGTGTAACGGTTGATATAATAACAAAAAATCTAACGTTCACTTGACCTAATTTCAGTTAATATACTTTTGTTTAATATAACGATCAGTTGAGATAATGAATTGTTGATATAATTTCATTTTATCTAATTTCTTATGATATAATAAACATTTCCTATAATGCACATTTGACATAATATTCATGTAGTATATTATTCATTTACTATAATATTCATATTCTCTAATAACTTTTAATATAATTTAGGAAATCTGATACGATTTTAAACGCCTGCTAGTATGGTGGTATGGTAAGATGTAATATTTATGTGATGCTATGTTATGATTAAAAAAATATTGTACTGTTTTTTTTTTCTTCGCTTTATACCCTATACACCTACCACCCTCAACTATTGTAACCAGTAGAAATTGGATGCAATCTGGACTTTAGGGCACCCCGACTTGGACAGGTTAGGTTAGAAGGGGATGGCGGGGTCGTGTGAGCGAGCGAAGCGAGCGAATAGACCCCGCCATCCCCTTCGTGGTTTTTTTTTTTAAACCATCCAGAAGTAGGAGCCCCGCGAAGCGGGGCTCCGTCGACCAAGGCCACCCTCAACCATGCATTGAATATTTTAAGATTTGGTTAGGTGCCATTTGAGTTAGGTTAGAACTGTGACCATTAAACATGAAAATTAGGTCAAAAGAACATTAGGTCAAATGAATGTTATATAAAAAGAATATTATACATATTGAAAATTATATAAAATGAACGTTATACTAAATGTTTTATATTAAATGAAAATTATATCATATGAAACATTAGGTCATATGAAATTAGGTTATATGATTTTATAGCATATGAAAATTATATTATATGAACGTTATTTCAAGTGAAATTAGAGCATTTGTTATTATATCATACATTACACACCCAATGCCATCAATCGGGCACAAATCCAGACTCCGTGGCTGGTACTGAGAAATTCCTGATGGAAAAACCCAACATAATTTTGCCCGACCCGGGAATCAAACCCAGGTCTACATGCTCAGCAGTCGCAATTGCGACCACTCGACCGACGAGACAATCAGTCAGTCAGTCCTTACTGATAACTAAGAAAAAATAACGTTAAAACTACTAATAATGCGTTTTGAATGCATCCATCGTGAAAAACCAAACAAAAAGAAAATCAAAAGAATCAGATAGAAACATAGTTCGACATACCTTCAAAACATTAGTTGCCCCACACATAAAAGTCAACACAAACGATTGAGTTATCCGGAGCGATTAATAACAATAAGGCCGGTACACACAAGCGGAAGCCGCGGTAACCGTATGATTAATGTGCAGTCAATAGTGTGCGCCCGCCTTGTGTCCTGCTGATTGAAGTTTTATTGGTGTTATGTTATATTTGTAAGGGTGGGGGTTAACTAGAACAAATAGAATAATACGATAAGATCTATTGTGTAGCAAAATTAAAATAAATGATTAGATAAGATATATTTATTTACTCAAACATGTGTACACATACAATAATAAAAAGTGCATGTAGGATAACTTATAATATAGTTGGTTCAAACATGTTTGCCACATACTATGGCGTGCAAATGTTTTGAATTTAAAATTGTGATATTTAACATAGTAATGTAATTTCAATCCCATAGGTATCATTAATTTGATGTGAATTAAGCAAAACTAATAAAATGTCAAAATTAAACATGTCAAAAATAGTAAATAAATAAAAATCAGAACTTAGTACGTCTGTAAAGTTAGCAACAAGTAATAAAAATGTCAAAATGATACAATGTCAAAAGTAGAAAGTTAAATAAAATCAAAAATTTGATTGGTGGATAAAAGAACACGGGACTATTTTAGACAATAGTCAAAGTAAGATGAAGACAGTGTCAGTGAAGGTGGAAGCACTGTGGTAGCTCGCGAAATTCAAATGTCCATAAGTTTTTTTGCAATTTGCTGGTCAGTGTCAGGTTGTATGTTGATTAAAATACTTTTTTCATGAGATTGTCATACAATGGGATTAAATGGAGAAAGAGGGTTGTATTGGTGGTTATAATTCTGTAAATACATACGTGTTACGGTCGCGAATCATATTTTGTTCAACGTACGGCTTGACTCTGATCGGCTAATTGCAAAAAACGTCTGAAATTTTGTATTTCGCTGGCTACCCTGGCGCTTTTAACACGTTCAGACCGGCGCCTCATGAGCAGGTACTTGGTATCCTACGGCGCAAATCTTCATATGGCCACCGGTGGTACATCACCGCCCCATGAACCAAAATACAATTTTTCAACATTGATTTTTGCTTACTTTTCGAAATAATATCCACCTCATGAGCTGCACTATGAAAATTTGACAATTTTACTAGGCGGGGACGGTAAATACAACACTTTCTCTCAAAGCGGCGCGAATTTCTTAGTATATTGAAAGTATAGTATGACGTGGCCACCGGTGGTACACCTCGCCGTGTCAGCAAATACTCCGTGCTCCACCGGTGGTACACGCCGGTCTGAACGTGTTAAGAGTTCCTCGGAAAGAACGTAAAGCAGTTAGTCCTGGCTGTCAGTCGTAGATCTTTGACAGTTGATATGAAATCAGAAGCGCGAAAGTCTTTCAACCAGTCCGAATCAGTCAGTTGAAACCGTTCTGTTTCTATTTTGGTGTACAATAAAGTACAATATTGTATTCTATTCTTGCCGACAAGTATCGTATTACCCATTTATTGAGCGGTGGAGGTCAGATAAGCAGTCGCTCCATGTAAAATACTGGTATGCACCTGCACGTGTATAGACTTGAAGCCGACCCTAACATAGTTGGAAAAAGGATAAACAGATGATACATAGGAAAATTTAGTTTTAGTCGTTAGCAACAAAACCAGGGTCAATATAAATCACGTTACACGGGTGTTCTATGTGTAGGCAGAGGTCTAGTAGTTGTAAAATGTCCACCCACGTCAGGAATTCCGTAACAATAGCTCGAATTATAACGATCAGTTTAAAAAACCACAGACCACCAGACGAGAATCATGAGTCAGAGTCAGTGGAAGCTTTGTCTCTGGTTTGCCACGATTTATGTATGGCCGTGATTAAACATCTGAAAAACGGCGGTACCCGGTTTATGCAATGATTATTTTTATAGCAGCCCGAGTTACCTCCTTGCCTCGGAATACACGTTGAGCCGTTGGTGCCGGCTGTCATTTGTGGCCCGAAAATCTGACAGCCAGTCTTATTAAGGAGTATCGTATTACCCAGTACTAACTGGGTTGTGGAGGTCAGATAGGCAGTCATTTCATGTAAAGTTCTGGTATTCAGCTGCATCCAGTTATACTGAAAGCCGACCCCAACGTAATTGGGAAAAGGCTAGGCTGAGGATGATTATTATTGCGACCCATATTGCCTATGGTGTTGATGGTCAAATATCTTCCTCCATTCCCTCTTTTATGCACGGCTGTTGGGGACCAACCTTTCAAGTATCGTTTGTTTAGTTCGTCTCACCATCTTGGCTGGGGGCTTCCACGGCGTTGCTTTTTGCTCTTTGGCAACCATTCCGATCACAAACCCAGCGATCATCTGCCATTTGACGTAGATGGCTTGACCAGTCCCATTTTAGTGTCGTGGTCTATTCTCCTAAATATACAATTTGCGTCGAGGAAAGCAATATTATGTTTCAAACATCAGATAAATATATGGGGTGGAAGGACACCGGTGCCCCTTTTTTTATTTTCCCCGATGGGAAATCATCAAATGACTTCTCCCGCTCTGGGCTGAGTGGGAGGGAGTGTCAGACTTTTACTGACTAAAACCCACCTATGTTCCTTCATCGCCTTTTGTGTTCCGGGGCCGCGGTATCTCTTTCGAACAACCCGCAGCACCCGGCAGGCATCGGCCCTTGCGGGCCCCTTCCCTATGCTGACATCTCTTTGAGGCGCGCGTGGAACACGAACGCGCCGTCGACACGGCCTGTCGTCGTAAGACGCAGGGACGGCGAGCTAGCCCTTAGCTCACCGTCCACAGGCCCGCGACACCGGTGCCCCTACCACCCCGTAAAACATAACATCACACAATCTGTAATCCCCGAAGGGTTCGGTAGAGATGTGCCTAGTACACTCACATCTCGCCAGTTATGTTTAAGTCCCATGTAATAGGGGCGAGCCTATTGCCATCAACCGGGCACGAATCCAGACTCCGAGGCTGCTACTGAAAATTCCAAAAAAACCCAATAGCACTTTGCCCGTCCCGGGACTCAAATCCAGGACCTCATTGTTCGGCCGCGGCTGAGCCCACTCGACCAACAAGGCAGTCAAAATCGAGATAAATAATAATATAATATAAAATAAATATTTAAAAACTTTTTTGCAAAAAAAACCGACTTCCAAAAAATAACACTAAAAAAGTGGAAAATACGGCGGTGACTATTGCTTGTTTCATTGACTTTTTTGCCACCGACTTCCGAAAGTAAAGTTATTTTCCACTTTTTTAGTGTTATTTTTTGGAAGTCGGTTTTTTTTTGCAAAAAAGTTTTTATTTTACCCTTTTTAGTTATCGTATCACACACAAATCCTTGTCAAGTATCAATTTCGCTATTTCTTTTACTTGGATGACATTTTTTCCAGTTATTTTGATTTCAAAACCAAACTGCTGAACCGATTTTGATGAAATTTCTATGGGACCAATCGAGAAGTAGATCCATTCAGATAAAAGAAGAATTTTTCAAATCGGTTCAGAAATGACGGAGATATGAGGTAACAAACACAAAAAAAAAACATACAACCGAATTGAGAACCTCCTCCTTTTTTTGAAGTCGGTTAAAAAACCCTTAACGACTAAAGCCCTCGTAACGAGAAACAGAATAGAAGAGCTTTTCTCCAAGGTCCAGGCTACAGCTTATAGGTTCCACGACTTTCACCTTCAAACGACACCACCGCCCATATTCCGCCTACTAAAATTCACACATCATTAAACCAATTATCGCAGCGTCCCACGTTTGTACGCACGGATAACTACTTATATTTATTAACGAATAATGGAATCCACGTGTGTACTTGAGTGTATTTTTAGATAACAACACAAAAGGATATGTTTTGAGATCGAAATATTGATTTTTGATACAGAGTAGCTAGCAGCGACTATGGAAAAAAGGATGATAAACTTTAACATAAAATAATTAACACATTTAACTAATACTATAGATGCCATTACTAATTACATTCGTGACAGTAGCGGGTTTCGTTAATATTCAAAGAAGGACTAGAGTTACCGACATTGTTTGCAGGGTTAGCAAACCGAAGTGGCTGTCGGCCATATTTGGCTATATCTGTCGAAGGATCAATGAGTAATGTATCAATGGAGTTCTAAAGACCGCATGCGGAGAGTGAGATAGACCGCATGCGGAGAGTGAGATAGACCGCATGCGGAGAGTGAGTTAGACCGCATGCGGAGAGTGAAATAGACCGCATGCGGAGAGTGAGATAGACCGCATGCGGAGAGTGAGATAGACCGCATGCGGAACGTACAGCATGAAAGATGCCTATGTTCAGCCAAGTCAAACATCAGACTTCTAATCATACAACTCGGTGAATATAGCACCAGTCACCAGTAGTCACCCCGCACGATACCAACAAGTTCCGTTGTAGAAAAATATTTAACTAGGTAAGTATTTTATTACGGGAAACCGACATCAATTATTCTAATTGAACATTATGGTTTCCGTTAAATTATATTTTTGGCTGTCACTCGCCCGCAGTTTTGGTCGGATGAATCCGAACAAGTACACTGTCTAGTATTTTGGTACTTCTATGGGCGTATTCGAAAGTTAACCTTAGAAACACCTACTAATATACAAACTTATTAAAAGTTCAGATTGGAACAAAGATCTTTAATTAAGAGCGTTTACGTCTATCGCGCGAAGTCAAGTTTAGGTAATTCAATGCATTTTTTACACACACAAAAGCGCGCGTGCCTGTGTGTATAGCGCTGGCGCGCTCTCGCGCGCTATAGTCAAACTAACCCACTATGATCCGTTCGAGTGCAATTGTTGTAGTAAAATTTAATTTGAATTTGAATTTGAACGTACACGGATTACTAAAGTACGAGTGCATAAAATAAGTATTCAATAATATATTGCAAGTATAGCTATAATTATGATTAATATTAAAGTCGTTTTTTAGTTATTCAAACATGAATTTGTTGATCTAAACTTTAGAAAGAAACCGAACTTCGTTAATTATTATTGATTTGTGACTGATTAATAAATATTTCTTATTCTATTCAAATAAATCACTTTATACGGATTTACTTACGTTTATTTTATATTATATTTAACCTGACGCGATGTTCCTCTTAGTGACACCTCTTATGAGGGAAATACAATAGGTTGGCGTTAACTTTAAAAACAATTTATGTTCTTATTTACAAAAAAATAAGTAAAAGTTTTAATAAATAAAATTCGTATGTAAAAAATTGGGTAGATATTGGTTGTCACTAAAAATATTGTCAGTCATCAAAAATAATAATAAAAAAATTCAATCATCAAAGTACCAAGATTTTTTAATCACACTATAAACGTCCGCTATCCTTCCAAGTACGACTAAGGTCAACTCGGGTCAGGCAGAGCGCCGAGCGACATGTCCTCTCTCTAGAAAGCCTCGCGGCGGTCTGATTTGAAATTGCTCGCGCGCAGTGATTTATAGTAGTTTTCAAATATTTATAGAAAAATAATCACTGTAAATTATTTGAAATTTTAAATTGGATGTTTTAAAGCATATGTTCTTCTATTATATTATGCTATTATTATATTAAATCAAGTAAGATATATCTGTGAAAAAATCATTTTAATTCCTTAATATTTCACATTGTTTGAACTTTAATTTCTTATATAAAGAAACCTAAATCAAAAAATTTTCTTCTCCAACTATATTCCTTAGGATCTTAGCAATAGGTAAAAAAAAAATCTAATTAGGTTTGCCAGTGGTTTCCTATAATTAGAGCGTCGAAACTGACGCTAAAAGGGAAATTAAGAAAACCTCTGTTGAGTTATCTTGATACAATTTACCAATACTCTATTAATTGAAATATTTTTCTCTCCAACTATTGAGACAACAAAATTTCCTAAAGTTATTAGTAATTATCATTTTTGTAAAATAAAGGGTTGATGGTATTAAAGGGTTTGAAAAGTACTGTTTTGGAGTCAAACAGCGCATGGACGGCGTAAACGCTCTTAACTGATACTTAGTCTAAGCATTAATCCTGTCTCTGTCGCACAATTATCAAAATGCAAGTGCGAGAAAGAGACAAAACATTCAGTGAACCAAAACCTGCTAATTCACTTTTATAGATCTAGCCTACGAGTCTATATTATGACCTTTATCTCTGATAGATATGCGAACGGTGACAAGTGAAACAACGGGTGGCTGGAACCACACTGACTGTATTTGTGAAGTAACACGACTTATAATAGGAGTGGATGCAACCACCCTCATATTTGCATATATAACATTATATAACAATCTCCTATATTTTTTGCCAACACAGCTCTGTTCTTAGTTCAATAATGAAAGGTTAAAATTCCCTCAGCTCATAATTTTCCCTACCCTCAAATACCATAAAAAACAAACCCTCATTTTTGGACCATCAAAACGTTTCCAAACATAATGTGACATAATAAAACGTTTCTCTCAAAATTCACCCTAATTCGTTCCATTAGCCGTTGCCAAGAAAAACAGGCTTCCATCATGAAATAGATAAGTACAGAAGGCCCACATAGCATGAAGAATTGCCATTACGGAGCAGGCAGTTAGCAGGACATTATGCTCGCAGGACGGATGTCCGATGGGACAGAGACCGAAAGCTAGAGTGCAGTATGAGAAGGCCACCAGCCACCGCCAGCATTAGATGGACGGTTGATGTGGGGATGCTTGGGAGAAGCCTATGTCCATAAGTTAGACGTCTTTCGGCTAAACTGATAATGTTGATGACAAAAGGCTTATTATACAACATAATTACATATAACGATCGAAAATAGGCGCCCTCATACGTAGATACACTTACGGCGATCTCATACGAATGCCAGTTTACCACGCTTGCACTCGCTCTACGTGAAGCGTGTCTATGCATGCGTGTGTTGTTACTCGTTGTATGGAACTGACCTTCTGCACCTATCTATTCTGTGTCCCCAGTGTTTTTAGATTTGTCTTAAAACGTGACAAATCCGTCTTTGTGCGGACAATATTGTTCTGTTTTAAACCCCTATTTAGGTTTAAGTGTAAGAGGGATTTATATTAGAGTATTTTGTTTCATTAGTAAGTTTTTTTTGCTTGTCTGTCGAAAATTAAGCTTAGGAGTTCAATATGCAAGTTTGACGTTGTGGAAAAGGTGTTTTGAAAGCATGGGTTCATTTTTAGGAAAAATAAAAGGTTTTCTATGGAGTTTCTAATGCCTTCGGATTAGTTTTATATATTTAGTTCATTTTGAAAATGATTATTTTTACTTATTTTATTCTCACACCTCTCTTTGCTCGTTCAAAGGTTCGATGACGACCACGGCTGCTTTCGTTGCAATTTTATAAAACACACACACAAAAACTTCCGTAAATAGCGAAATTGTCGAATGGTGGCTGTTTGCATAGATTTACATAGAAACCAGTCGTATTGCTGCGATCTGTAATTGAAATAGGACAGGTTTGCTTCTGTGGTCAATCGCAATTGTAGATTTACTCCTTTCCCAGTTAAAAAAATAACTCCATCAAGACCATCATTACCTCCTTTTAGGACTTCTGCTCAGACAGGCTAAAATAATTCTACAAATCACTACATAGTATAAAACAAAGTCGCTTTCCGCTGTCTGTCTGTCCCTATGTATGCTTAGATCTTTAAAACTAAACAACGGATTTTGATGCGGTTTTTTAATAGATAGAGTCATTCAAGAGAATGGTTTATATGTATAATACATATATTATAGCAGAGAAAAAAATTGTATCTACATTGCACCCGTGCGAAGCCGGGGCGTGTCGCTAGTTGCACATAAATTACGAACATGTCTATGAAATTAGTTCATCAATAAACAACATAGTATGTTCAACATGGATCATTACATTATGTGGATGTATGGTAGACATAATCAGTAATGTTTATCGATCACATTCAGTCGTAATTAGTGACAGATTCTCAGTCAACTGCTTCAGACCACCAACTATGATTTAATTAGTAACAGAGTTGAGAATATGTGAGAAAAGCAACAAAAAAAGTAAAAATTGTATCTGTTCGACGTTTTTCGGTTTTATTCCTTGGATTTTTACGATGCTGTTTTTATTGTATTTTTGAGTGAAAAGGATTTTTTCCGGAAGGATTTAAAAAGTAAATAGCGAAACGAAAGTAGACGCAAGATACTGTAGCATCTGACGTTTTATATTTCAGGATTTCATGACACGAGTATGTAAACTTTTAAAATTATTAGCTAGACCTACAGTTATATTTTATTTTATGATAGGTAGCTTCACCGCTGACAGTACATAAACATAAAATGATTATACTAAACATTACGCCAATTACGAAGTACACAGAAAAATAATAAGATAATCAAAGAGTGACTCTAATTAATTCTCGTTAAAGTTTATAGTGTGTATCTGTGTGCGTGTGGGTATCTGTGTGGGGGTGTATTACGTTCTTATTTTATGCAAAAACTCACATTACTCCATGCATTCAAGCCACACTCGGGACAATTAGTGAGAAAACCAAAAAGTAAAAAAAACGTATGTCCTTTAAAATTTTTTATGTGTCATTTGCCCTGCATGATTTCACGAAAAACCCTTAAAAAATCCGGCATCAAATAACTGAAAGTGTACGTTACTACAAGGCCACTTCACACCCCGACAAGGAACGTGTTTCAAGCGTCGCCACGCTAGTCTAGTGGCCCTAAGCGACGATCCCGCCTATAGAAATCAGTCTTAGGAGTGTTAGTACTTGTTAACGCCTTGTATCTTTATTTTTCTGGTAATATTTATTTAGCTTTGTAATTTTCCGGGAGTTCAAAGAAAGGGATTGAGCAATAGGTTTTAGTGAGAATACAGATTTTCGGTGTACACCCACCTTTCCACAGTTGTGTTAAGTCCCATGTAATAGGCGGCAAGCTTATTGCCACTTTACTATTATTACTTTGCACGACCTGGGATCGAACCCAGGACCTCATGATCAGCAGTCACGCTTGCGCCCACCAGACCAACGAGGTAGTTGCATATTATATAAAATTATAGTTGGCGATTGCAAACCTAACCTCAAAATTTCAGTTACTGGGAAACAGAATACCAACCCACTACACTTTACTCCACGTCATAAACTATCAGATAAGAATTTTAGAGAATGTTCTCTAAAATTCTGACTAATTATTTCAAAAAATAATTTTTAAAATTATGACAAACTATGACTAAAATTCTAACTTTATGGTTGTACCCTACATGTTAGTGTACAACCATAAAGTGCAGTTAACAATTTAACATTATATTTCGACAAACATCTTCTGCCAATGATTACTACCGTCCCTCCACTTACAACCAGCATGAAGATACATCCATTGAAGCCCATGATTCAGGCCAGGATCAAATTGCGTGTGCGATTTACAGAGTAATGGCACTCCGGGTCACACGGCCGACGGAGGAACGGAGGGGACTCACCTGTTCAATTCGACACATCCTCTCTTATATTAGGCATAGTACTTATACATAGATTTGATATAGCTATGCAAAGCAGTGCTAAAAAAATGAAGGATTGCCTTGTTGCAAAAAATAAAAACTTTTCTGCAAAAAAATAACCGACTTCCAAAAAAAAAAACACAAAAAAATGTGGAAAATAACTTTAGTTTCGGAAGTCGGTGACTATTGTTTGTTTCATTGACTTTTTTGGCACCGACTTCCGAAAGTAAAGTTATTTTCCACTTTATTAGTGTTTTTTTGGGAGTCGGTTATTTTTTTGCAAAAGCGTTTTTATTTTATTCTTTTTAGTTAGTTATCGCATCACACACAAATCCTTGTCAAGTATCAATTTCGCAATTTCTTTTACTTGGATGACATATTTTTTCCAGCTATTTTGATTTAAAAACCAAACTGCTGAACCGATTTTGATGAAATTTCTATGGGATCAATCGGGAAGAAGATCCAATACTATAAAAGAAGAATATTCAAATCGGTTCATAAATGACGAAGATATGAGGTAAAAAACACAAAAAAAAAAATACAAATGCAACAAATTGAGAACCTCCTCCTTTTTTTGAAGTCAGTTAAAAATACATTGTGCATTGTGATAGCTAAGGAGTATGTGATTGTAGATTCCTAGATGATTGTTAAGGTTTGTTAATTTTTTATCTTGTTCTAAGTTTTTGTATTTAGTAAGCAACGACTTACTGTCGCGCCTACGCTGTTCTCTCATACTTAAGTACTAACGCTGTAACATAAAAATATTGTAAAAACAAATGATTTCAAAAGAGTAACCATGGAGTTTCTTGCCAGTTCTTCTCCATGGAAACGACCAACGCGAACCGTGCTCGACGTTTTATAAGTGCCCATGTAAGCCTAGGTATATGAATATTTTAATTTTGATTTATGTAATGATCGCGCTTGTCATTCTGCAGGTTCTGTCTAGTGTTAGAATTATTAGGCTTTTTGACCGACTTCTCGGCACTTTTCTTGAATTTGCTATAGTCCAAAAATCATCGATGCAAGAAATAGTTAGTTTCCCCGAAAAAAATGTGTTCTTGCGATTTTTTTAGTAAAAGTAGCAGTAATTTTAAAGTTTAATTTGGCAGAAAATACTCTACTGCACTTAAAATACTACAGCTCAAAACGTGTAAATATCGTTTAGGTTAGGTATTTTAAAAATGTTTCAAAATAGTGGAATGTTTGTATTTGTGAGCAAAAATACCTTTTATGTTTTATAAAACCTTCTTTCACTTAATATATTTTTAACAGTATAATTTCACAATTTATTAAATTAATAAAAAGTTAAATATTCTATGAAATTACTTTTATGTCTGCAGACAAATATATTAATGGCGGCATTCGGGGCGTAAATAATAAACGACTGGTATAGAATACGTATTTTGAGAAAAACTTGCAATTTTCAGGCCGCAAAAATAGATTAATTTGATATACAAAAATAAATATAAAACTATCATAGACTAAGTACTAGACAGATGGGTTTATTCTGCGAATGAATTAATGAGTAATAGGCAAATAAGTCTATTTACTGTCTAGGTATTTAAGTGAAATGAATCTTCTTTTGATTAGGACGTACATAATATTTTAAATGACAAATGTATGTCAATACAAGTAAAAGTAATAGACTTTTTTAAACGATTTTGTGAACGTCATGAGTTCAGTTCAATATATAGGACCATCTAAGGAATGATCCTTGATGGCTGTCAATGATGAAGATGGTGATGACACCATTATCATCATTGACAGCCTGGTTCTATCCACTGCTGAGCATAGGCTTCATCCTTCTGTGCCAAGCTTCCCTGGTCTACGCAAGTCTCAACCAAGGCCAAAAAGCAGGTAATGCGAGGCCAATAAGGGTACAAAAAAACAATATCGGTTAGCCTTTTCCTAGAAAAAAAAACCTTTGCAGGTTTTGGTAAATTCTTGAGCTAATCTTGATTAATCTCGAATCTTGATCTTTATTTATCGAAATTGATTTTATTTTTTGACAAATCTCGAAAAAGATTGAATGAAAAATGAAGATGGTTTTTGGGCAGTACTTATAAATCGATGGATGCGAATACCTTTCAAATATCACTAGTACATAAATAATGATTACGATCAAAATGGTGTATTGAGTGTAAATATCTATAGAAATGTCACACATTTCACTAGTTCATAATATATTCCACTACACATTGTACTACTAATGTTAGTAATTCATTGCTCCTAGTTATTATAAATTGTTTCACTGAAATACAATGGACCGTGTATTGTAATTTGTAATATTTTGACTTCAAAAGCCGCTGAAGGCATATTATGTGTAAAGTGTAACAGTGATTTAGCATTAAAATGTAAAGTTCTTACAGTATACAATGTATTTTAGTGGAGTTTTAAGGGTATATTAAATTACAGGTTTTTCCACTGTATTATTGAAGGTTGAATTTTCCGAAGTTAAAAAATTTGTTTTAGATAAGAAAATATAGGAAACTGTCACGACAGAATAATTACTTTACTATGTAAAGATGTGCAATTATTACTTTGTAAAGTTACCATATTTTTCTACTTATTACATTTTTAAAGAATAGAAGATATTATTTACCTCAAACGAAACACATTCACTTCACTTAAACACAGCACGAGTCACAGATTCAAAAACTCACAAAAACGGAACGTTTAAAATTCGAATCCCAATTCAAATGACCATTGAATTCGACCGAAATCCAATTCGCATTTCGAATCTCGATTAACGGAATCCAATTCATATTTCGAATGCTTATTTTTGAAAACGTCGAGACGCGCGCGCGCGCGCTCTTCCAAAGATATACTAATTTACGATGGCGCGTGAGTCGCTTTAGCGCTATAAATACATCGCTCTGGCGATTTCCAGCTGTGTCCAATGGCGATATCGTTTAGGGATTATTGGTGTGTAATCTTTAATGGGATTTTCTTTTTGAATATAATTATTTATTATCTAATAAAATAATACATATTATTTCATCACAATATCGAGAAGGTCCACCAATTAAAAACTAGGTGTTAATTTAGACGAGGGCATTAAGGGCGGGCAGTATTAATGAAAATCAACAACTTTTATTATTGGATAAATCATGAAACTTCAAACATTCATGGTCACGTAACTTAAAAAAAATATGGTAGAGCAGATTTTTTTTCATATTATATTTCGAGTTCGTCCCATTGTAAAAGTTGTTCATATCACTGCCTTAAGGTGCTTTTGTCCTTCGTTTAACCTTTTACCCAGTACCTATATCCACCACAATAATTACAAAGAGTGTTAAATTTTATATTAAAAGCAGTTTTTTTTTTCAAAACCAAGTATTAAAAAAAACTCCAGTATCTAAATAGTTCGCCTAGGTATAATTTTCAATAAATATTTACACACGTTGGCATAACAACGTAATTACATTATTATAATAATCGATGTTTACGTAATCCAAATCGAGTTAGTGTCGTAAAGGCGATTAATCGATTATTCTAGGTTGAATGAGCAATGTTGCTAGTGCGTACGTACCTATATATGTAAAAGTAGAAACTTGCCATTCATGGTAAATTGTATAGAACTTGTTTGCAAAGTGTTGGTAGTGAAAATGAAACTATTTCTGAAGTTTTTATTTTATATCCAGCACCAATAATTTATTTTGAAGATCCTCCTATTTTCCTTAAATGTCAAATGTAAGTGATGTTTTTAAGTCATATTTAATAGGGGGGCGAGCGGATTGATATCGAACGGCCACAAATCACCAGACTCCATGGCTGCTACTGAGAAATTCCTCTGATGGAAAGGCCCAATGATAATTTGCCCGAACCGGGAATCAAATCCAGGACCTCATGCTCAATAATCGCGATTGCGACCAACGAAGCAGCCAAGCCGTAGTGTGAAATAGCCTATTCCCTGTCTCAAAAATTGGGCTATTAAATTTAGTTCCAGAGATCGTTCATACAAACAAACAAACTCATCAGTTTTATTGTATTAGTACAGATTAACGCGTTAGTTACTATGATAATAATATTCTAAATCTTCATCAAAGTCACTCTCACTTTATCTAGCAAGAATGAAATTATTACCTAGACTAAGTTATCTTAAGTTAATGTCTGTGTTACGTGTACTTGAGCAATATTAATATTTAGTAATAAGCATACAGTTACAGAACTTAATGTTTGACACACAACACTGTTAAACTTTATCAAATACCTTTGTATTTTGTGTTAGATTATGAAACTTCAAGTCAGCCGTCAGTCTTAATTTTAAACTAAAGTTGACCTGTAACATAATATAATATGAAATTATAATATATGCCTGTTTTTTTTTTAAATAAAGTTTATATTTGTATAATAGTAAGCTCCCATACTGCCGGTGAACGGCAGTAGGCTCGCCACTGATACATGGGACTGAAACATAACTGGCGACATAAACCGTACTATACGTACATCTCTGCATAACTCTTCGTAGAGTACAAGGGTGATGTTATGTTAGCTATCATACAGAATTCCATACTCGGCCGCAAATATAAAGATAATGGCGTACGAGTATGAGAGCTACTGTTTTTATTACTCTCTACACATATCGTATTTAGGTTTATGCAGACGTGCGATTTTTCTGTGTTCTGGTCACTAAAATAGTTTAGCAACTTTCTGTACCGGCCGCTTTTTATTGCACTTACAGGCAATCTTGGTAGAAATAATTTAAAAAAATGCACAAGCAAGTTTTTTTTTCTCTTTATTTATTTTATGGGACTTTCACTTGCTTCGGTGAAGGAAAACATCGTGAGGAAACCGGCATGCCTGAGACTTATTTTTCGACGGCGTGTAAAGCCAAGTCAGAGGCCCATGGGCGGCATAAAAACTCTGACTCAAGGTTAGGTAATAACCACACGATAAAGAAGAAGATAAGGGACTTTTATACAAATGTATATGCCAGCCCCACCGGACCTTATAAAAGAAACATTCACAAAAAGGAATGATAAAAATATTAAAAAAAAACTTAAAAATAACAAGGAAAAGTCATCTTTCGTTCATCCTCTCACCGAAACTCTAATATCCACGGCATACGTCTACCCATCTCGGGGCAAATAAATCACACTCCGGCGTCGCTGTCAGTAGACCATTCAACATTTCCAGGGCGCGAACCAAGGGAGAGAAAGAGTGAGAACTATGCGTGCAGACTGAATAAACAACAAAAACTTTAATAACGGATTGTTAGATGTATCAATCCGTTACTAAAGTTTTTATTGTTTATTCTGAAAACGAATGAATGACACGTAGTGACAATATGTCATATTTAACTTTTCTATCTATGACCTTAATATTATTTTTTCTACTCCTCTACTTTTATCTGGCATTTATACAACCAAAAAATCTAATATAAGTACATATATAATTACTTTTCGAAAAAGTCTATGCTAAGTGTTTACTGTACTATGTCTATGTCGCCAAAAAAACATTGTTAGGTAAGTGCCACAGATAACTATATACAGGTTAGGTATGGTTATGTTGGTCATGGCCATCCGGTTAGTCCGGGGATACCGCACGGTCTCCGGTGTGGCGGCGAGCCTCCTTGCTGGATTACCGCCACGAGACTTGGAGGCAAAAGTCCTCGCGCACGTTTGGGAGTGGCGCGAGGAGGCGAAACGCCGGGGCGTTACTCCGCTGCCGCAAGAAATCACGGCACAGCGGACAGAGCTCCGGCGGGATCTGATGGCGACATGGAGAATGCGACTGTCGCAGCCCAGCGCTGGACACGCCACAATTGCGGCGATAAGTCCCCTCTTTGAGGAGTGGCTGGAGAGGCGCCACGGCGTCCTCACCTTCCGCCTGACGCAGGTCCTCACCGGATGCGGTTGTTTCGGGACTCACGTTTTTTGACCCTACTTATACTACTGTTGCATAAAATAATGTTAACAGTGTCATTCCCATACGTTAAATCTTACATATAGGGTTTAAACGCTGTGATTTGTTGGAATAAACGCGACATTAGATAGTGAGACATACTAAGAGACTGGTTCGTTGGTCTAGTGTTCGTAAGCGCGACTGCTGAGCATGAGGTGGGTTCGATTCCCGGGTCGGACAAATTGTTGTTGGGTTTTCCATCACGAATTTCTTGGTAACAGCCACGGAGTCTAGATTTGTGCCCGGTTGATGGCAATAGGCTCGCACCCTATTACATGGGATTTAAACATAACTAGCGAAATTTGGATGCACTATTAGGTACACCTTTGACTAACCCTTCAGGGATCACATGGCGTGATGTTATGTTATGTTATTAGAGAGTGAGTCCTTCTACAAAGGTTTCCGTCAAAACTTGATGCACGATAAATTAATAGTTTCACTAAGTAAGTTAAAAAGGGATTTGAATGATAACACAAATACACAGCATAAAAATCGAATTACCGTAGACATTTACATTAAAACAAACAATAAACCAACAACAAACTGAATTTCGAAGTCAGCTAATCTGTATGACACGAAGTTCTACAACGAAACAATAATTTGAAACTTGAAGAGACACATTTTAATATTATACCAACTCAAAAAGAGCTAAGCAACCGTAGAAGCTTTATGCATTATTTTTTCAGTAACAACATTAAAACTGAATATAAATGGATGTCTGCCACTTAAACTAGGCCATTCTGAATTTCAGGGACGTCTCTTTAACATAATTAAGCAGTATTTTGCGAGAAAAATCTTTTTAAAAGTTTTTTTAAGCGCTAAATAATTCTTACGTTTGTGTTTCGTTAGAAAAAAGGTCTCATTTTAAATTTATTTAAAAAAAAAAACTTCAACTTTCAGGGTTTGTTTGTTGAATTTATGCTAAGCTTCTCTGTATAATACTTTGTTTTTATTCTTGAAATTCAAACCTTTTAATGTGATATACTGTAATTTCAATTTCAACACCTACATAATCCATTTATATCTTTTATTCAAACAATATTTTATGCTTGAATGTAAATCATTTAAAATAAGCGTGTATTGTGGGTAATGTACTTACTTAACTAATGCATATTTTAATGTCGATGTACTTTTAAAAAGAGGATGCCCCTCAAGTTAAAAGGGAAAATATACAAGTCCGTGATTAGGCCTGTCGTACTGTGTGGATCAGAATGCTGGGCTGTGAAGAAGATGGATGAAAAACTATTGCATGTAGAGGAGATTGGAATGTTGAGATGTATGTGTGGAGTAACAAGAATGGATAAAGTAAGTAATGAGTATATTAGAGGAAGTTTGAAAGTGGTGCCTGTTGCAGAAAAATTGAAAGGAAGTCGTCTGTCTTGGTATGAACAAGTAAGGCTCGGTCCACGGCCCATCTAGCATCTAGAAAACTGTACGTGAAAATTAATAGCATGCAAGCATGCCGATCGATGATAATTACCCCTCTATCTATTGAAAAATCAACATAAACTCATAAAACTTACTTATGGGATGACGACTAATAGAGAAAAATGAAGAGAAGTATGGAAGAAGAAGACATGCTGCGCCGATCCCAAGTAAACTTGGATAAGGGCAGGAGAATGATCTTGATAAATCAACATACATTAGAAAAGTTTTGTAAGACTTTTCAAAAACGTCAGGAAGAATCTAAAACCACAGCTATAAAACCGACCAAAAGTAATCATTAAACGACCGTCCAAGGCACAGGGTCGCACACTTACTCTTTATTAGGATAACCATAAACGCTGCGTCAGCGGGACAGGACCCGTTCGTGAAATCTACGCAATTCCTCTAATGGCCTACGATTCATAATAAAACAATGATGTCCCCACTTTACGATGGATAAGGAGGAATATTCACGATGTTATATAAATGTAAGATTTCGTGGATACGGCTGAGTGGTAATATTTTTGGAATAGCTCGTAATTTATTTGCTGATTTGGTAGATTTTTTATTAGAAAGCGAGTTTTATTTTGTTATATTTTTTGTGGTTTCGGATTTACTACTTTTAGATACTTTTTTTTATTTATTTATTTATAGCCTTATTTTAACAATATTACACTAGTTGTACTTTATATTACAATTAGTTTATACACACACCACCGGTAACCGGTACACAACACACCGGTAACTGAAGATTGTCTTGCTCTCCAGCATAGGCCCCCCTAGAGCTTTCAAATTTTGACGGTTATGCACTTGTCTAACCCAAGTAGTACCCGCTGTTCTTATAGCGTCAGCCTCCCATCTACGACGCTGTCTTCCTTTCTTTCTTTCTTTTGTATTATCTTGGGCACCGCTCTGTTACGTTCTCAAACCATTTGTCCTTTTTACTCCGAACCATAATATGACCTGCCCACCTCCATTTAAGATTTTTAATACAGTTAGCAACATCAGCAATTTTAGTTCGGTTTCTTGGGTTAGGGGGCACCTGGCCTCTTGTCCGCGGCCCACATTACACGGAGTAGGAACAGTAGTGGAAAATTTGGCCGAATGCGTGGGCCAGAATACCATGGGAAAAAAGTATCGTAGTTAAATCGACCCATTGGGATTTAATTTTATTAAAATGAAAAAAAGGTTCGAAATAAAACGTGAGTATCAAAATGGATACTTTATTAGATATATCTATGTTCGTTCTATAAAAAAAGCAATATACGTAGGTATACAGTGCTATTTGAACTTATGAATAGCCAAATTCCAGAATTTTCGCCTGAGACATTTACTACGGATTATGAAGTAAGCGCTATGATTGCTATCAAAACTGTATTTCCCAATGCTATCTTACTCGGTTGCTTATTCAATTTTATAAGAGCTTTATGGAGGATTATGGACGATTAAAAAATCAAAGATTACTAATTCATCAAAATCATTTTATTCACGAAGGCGAGATAGACAGTAATACTGTACTCACTACATGTCTCTATGACTTGTGTCAAGGTGTGGATGTAGTCTATGGTTGAGAAGTCGTTTCGAAATCTTGCTTGTTCTCTAAGTTGGTTTTCATCTAGAATTTTAGTTAAACGGTCTAGCAGTATCTTTGCAAATATTTTGTAAACGGTGCACATCAGGCTACTGGTCTGTAGTTGCCTATGTCTTCCTTTTTTCCTTTCTTATGTAGTAATATTATAGTTGAAGAAGTCCACTGATGAGGAATGTATTCTGTGAGCAGAATTTCGTTGTATAGTTCTGTTATAGTGTTTCATGTTACTTCAGATGATCCTATTAGTAGTAGTTCCTGACGCTTTTCCTTTCTTCTGTGATTTAATGGCCTTATCGACTTCATCTCTCATTATACATAGTGAGCTAGCTGACTGTGATCTTCCATTGTTTCGTCGCCGTTGTATAACTCGCGGTAGTAGTCAGTTGCTATAGGTATGTAATATTTCAACTCTGTTCGTCTTATTCTTTCTCCTTTCAGGGTGTTTCATATTATTTATACAGTTTAGGTAGTCCCTTAGTTCATTCCATGCTTTCTTCACTCCGCCTGATTTTTATATGAAGAAGTTTGTTGTATCGGTTCATGTTTTCTGCCTGTGTTTTCTTATGTGCAGATTTATTTCTTGACTAAGCTTCGCTATAATATGTTTGTTATATTTCCTTTCTTCAAGCATACTTTTCCTTTGCATGGTCAACTGTCTCGCTACTGGTCCTATTTTGTTTTTTTCCGCTTTATTTATTCTAGTTTTACATTCGATTTCTTTTAGTTTTTTTTCAATGGTATCGTATTTTTTTTGGACTCCTTCGAGATTGGCAGTTCTTTCTAAGTTAATATGTAAAGACTCCAGAATGGTTTTCGGGAGTGGTAGAGGAACTGGTTGTTTAGTATTGTGGATGTTTTTTCTTGATAGTTTTGGTTCCTTTGAGTAAAGTTGTCCACGAAGCAGCCTGTGGTCTGTGTTGTAGTTAAGTTGGTTGACAATATATATATATTTGTAAACAATCTAGTTTTGTTTATAACAATGTAATCTATTTCGTTTCTTATCTTCCCATTAGGAGACATCCATGTCATTTTCCTATTATGTTTTCTATTTTAGTAGCTTTTCATAATATTTAGGTTACTTTCCAAGGCAAAATTTATTCATCTTGGTCCATTGTCGTTTCTTTTTCCAACCGTATATGGCCATGGTATTTTATCTTCGTTCGTTCTCTTCCTTCCAATTTGGCCATTAAAATCACACATTATGATTACTTTTTATTCAAGTTTGGCAAGGTTTTTTATTACTTTGTATTAAAACACGAAACTAAATTCACCAGGCCAAGGAGTTTTTGCGGCCATTGAACTTAATTGTTTTTAAAGACCCTGTCATAGAAAACAGAAATCACCCAGCGGGGAGCAAAAACAAATAGAAAATGAAAGAGCAATAAATTATTTTGTTATTCACAAAGGCGCTAAAAACGTAAAATGTTAATAACGTTTAGGGATTGCTCCACAAAAAAAAATACTACTGAAAAATTCCCCGTATATTTTTACATAGAACAACAAGATAGGATGGCCGCGTGTCAGATAAACTAGAATGCCATTGGGTTTTGTACGTTGCATGTTAGATTTTAAACCAATAAACATTAACGTTAAATACACAACGGGCATTTTTATTAAATTGTTTTTTTTTTCAGGTTCTTCATGAATATTGTTTTTAAATTCAAATTCAAGCCAACAGCTTCCATTAGAAGACATCGTCTATCTCACGCTGGGTCCGCATTTTGGATAATTATAGTCCACTCCATCTCACAGGTGGGACACAGATTCCCATCTGTAGGAAAATTATGACATTATAAGCAGATTATCCTTATGTCAAGATTTTTCACTTTTAACATAATATATCACATTACAAATCTTCAATGTACTGATATCGGCCTGTTACAATTTTATTATAATATTTATATATAAATATTTATTTATTTTTAATTGTGATATATTATCCTTTTAGTATTACATTAAAATAATTTCCAGATTTACACGTAACACTGTTTGTCTCTGCATCACCCAAAGGTTGACTGGTAGAAAATAATAATATAATAATGTCTATGGCATTAAGTCCGCCTCTGTATATTGTGCTTGAAGTGTTAAATAAATAAATACATGAAAACTGCTGCACTCAAAATCAATGCAGTGTGCACTTCAGATTCAACGATGAGTGAATGGAATGTGAAAAAATGACCAAAGTTATATTGGTGTGTTCACAGCCGGCTAATCCGTGCTATATTGAACTCCCGCCATACATCGACTACGTTTTTAACACTTTCATGAAAGTTACTATTTATCTACAAATATTAACAGTCAAGCTATAGACTTTATACAAAAAAAAATTATATTCATTAAAGTTATTATGTACATAAAAAAAATGTAAATGAGATTAAAAAATGAAGACTCAAATAAATACATTATGTTTGCAACTACGACAATAGGACACTAAGGCGTCAAAGTATTCCTCCGCCTCGCTGTCATCCGGGAACGTGATACAGTCAAGATAAATACATAGGTTTTTAATAATAATTATACATTTTTTGTTTTAAAATATTACTTACACGAAATTTTGGAGAAAAACGGTTTTTCCGCGAAAATTTTCTTTGAAAATCAGAACATTTTACTGATTGTAAATTAACAGTTTCCCGTAAAGTACATAATAGTAACATGCAAAATAATATGTAAGAAAAATAATTTAAGGGAAAATGATCTGTAATGCTTTTCTATAGAAAAAAAGTTTACAGTATTTTTTTAAATTATAAAATATTTCATGTATTCAGATTTTTATGTAACAATATTAAACTTAATAATTACGTACGGATCTATAAAATATGAAAATACACGGAGTGTTTATTTAGCTTTATCAATTCGGTAGTCTGCACACAATTGTCTCGTCGTAGGTGGTAGGACATTAATCTCAGGAGTTTGTTTCAGATTATCATACAGTGTGGACACACGAGTGGGTAGTTGGGAATGCTGAACAAATTGTTGTAGGATAGATCATGGTTATATTTTTATTGTTGTTTTTATTTTGTAATTTGTTGAAGTTGAGTGTGAATATATAAGTTCAAAAAAAAATCATATGTTCCCTACAATTATGTTCGCATAACTCGTCAAAATTGATGGAACAGCATATTTTTTTTTCGCGATTTTAGGGTTGGTCCCATAGTAAAAGTTGTTCATAATGATGAGTACAATGTCCCCTTAAGAGATTTTGTGTAAGTATGAATACATAGACTTATAGATCAGTCACTGACTGACTGTCTTTTATATAGATATTACTGTGGGAAGGAAAGATTATAAATTATTTCTAACGTACGTAGTGACTTCATCTCATTTTCCGAGTCACGACATTTCTCAATTGTGATAATTGTACTTAGGTATACTCATTTGCTTTAATACAATAACCGTGGTAATTGCACAGCCAACATAAATACACTAAAACCGCGACATACCAAGAAGTCATCATGTGGCCTACTATAACGTCTTAAGGCAGGAATTCCAGTGTGCCATCTCTTTCTCACACTGAAATGGAATTAAAACATTCCTGCATTAGGACGTCATGGTAATATAATAATTTAATTAATAATTTAATTTATTATTGATAATTATTTATCGCAATGAAATCGATTGATGAGTTACTAAAAATAAAATAGATAACTCTAACAAATAATTATTTATTTTATTTGTGTCGGTTCAGTACATCTGAATAGAATCCCGTATAACACCAAAAAATACTTAAGAAAACGAGCGCACATTACACTCTGTATGTGTTGCGGGTACAGTTCTAACAAACGGCTAATTATCATACACACGCATTACATCACACTTATGTAATTTATTGTGAGAAAATGGATGGCTGTGTGGAATTGTCTCGCGAAATACCGGAGGATAACAGGAGTTTTTGAGGTGACGCTTTTTTTCTGGGAAGGTACAACATCTATATATAAACTACAAAACCAATTTGAAAAATTCTTTCACCGTTGAGAAGTTACACTATCTCCGAGTGACATAAGCTAGATTATATTTTCCAAAAAATTAGGGATCCTTACTAAAACACCAATAATGTCACCCAAGGTGTAAAAAATACCTAAACACCACGACCTAAAAAACGTAATGACCTAAAAAATACCTTACATCGCGTGCGCTGCTAAAACTATTGATGATAGAACGAAATAATGTACAACGACTTTGCAGAACACATCAATATCTACAAAAATTGTCGCGACAGCATATCTCTCTAACTTTTATGTATTATATGTCACAATAATTATTGTTCTTTTATTTAAAAAAAAAATTGAAATGCCCCCGCTAGAAAAGGCTCTTTATTTGTACCTTGGCAGTAATTCTTATCAAAATAAATTCATACTCAAGACTACTTCAATACCTTTATATAACTTTTTAAATTATTCAATTCGGACATTCCATTCGAAAGCTATCACGAGTTCAAAAATGTAAGTATTAGAAAAAAGTCGCGTGGTCGTCGCTCACTCCGCTCGGCTTACTATGCGATGTATGCATCACTGAGGTATGGGAGGGGAGTCAATGTTAAGAAATTCGGCTCACTACGCAGCTGTCAACAAATTAAATAAATAGTTTAATGGCTTTTGTTTGTAGTTATGATCTTTTTACAAACATTAGAAATAAAAATAAAATTATCGAATAAAAATAAAATTAAAATAATAATATCCAAACTTTCTTTATAATGTACTCTTTTTTAGTAACCCGGCGCAAAAAGAAGGGTGTCTGTGTGTGAGTGTGTGTTATTTATAATTTTTGAAATTTTTGTTAAATACCCGTGCGAAGCCGGGACGAGCCGTTAGTTTTTTTTTAATATTTTAAAATGTTTTTTTTTTCATTCTTTTATATGTGAATATTTAAAAATGGTAAAAATGAGAAAGAAAAAATTAAGAGAGTAATATATGATAATTTATTAACTTAATGAATCTGGTCTCTAAAATGTAAGTACATGTGTCATAAAGAATGTAAATTTTTTCAAGTCGGGAGCAACGGCTATATTTTAATCATTTTTAAATTAATAAGTAGAATAAAACACGTTTTGGGAAAAAATATTCAAATAAAGATGCAAATAAATAAGGGTATTTATTGGCGAAGATAATTCATTAATTGGAAAGTAACTTTTCTAAAGTTAGGGACGATAAACGATACGACGGATTTCCAGCTACTCATATATGTATAATGCAATTGTATAACTGGCGTGATGTTATAATGATGACAATTTAATTATTCTCTGAAACTAATAAATAAACATAGTACAAGTGTGTGACTGATGAAATGTGTAGTCCTGCTCCTTCGATGCTATTTATTAGTGTTCTGTGTGGATTGACATCTTATTTACATAACATAACATAGCATCACGCCAGTAATCCCCGAAGGGTTAGGCAGTAGGTGTGCCTAATAGTACACCCACATTCCGCCAGTTATCTTTAAGTCCCATGTAATCTGCTCTCATACTGCGAGAACATCCCTCATGCGCAAAAGTGTTTTCTGTATGGCTCCTATGATATTTAATAAATTGCCTAAAAGTTGGAGAGAACTGCCCTTGTCACTGTTCAAAAATAAGCTGAGATTTTTTTTAGTTTATAAAGTGTATTACAGTGTTTTGGATTTTTTGAATGAAAAGGACTTTTCGATTTCGACTTCTACATAGATAACAATTTAATCATGTGAATTTTAAATCAATTGACTTTTGATACTATTTGACTGCACATTAATGAATTTACTGGACATAATTTAATTTAACTTTTACCATAATATACTTATACTTTAATATCTTGACATCAATTATTATTTATTTCTTGTGTATTTTGTAATGAAATTTAATATGGCTATAAGTTAATGTAATTTTTATACCTAAAAAATTTGTACGCCGTTATTGGCAAAACATGGACGCTCACAACATTTTAATTTAATACCTTGCATGTCTGATTAGTCAGTTTTTGTAAACGCATGTTTGACAAATAAATTATCTTTCTTTCTTTCTTTCTTTCTTTCTAATAGGAGGCGAGCCAATTGCCACCAACCGGGCGTAAATCCAGACTCCGTGGCTGCTACTGAGAAATGACTAATGGAAAACCCAATAACACTTTGACCGACCCGGGAATCGAACCAAGGACGTAATGCTCAGCAGCCGCACTCGCGACCACTAAGCCAACGAGGCAGACATTTTATTTATTAGCCACATAAACGCGACCACAGATAAACAAACGTCAAGTTATTACCAAAACTACGTCGTAAAGTTCGTGTAGGGTAGTTTTACGGCTTCACCATCATTACACTAATAAGAACTGTCCCTTAATTTTTTATTCCACTCTCATTTCGCCGGCCATACTCAGCTACACAATTCGTCACACGGCTCTTTGTTTCAAACCTATTGTTTCGATTTTTGCGGTTTTTCTTTTGTAATTTCCAGCAAAATCTCTTTATTTTCCGTCACTGAAGCTTTTTCTTGACGTAACAAATTTATTTTTGCGCTAGGTTAAATCGGCACCCGCTTCATTTCTTGCGGAAAATTAAATTACTCGACCGCAAAGTTAGGTTGGTTTTTCTTTAATCATGATTCATTTCCTGGGTGAATGTATATGGACTTTATTTAGTGAGGTGTAAGGTTGGTTTTTAATTGGTGGGAGGCGAAGTTTTCTAATGATATAATGTCATATTGTTTTTGTTAAATACTAGTGGTTTTTATGAAGTTTCTTTGTAGCCGCGCAGAATGTTTGTTTCGTAACGCTTTTGATATTGAATTGTATGTTTTTTTTTAATGGCGAAAATGCTCCCGACACCTTGTGTTTTAATTAGGAAGTAAAATAATACCGCTTTTCACGACATTTTTTCCTCAATAGTTACATTAATTGTGGCGTGTTCTTATTTGAGCAGTGGTAGCCTAGTGGTGCGACCGCTGGACTGCCCAGTCATAGGTCTCGAGTTCGAACCCAATACACGCACCTTTGATTTTTCGGAATCATTTGTGCGTATTCTATAATTATCATATTATATTTCGGTGAAGGAAAGCATCGTAAGGGAACCAGGCATGCCTGAGAGATATTTCTCGACGGCATGTAAAGCCAAGTTCAAGGCCCATGGGCGGCATAAAAACTCTGACACCACACACGCCTGTCCCTAGGAGTATTCATTGTTAAGAATTATTTTACAAATATATTAGATATTCATAGGTACGTACCCTTTTATCGGCTTAATAAAATCAATACTGAAGCCCTACTGAATAATATCTTCTACAACAAATTTCAGTCAAGCAGAAATACGCCTTAATTGTTTTATTACAAACCTGGAGTTCAATAGAAATTCCTATCCAAAATTAGTAACGTCTATTTGATTTCCTGTATCAAACAAAGAACATTTGGTATCAAAGGTGCCGATCTTTTACTTCCTGCGATTCGGCGGTCGTAAATCAGCGAGGTTGCAGCGTTGCGGGAACGTTGCGGGAACGCAGCGTAACTGCTGCGTTTCTATGAATCAAGGTTGGTATGTCTGGTATGGCTCTGTTTATTATTACGGGCATTCGAAATCCGTTTGTAGGTATGTGAAAATTCGGGTAAATAAATTTTACACGTACTGTTCACACAATAGATAAGTACAATGTGTGCTTGTTGTAACACCAATTTTTAATCGACTTCAAACAAAAGGTAGTTATACATTCGGCCAGTTGTGTTTTTTTTTCAATTTCTCCGTGATTTTTTAAAGCCAATTATGCTTCATCGTCATTCACCTGCCCTTATCCCAATTTATTTGGGGTCGGCGCAGCATGTCTTCTTCTTCCATTCATCTCTATAACTTTTCTTCTCATCAGACTCATTTCTTGTCATATCATCCTTCACACAGTCCAACCATCGTTTCTTTGGTCTTCCTCTACCTTTATACCCATCCACATTCATACTCAAAACTTTCCTCACTACATTTTCCTCATTCTTCCGCATCAATTAGGTATGCGCATACTGAGAGATCAAGTTTATAGTCTGCTAACTATACAGTGTACCTACAATATCTGTAATCATCATACGTACTTAACAACTCTATCACGCATCATATCACGTTGTAACATTCGGGATTATCGGCTTACCCTCCACAAAAATCAAAATAACTTGGTAGGCAGTCTCGATTGACAGTAAGCCAAGATGGCCGCCATGTTTGCATAATTTCGTTTATTTAGGATCACCAACAAAAGAGCTTCTGAAAGACTAAAAGTAATTTAATAAATATTAAATTTTTACCCTTCTTTCTTCACAGAGTGAGGTAGTGGGGTTGATTAAAGCGTAAAGTAAAATATTTTCATCCAAAAAAGTGAAAAGATGCTTAGTCTCTGCTCTTGATCGACAGAATTTTGTAGTACATCACTGGATTAACAAGATTGTTGTAGAAGTTTCTTGCCCGTTCTTTTCCATAAACATCAATGTTTTGGAACGATCAACTTTCTGACTAACTGATCGACCCCGTCACAGTTCACAAGTGCCTACTTGTATATGGTTTAGTTGAAATAAATGCTTTGGGTTTATAAGGATATGAAGAACAGGGTGTAAAGTTCCGCAGTATTCCATTGAAAAGTGAGGATCCTGCAACCATACGGTTGTGGTGTCAGGTGGGCTTATGCCCGACAGTCATCGGGTTTTCCTATATAACTTTAATAGCGCGATTCAGAATGTTTATGTTAGTTCTATTGTGGCATAGATGGCGCTGTAGTAATTTTTGCGGTCTATCTTGCTAAGTACTTTTTGTACTGTCCGCTTTATATTTGATAAAAGTCAAAATATCTCTCGTACTTTAAATATCTGCTTAAATATTTTTTTCTACTACTTCAAACTGGAAAACAATAATGCGGCTGGACGGTAAAATAGATATTAATATTCATAGTAGTTTGGTATACTTCCCCGGATCATCATCATAACGGCCCGGAATCATCCGCTGGGGGGTACAGGTATCCCCTTTCTTCTGCCATACTTCCCGGTTCTGTGTGTCTCTCATCCAGGTGTTTCCTGCGACTTTGACGATATCGTCAACCAAACGAGCTTTTTGATGGTCCTGGTTTCTTCTTCCTCGAAAGGACTTCCAGTCCCTGGTTTTTCCTTCTCTTATTTTATCACAATCACTGTCTTTACTATTCATCACCAGACACCAGCGAACATGGTATATGTGCAAAAAGTATTTTCTTGCAAAGACCTTGACAAAGACTTTTATAATCAACTCAGTCATGGGTCTACCACAAAACTCAGTTTTGCGGAAAGCATGCCTGCAATAACCACAGTTCAAACCGTAAATCGTAACCCAATTCCGAATGCTACCAAATTAGACGTCCAGCAACTACATAATATGACATAAAAAACATAATTTAAATTTACGCCATCCTCGTGGACCACCGAGGCACCAACAAACTAACATCCGTGTCCAACATAACACATAAATCATGGTCTAATGTGAAATGTGGAGTACTCAACGCAGTTCGGTTGAGCAACACGGTACTGAGCTTTGCTTTACAAAAATTGACTCGAAATTAAAATTAATTATTTTTGTCTAACAGAATAGAGTTTCTTAACTCTTGCTTCTTCAGTAACAAACATATGTATGGATACAGAGGCCATACCGCCATTCTCATGTCTCAGCATCACTGTTTTCTGAAGTCCCTTCAGGGTAAGGACTTCAACTTTGTTTTAGGTTAGATTAGACTACGGATCAGGTAACGACTGGTGCTCCAGACGGAGATGTTGAAATCGATACATTCTTCAAATGGGGCCAACGACCTGCTTTCTAACCAGAGTCAAATAGAATTAATTCAAAAGTTTGATACACATTCGCAAACGTTCATCAAAAATTATAAAGTAAAAATATTCAGATAAACTCAAGCGGTTTGTAAAAATTCCCTTTGTAAAAATTAAGCCTTCAAATAATAAATATAATGAGGCCATGACGGTTTTGGAACTTATTTTTACAAAATTATCGTAAGTGGCCTTGCAATTTATTTTAACGAATACTAAAAACCTAAAATAACTATTCCAAAACCAGACACCATTTTAAAACGAACTTAATTTTTAATTCTATGCTAATGGTTACAGCCAGCAGTTAGGGTGACAGTAATATCCATTAACAATCTCTATAACCTTTGAATTTGGGATAAAAGTTCAGTCTGTGCCCTAAAACCTGGCCTACGTTTGTGGTCGGTAGTTAAATTGAGGATTTCTATAAATTTTAAGCCATTAAGAGGCAGAAAATGTAGTTCTAGACTGTTCTTATATCTAGATCTGTTTGGACTTGAATGTTTGCCTGAGCATCTGAACACTGATGTTCCAGACACAGACCCCGATTTAAAAGCAAAAAAAGCTTTTGATTGTGTTAAAATCCCATTACAAAATAATGTTACTTCTGCCAAACTGCACAGCAGTTTGTTGGCAGATGTAGCTCCCATCTAAACAATGTATTTAAGTACTTGTTGTTAAGTGTCACTTAGTCGTAGGTCACTTGGCTTTTTGTAATTTATTTCATCTCCCTCAATATATAATCTTAGTTATGATGAAAGAAAATATTGTGAAGAATCCGGAACATCCACCAATGGGGATTAGGTCCGATTTGTGGATAATGGCACGCTCCCTCTCACAGACAAGAAACCCTGACAGGGTTAATTTATGCTACAGGTAAGGTGCCTCAAGCTAGCTTTATCGTGTGGTTAGTGCCTAACCTGGTGTCAGAGTTTTTATGCCGCCCATGGGCCTCTGACTTGGCTTTACATACCGTCGAGAAATATCTCTCAGGCATGCTGGTTTCCTCACGATGTTTTCCTTCACCGAAGCAAGTGATAATTATTCAATACGCACATGATGCCGAAAAATCAGAGGTGCGTGTCCAGGGTTCGAACTCGAGCCCTATGACTTGGCAGTCCAACGGTCACACCACTAGGCTATCACTGCTTAGCAAAACCTTAAAAATTATCGAATGGTGCGAGCAAAATCCTTTGCAATTATAAAATACTAAAATATCGCCACTCGTGTCATTCTTATCGTGTCTTCTTCTCTTCCTCATTATGGCTCCACGCATTTATAATAAAATTCGAGGCGCCATAAAATAATTAAATTGTACACAATTTAAGAAAAAAATTAAATTGTTCCCTAATTAATAAATGTTGTTATACTATTGACGAATACTTAAACGACGAATTAATTTAGATTTAAAATTATTATTAATATTGACATTTAATCATTTTGACATAGATTTTTGTCTCTGTTCACCAAACATAAGATCTGTATTTCTCTACCTATGTTAACAAATAAATAATCATTTCATATAGAAGGTCAAATTAAACTAGCTAGCGAAACACCACAAACGCGATGGACATTGATATCTAAACACGGTGAAGCAAAAAGTCATAAACCTCATACAGTTTCACATTACTGCTCATTCAGAACGCATCTATCATCTAAACGCATCCGATTCAACCTCCAATTTCACGCGGCACCGCTCAAAAACGTTCGGGACCTCCCGAAAAACACCGGAAACGGCCAATAAGTTCGTGGAAACGGCTAGAAACGTCTAGAAAAAGCCGGTCCGGCACGTGCGATGCCTTTGACAACTAGTTAGCCGTGATTCGAGGGGAACATGCTTCGTGAATGGACACGAAATTGTCTTTTGAAATTCCTTTTTTTTTTATTTTGCCCCCATGTTGTTTCGTTTTACAAACAAAATGTAGGAGGAAGAGTTTTTCTATGAATATGTCAGGGTTGTTTTTTTTTGACATGTTTGTTTGGCAGTGGAAAATTTTTAGGAAACAAAAAGGACCAACTGTATGTTGAAATGTTGGTAACTTGCAAAGCAGTCTGATATTCTCTTTAACTGAACAATGACATTATTTTGCGTCTTTACTCGCGTGGATGAGCATTCTTTAAAAACATTGTAAGTGTAGTGCTCATTTACGGAGACGCGGCGCGTTGATCAGTGCCCGCCGCGGGTAACGCGGTGATGCCCCCTGCGACGTCCACCGCCGCGTTGGCCGCGCATACACAAATAAAAAAAAGTTTGGGATCAGTTTAATCGATTTTTCAAACTGATCGCAAACATTTTTTGATTTGTGTACCTGCGTCCACCGCCGCGTTGCCCGCTGCGGGCGATGTGGCGGGCATAGCTCAACGCGCCGCGCAACGCGCCGCCCGGCGGCTAAAATCGCTTCTCCGTAAACACTCCCATACATCGCCATAATATATTTGAATTGAAAGCTGGCCGCGCCACACAAAGCGCCGCGCGACGCGCCGCGTCTTCGTAAATGAGCCCTTACGTCGATATCATAAGAGCAAATTATCACCCAGGCAAAACAACTTGGTTCTCAAGAAGTATCATCTCTCTAAAGTCCTTTGAGAGAATGGGGTGATATGCAGTAATCAGGCATATAAAGTCGAGCAAATAAATTGGTAAACAACAAGACCGCCAATATATTATGTAGTCCGTGTAAACAAATCACAGTTAACATTCTTTGGCGTTGTCTCATTGGTCTACTGGTGGCAAGCGTGACTGACGAAGTATCAACTTACTGAGTTTTTCCAACAAAAACTTCTCAGTAGCAGCCACGGTGTTTGGGTTTGTGCCTGGTTGATGGTTGACTACATGGGACTTTAAAATAACTGGCGAAATATGGGAGTACTATTAAGTACACCTCTACCTATCACTACGGAGATTGCGGGTGTTATGTTAAGTATGTATGGTATATCAGTAAACGAGCGCTTAATATCACGCACTTGAAGCAAATCATAAAACCAACGTCTGACTGGCTAGGCAAAGAAATAAAACACGATCAACAATCATAGAGTACTAGCTTCTCTTGCTAGCTAGTCTGTTGAAGTATCAGCGGTTTAGCCAGCAAGTTCAGATATCTCGAACAACCCATAAAACCAACTATGCAGCCTCACTCCAAGATCTGTTACACCGCAGCACTTGATCAATTCGCTTGTATTAAAATGTCGTAACATTTATTAGAGCAACTGGATCAACTGGGTGCAGCTATAAAACATGATATCCGTCACTAATTGCGGTGCAAGCGATATTAATGACGTTGATAATTGAGGCGCGTTTAGATGGGTTTTTGGAAGGCTTGCTTAGGGAACTGCGTGAAAGTTATGAGAAGGTTTAAACTTCGCAAGTGCTCCAGCACCTCGGCCAAATGTAGTCGAGGAATACCGTGTCGTTTCAGCCAGTAAAATTCTGACAGACCCCTTCGTCCACCGTTCGTTAGTTAGGCAGCAAGGAAGGCTTTACCGAAACAAGCCTAGGCGAAAATTTCGCCACTTCGGAGAAGACTGTAATTCAGTTAGGATGCACTATCTTTACAAATAAATAAAATTGTAATATCTCATTGAAATTTTTTGAAATAAATTTACTAAATCCATTAATTAATTATTTTTTTTATTTAATTTCTTTTTTGTATTTCATTTTGATAACAGCTTTTTAATTAATACAAAAAAAAATACATTTTTCTTTAAATTTTGTATGTCCCTAAGTTTGTTCCGTCTCTAATCTTCTGCTAGCTTGACCGTTTTTTTTTTCGGGACTTTTACTGGAGATATAAGGAGTTACTTAGGCTTTTATTTTAGAAAAAGAATTAGGACTCGTTAACAAAATCCGTTACAAAAATAGGGAAGTAATATTTTTTATAATAATTATTATTTCACACGGACGATGGTTGCGGGCAACAGCTAACAACACACACAGTGACACACGTGTGGACACACCTTTAGTAACCTAGGAAAATGAATATGAATGAAGTGGTTTAAGTTTGGCGTTAGATTGATGTATTTGCAACAACACTACAATCATGGTGTGACTCAGTGAGAGTACTTTTTGCTTGTTTTGACTGTCTGCATACCAGCCGGATTGTCTGAGCTAAGTTATGTGCTCAGCCGAGGGTGTGACGTAGTTCGACAAAGGGATTATTGGATGCGTCATTGATGCGTATAGAAAATCATATTTAAACCCCCGACGTGTTATAAGTTTAAAGAGTGTATCTATGTAGTATGTGTGTGTCTCTCTGTGGCATCATAACCCCTGACAGATGAACCAATTTGTATAAAGTTTTTTTTTGTTTGAAAGTTTATTTCACTTGTGTGCGTATCTCATTTGCTTGTACTAAGCGGTTTACTTAGCGGTCCCCCGACGGCGACGCAGCGACGCTTGGATTAAAATATTCTACTCATATATAACGTAATGGGACAATATTTCCATTTTTTTTTTCTTTTTTACAGGTTTTTTCGTGTCGTTTTTTTCGTTTTTAAAATATTTAATTTAATTTTTGTTTATGGGCTTTTAGGAAACGACTCTTAACTATTTCATCATCCGTCTAGCCTTTTTCCAACTATATTGGGGTCGGCTTCCAGTCTAACCAGATGTAGCTGATTACCGGTATTTTACATAGAGCGACTATCTCATCTTACCTCCACAACGCGGTGGGTATTGGGTAATACGATTACCGTTGGTATGACTCGTTGTCAGACTTTCAAAAGTCTTACTAACTATATAAATATAACAGCCGGAACCAACTGTTTTCCGTGGCATGGAGGAAACTCGGTATGTAATGGTCACCAATCGACAGACCTTCGCAAGCGCTGCATAACCTTGAAGATCAGCCCGTGCGGCTGTTATTATCTAGCCACGAGCTCTTCACTATTTACGGAGGAAAATTGGATATAACTACACTGTAAAATTCAATAAAAAACCTCTATGAAAGCTGCTACCTACACTCAACAATATCACAATGAATATGGTTCTTACGGCTGTAAAATAAAAGCGCTGTAAGTATCAAATTCATACCATTGATGTGCGGTTGACGTCTGGTGGTATTCCGGCAGTGAGTTTCACTACCAATCTTGCATATTGTCTCATCAATATCAATATCAATAATCTTTATTACACAAGAAAGTGGTTACAAAATTGTGTGAAGTCCCTGACTCCTGTGCTAGGTGAGAAACCTGTGTTACAGGAGCCAGCTCATCATTACATTTTGGCATGGACTATAATACTAGTTTGAAATTAGACTCTCTTTTTTATCGTGTGGTTAGTGCCTAACCTGGTGTCAAGGTTTTATGCCGCCCATGGCCCTCTGACTTGGATTTATTTACCATCGAGAAAAATCACAGGCATTCTGGTTTCCTCACGATTTTTCAGAACTTGAGACTTGGCGGACTTGGCTGTCCGACGGTCACACCACTAGGCAAATACCACTAGGAAATTAGGCTGACAATGACAATAGCTGCAGCTGATTCTGCCACAGCATTTGAAATGATCTAATAAGCCTCATCACAATCCATGTCATTATTGGTCGATTTTCTCGATTTCCTAGTCCGAACTCGACCCAAATCTCCAACATTTGTATCAACACAAAATCCCCAAAGCCATAAGCAAATAAAACTGCTTACATCGAAGGCAACTAATACATTGGGATCAAACAAACCATACATTCATCGCTGAATCGATGCGAGTAATACCCAAATAAACTGGAAGCTAATCAAACAGCACATGGCCGACATAAAACTGTTGGAATCATGTATATATGCTGTAAACTATCGTGTCAATAAAGGGTGCCTGTTTACTAGAACGACGGACAATACGGATATACAGGGGGATTCGGATGCTGAGGAGGTAATCGGGAATTTTGTGTGGATTCAAAGTAGCAGGTATAAAAAATTTAAACAACAAAGAGAACCAAGTAATCTAAGTTTTAGCCTATCAACTACATAGCCTTTTTTCAAATAAGTTGGAGTCGGCTTCCGGTCTAACCGGATGCAGCTTAGTATCAGTATTTTACATGGAGTGACTGCCTATATAACCTTTAAAACCCAGTTGGTACAGAATAAAACGATACTCCTTGGTATGGACTTGTTTATGTTTTAGCCTGAAACAGACAAAAATGTTGATAGGGTTTTTTTTATCGCGTAAGTATCCACTGGAGAGCGTTTTGCAGTTCGTCCTTACGTACTCTCAAAAGGTACTCAGCCTAATTTGAATTTGATTTAGCGTTATATACTTAAGTTATAAAATAAAAAGCCAAAGAGAAAATAATCATTATTATTTTTCCCAACTATGTTGATTTAGGCTTCCAGTCTAACCTGGGTACAGCTGAAAACCAATATTTTACATGTAGCGACTGCATATCTTACCTCTACAACGCAGTTCTTGGATAAACCACTTAGGAGCTTTCAATTTATTAACTTTCAATTTACCGCATACCTAAGTAAGTTAAGCAATTTGAGAAGGTAAAAAACTATACTTGGGAGCTTTTAACCGAGAGAGCTTTAAGGGCTTGATTTTATACTTTCTAAGAATACCGTGTTCTAGACTACTGATAAGAATTTTTAATGGAACTAGATTAAATCCATTACACGACCCGCTTCAATGTTATTATATTGTGTCAGAGGAAAATGTAGTAGTTTTTTAGTTAGATCCTACCTGACGCAGGTATAATTGACCTCGGTCTAAGATTATATTACACTAGCGCATCATAAAAGGAATAAGGCGTATTTGTTTTTTGTCTATTGCCGTTTCACTAATAGTTATTATGCGAATTTATACACATAGATCCCTGAATACGCACTTCTGAACGCCTGAGAGCAGGAAGAAAATTTTCAACCGTAAAATAATATTTGGGCATTCATCTAGGTGTTGCGTAATGTTAGTAAAAAGGTTAAAACTTTCTAATTAGTGGTAGGTAGGAAGTTGGTTGAAAATAGTTTCAAACTAAGTGAATTTTTAACTTATTTGTTTTTTTTTTGACAAAAGTGGCTAAGCAATAACGTCGACTAAACACCTTGATTACCTGCTAGACAAAAACTATCGACGGAAATATGAGATTATTATTTTTCAAACGTCTTAAAAATTTTACTGAGAGTTTCATGTCGTTATAAAATCACCCCGTATAAGAACATTCCTAATTCTGGTTGACCCTGAAACGTGTACCTACATACGTGTATCTAGGCGGAGACTACGCTACAGATTTGGGAGATTTGATGAGGAAGGTTGAAAAATCTTTATTCTAGTAAACTTGAAACAAGATCAGTACTACTTTGAAGTAGGCTGACATGTGGATAGAAGGACGGAACTTACTCTGGCGTTTTAAAATCACGAATAACATTAAAACAAAACAAAACATGCGTAGATATGAGAAATTTTCGAAGTCAGCCCAGAAAGAGGTTACTGGTTCGAAGTGCAGTCAAACTCGGAAAACTCAAAGCAATATTCCAATAGGACCAATATTCCAATAGGATACAGTCACTTTTGAAGGTCAAGAACAAAAGCATGAAGCTATAGTCCCAGTCACAAAGCATCTTTCTTTCTTTGTCGTGTGGTTAGTGCCTTACATGGTGTCAGGCCTCAGGGCATAATAACTTGTGAAAGTACTGTAGTTGCCCATTCCAAAGCATGTCTCTATGAAGAAGAATGGGCAAGAAACTCCGTGGAGACTCTTTTAAAGTTGCAGTTGGCGAGATGACCTGAACGCGTGGCTGGTTCGAGGTGATGAAAGAGTACCTAGAAAGATATGTGGTGTTTTATGCCTTTGCCCAGTTAAAGGTTAGAATAAAAATTCACACAGTTTTTTTTTCGCTTCTCTTTTGGCAATGAGACGAGAAATGTTTAACTAACAGCCATTCTAAATACCTCACTACCAAAAAAAGACTTCTAAAACCCAAAAGAAATCAAACAAAATTACTCCACAATTGCGGTCTGACCCAAATGTTTAAAAGGGTGAAGACACAATTTTCTAATGAATTTCAACAGTCTTGTGTAACTGCTGTAATTCACTTAATAATTATGTTTGGGAATATACCCCGGACGAGTATTAGGCCACGTCCACATTTGTGGACATGCGATCCGCTCGTTTGGACGGCGCCTTAGCAACGTAATTGATTCAATCCGCTCTATTGGAGCCATGGTGATGGCACAGGCATTATTTTAACTATGCTTTGGAAACTAGGCTAGTTTGTTAAGAAAAGAATGATAGATCCTTGTTTTTATATCGCTTGCATCAGAACCTTCTTCTTTTATGCTTTTGATATCTCCAAATTTCTCGACGGCTCCTTTCAGTGGTTATGTTGCGTCTGAAATTTTAGAAGAAGCTGCGGTTTTTTTTAAGGCTCTAGTTGAACATGACATGCTCTGAAAAGCAGCTTCATCCATGTTCTATAGTTACCCACTTCGTAGGAAACCTGCGTTAATAACAAGGCCTTTTACCTCTTCTCTGCCCTTGTCCCATTCTATTCCCCTGTCAGACGTCACGGCATCATTTACTCCTCTCTCGTTCATATCATTCCTCAAAGAATCGATCCATCTTTTCTCTGGCATCCCACCCTCTTCATCCATCAACATTCATATCCACACATGCGTGTCATCCTTCTTCATCACAGTCATACCAAGACAGACGACTCTTTAATATTTTCTGAAACTTTGCCTTTTACGTCTTATCACTGTCATACAATTAGAGACGTTCTAATCATGTCTCTTATTAGAGCGCACACGGCTTTAGGGACGCGACAACATTAAAGTCTGATATGCCTGCTGCCTACTAAATTAATTTTAACGCTACAATAAAGTCCCGTCTAAAATATAAGCGGCAACACTTAATCCTTTATGAGGAAAGTTTCGAATGTTATTAATACTAAAATAAGTTTTAACGCTTTGAGGGAAACTGTAAAAAGTAAGTGTGATACTGTGTGAAATATATTTAATAGTAAAGTTGAGAACCTGCTTGTTTTCAGTAACACTAAGCGGCACCTAAATATACAGTGCTGCATTTTCAACCGTACTTTCAGCGTCGAGAGTTGAAATTTCAACTGTGCAATTATATTTGGGCATTATTTTAGGGGTCAATTAGTGGAAACGGGTATAAATGACGCAGTCGCTGAACGTTCTGTGCTAAGGGCCCATGTGAATAAATCAGTCTCATGTTAGTCCCCTTTTAAAAGAACTCGAAAAAGGCCAAGATATACTTGGCAACATAAAACATGATCTTTTTATCAAAGTCGACATCTTAAGTGTTGAAAAAGGATTAATGTAATTTGACTGGCGTTACAGTATGTATCTTATTTGATTAAGGTATAAATAATGTGTCTCGTTGCTGTCTCTGTAAATACATACATAAACTCACGCTCTTTACGCATGAGAGCAGACAGAAACTACAGAACATAATGCTACCTGCTACGATTCATCTGCCTAACCTTTTCCCTACTATGTTGCCGGTTGCAGCTGAATACTAGTATTTTACATGGAGCGATTGCCTATCTGACCTCCACAACCCAATTAATACTGGTTAATACGATACCCCTTGGTAAGACTGGTTGACAGACTTTCTGGACACGGACTACTTGTATGTAACGACTGTCAAAGATCACCAAATGACCGCCGGGACCTACGGCTTATCGTGCTTTCCGAGGCAGGGAGGAAACTCGGTATGTAATGGTCGGTCACCCATCCACGGACCAACCTGAACATCGACCCGAGCATCTGTTTTCATTCATTATATTCATTTATTTCATTCTTACATACAAATTCCTTTTGATCAAATCAAAATCCATTTTCATGCATCACGCGTTCACCTTCTTTCTCTTCTTCAGTTAAGGTTACGTGTGATAACAAAATCACTATTTAGCAGCCACTACCATTGTATTTTAAACTAAGATTGGAAAACGCCATGCAAATTATGACCTTTTTAGGGATTATTCATTCTTGCACTCCCCAAAATAAACGAGGAAGTTTCATACAAAGTTAAACTTCAACAATTTCATGCACAAACGGTAGCAAGTTCATGGTCGTAACGAATACTTTTATCTCAACACCAAAAGGAATAAAACCTATATATAAATCAATCGAATCCAACACAAATACCAGCTACCACAGAAGCTTCTCAATTATACCACCATAACAGTTCCAACGAAACCCAATAATCTTCGTATAAATAAAACATCTAATCGTTTCACGGACTGTAAACACGGGAACATCTGAAACAGAAATAACGTTATAAATAACTACACAAATAACGATATAAATAACGGTTAAAAGGCATTTCTTTGTCGATACATGGAGACTGATTTGTGAACGGTTTTCTGCTGTCGCGGCACAGATTATGAAACAGATGTGGCGATGCGTTATGAACTTATAAATAATAGTTTGAGTCTTCCTATGTGTTCCTAAAAAGGTATACTAAAATTTATACGTTTTACTAAGAAATATTTAAAAATGAAAAATAATGTGTAAAGGAAATAAATAAAGAAAATTGGTTATGCCTTCAGGTACAATAAAAGTGATTATATACGCATCTTAAAGGGTAAGCAGCAATTTAGCAATTAATTTTGACAACTACTGCCAAATTGAAGGATTAATTTTAACAGTAGGTTATAGTACAAAATAATTATCTGTGGCCTTACTATACTACGCCACTGCTCTATAAATGTTAAAGTAAAGGAATCGAAATCCATTCGCATCCAAAATAGCCTTAGACAATGTTTAGTGGCTAAACTAAGAGCATTATTTTGAGCCTAACTAACCTCAAAAACGAAACAAATATCTGTAATTAACCACAGACGCTACAAAAGCTACACTCGCACCAAAGTCTCTCTCCTGTCTTTTGACAAATACTCTTAGTCCAAATATTCTTAGTCTATTTAAAGCAAGAATGTTGGAAAGTCGTGCGACAGTCGACTCTATTGTTAGCAATACCGCGTGTCCGATCACGTGACCTTGGATGCTTGGTGCTTAGATGAGCATCTGCTGTCTTTGTGCCTAAGTATTGACACAGTCTACCTATATTAGATGGTTACAGTCGGTCGATGTCATAAGAGATGATTGCTTGCGGTGCATATTGTCACAAAATCCTTCGCGACTAGCGGTTTCGTGTGAGAATAGCCTTATAAAGATGCCGAAGACAACAAGGTGTGAACGACGAGTCACTCAAACGTGGTTATTATATATTATTTTGCTTGTCATAGTGATTTTGATTGACTCATCTGCGGTCAGTGGAGACCTGGCTGTTATATTAAAACTTGGGAGAGGCCTTGGTCCAGCAGTAAAATGCGATAGCGTTTTCTCAGAACAATCGTATGGAAGGAAGACAGCATCGTGTATAACTGTACAAGGCAATTGTAGCGCGTGGCCAAAATCGGAACTAACGCCGCCATCTTTTTATGTTAAAATAATTTCTCAAATGATTACCAACAATGCCCTACTGTCAACGTATTTCGAGCACCTAAAGACCATTGCAGCCTCTTTTGGCTTCGCCCTTTACTATAATTCTGGACATAGTTTAGATCTTTGTCCAGAAATTTGACAGTTTCTGTCAAAGTATAAACGTCGCACCACTGCGTGTCGTACAGTAGGCTGCGGTGAAGTATTTAGAAATAAGAAACGATAGATGCACGTCAGGACAGATTAGCATTCCGGATTAGGGAGTGCCGATATGTGGTGATGGGTTGAGGATGTCTTTTGATCTTGGTTTCCAGGAATTTTTAGTGGGGTAGATAGTCTTTTTATTGTTATAGGCCGCTATAAAAATTCACATATTTTATTTTTTAGGTACTAGCGACCGCCCCTGCATCTAATAAACTTAACAGGGTGACCTCTTTCGCCAATAAGAACAAGTATTGCCAAGGAGCGTGTTACTAGAATTATTAAATTAATTCTTACGACGTGTATCTATTTCCATTTAAATCTAGAATTCTAGATTAGAGTAGCGAGTTTGCAAGAGGTGTCAAGTTGCTTGTGGAAACAGCAAACTGTGACTAGCTTTCGATTCAGAGAGATACTATCCCTTACAAGGTAAGTGTTGCTTGTTCTTTGCATTCCTAATTATCTTAGAGATTCGTCAAAAACTTTCATTTATACCGGACGGACTCTGAGGATAAGTTGGTCGATTTAATAAGATAGGCAATTTCTTCATGTAGAATTTAACTGCATTTGGTCAGACCAGAAGTCGATCACAAAATATTTGGGACAAGACCCGTCAGATGATGACCTGACGGAAGTTTGGTTCTTCCAGGGCCCCCATCAAACTCTCTACCATCACTCACTCACAGTTATCTATAAACTCATACTGGCACGGTACAAAAGAGTTTTTAAAAATAATTAAACTTACTTATTGTAAAAAAATAAACAACCTTTTAAATATAGGTGTGACGTCATTTTTTTCGTATTCTATTCAGCAAACCCTTTTATTTGATACCTATATGAATGATGAATGATGTCACTTAACCATGTTGTCATCCAAACTAAAAGTGTACTTAGTATAAAATTTCTGGTCTGATATCTGTTTTAAAATTCAGTTGAAAAATTTGACCTAAGCAAACATACAATCATTGCTAGTTAAATAAAAACTTGTAAAAAATAAACTATTGTTAACACTAATAATTTTATTCCAACCATTAATTCGCCAAGCAACAATTATGCCAATAGCAACAAAACCCATAATTTGTCCTTACATAAATAACACCTATTTATCTAACTCCCATAAACATAAAGGTAAGTTTACACAATCAATATTTATCACCTTATTTACAATAACACAGGCCAAAAATAATTTACACCAGTCCTTAAAATCTCAATAGCGGTTGATAAATCTATACTAATTGACAATATGCTGACATGTTGGAGTGCTTGTAATATTGCAGCATTTGGCATGTTTGGCAAACATTGGCGGAGTTATAGCTACCTATAAGTCCTTCGTATGATAGGTACCAGCTGCAGGCCGTGGGATTGATGGAGAATAGAACGAAGGGACGGGAAGGGAAGATGGTTGATGTTGATGATGGTCTTGGATTTGGCAATGACTGTCCTAGTTTTGGTGTTGATCATCATCTACCTAGCCTTTTCCCAACTATGTTGGGGTCGGGTTCCAGTCTATATATACCAGTATTTTACATGGAGCGCCTGTCTATCTGACCTCTACAACCCAATTAGTACTGGGTAATAGTTTCAGTGTTGATGTCAGCAGAATTAAAGACACATCAACTGTAGACCAAAGCCATCTTGCCCTCGGTCGATACCTTATTGTCTTTCCTAAAATACATGGTTTTGTTTTGTTACATACGAATCGGTTATGAGTATCTTTGGAAAAGTTTTTTCATATGACGGGTAGACTCACCTCCTTGAAGGATCCAGGTAAATAAATCGCCACCCTGTATATTTGAAATTATTGCAAAGGATTGGCTACAGTTACAAACGTCAGAATAAATTGATTCAATTGAGTAAATAATTACAAAGTCACATTCAATCATTGGAATTTCGTAAATAAGTTAAGACAACGATTGCAGAAGCATGATTTATTATGATACTTTATCTTAATTAAATCACCAGTTTCTCTCAACAAAATCCCAAAATACATCTGATAAAAGTATCTCGAATACTGAAATCGATAGTTCCAACAAATCCAATCTATTATCCGACCCGGCCAATTTGGAGCTAAGAGCCAAGAAAACTCCAATAAATCTATCGAATCATAACAGTAATGAATCATCCTAATTTCATAAAACAATGATATATCATGTCCGAAACAGTTCACATCTCATACAAACGCGGGAACTTTCAATTACAAAGTTGGACCCACGATACCTGGAGTCTTGCCAGGCCAGAGTTGCCATATGAAATTCTGGAACTACTATAAATTCAATTATTCAATTCTATTTGCAACTGAGACATTTGTACGTCTAAGTTTTTCTTTGCATCCCTCATTTAATGTTGGAGCACTGCAGCAGTGCTGATCTAACAGAATACTTCGCTTGAGCAGGGTAATAAATTCAAGAAACTTTTGACGACAGATATTCTTTTGCCAAAAGTAGTCGACTCCTTGGGTACTGCTTTTTGAATTTTGGAGAGATAACGAACTCCTATACAAACTATTTCGCGTCATTACATTTTGTCACTAGTATTAAATAAGAAGAGGCCTTTTAGTGTGGCTGGTTTAAATTGATAAAGTCGTGAACCCACTGCAATAATGCAGTGATATAAATGCATAAGCAGTGATAGTCTAGTAGCGTGACTGCCTCTGATTTTTCGGAATCAGTTGCATCGGTGAAGGAAAACATCGTGAGGAAAACAGCATGCCTGAGAGATATTTCTCGACGGCATATAAAGCCAAGTCAGAGGCCCAGGGGCGGCTTAAAAACTCTCGACACCAGGTCAGGCACTAACCACGCGATAAAGAAAGAAAATGACAAGTAATAGAAAAGTTTGAAAAAAAGACATGCTGCGCCGACCTCATATAAATTGGGATCTTCTTCTTATCGTGTGGTTAGTGCCTAACCTGGTGTCAGAGTTTTTATGCCGCCCAAGGGCCTCAGACTTGGCTTTGACATACCGTCGAGAAATATCTCTTAGGCATGCTGGTTGTGGCTTGGGAATTGAGATAAGAGTAGGAGAATGAGAATGACGACTAAAATGTATGAATCTAATATCTTTAAAACATTCACAATGTGAGAAGTTATATCATGTTACAAACAATTTTGCGATAGTGATAGCAATGGTTGCACAAAAACTACGTGGAAACTGGTGTTCGGTGTGGGAAATAGCAATTACTATGTAATAAAGGGAACTAGGGAGCTTTACACCTGACGACACGATCGGTGTTTTTTTTTCAAAATGGGAATCGAAAAATACCGACAACCTGTCTAGCCAAGCTATGTTTCCAGAAACTGGCTTATGGAGGTCAGATAGGCAGTCGCTCCATGTAAAGTACTGGTATTCAGCTGCATCTGACTAGACTGTAAGCCGACCCCAACACAGTTGGGAAAGTGCTTGGCAGATGATACTGTGACGCACAATTAATGATGGTGGTTCACACCATTACGGATAAACTCAAAGTAATTATAAAATAATAAGAAATGTAATGATTACTATTTTGTATACAATGTCGTTCCGTGTTAAAGTCCCAATCACAATAAAATTACAGTTTGTAACGGGTTAACTGCCACCAATCATGGTGACAGTTCTCAGCCCAAGTAATTAACGGTTAATAACGCTTTGATTGCCCCTAATTGTGTAGTTTTACTTCATGATCGCGAAGTACAAAGATGACGAATGTCTTTTTTATTATCTTACGCAACAATATTTATTCGTCATTCATGTTTGTGATGGAAGAAAAACTAATTAAGTTTATTTTATCCTGTTTACCCAATGTAAAATAGTTATCTATGAAATCATACCAACGCTTTCAAGTCCAATGTTATCAATTAATTTTATATAATAAGTGAGCAAGGACCAACCTCGATAAAAACAAATATCATTCTCATTGAATTGAATTGATACTCCTTTTTCCTTCATATCATTCCTGACACAATCCATCCATCTTTTCTTTGATCTTCCTCTCCCTCTCCATCCATCAACATTTATATTCATCCCTCATTTAGTCACAAGCGAATCTTACCTCTCGACATCAACTTGAACAAAAACTTTCAACCTCCAAAATGTCCTATAATCGATACTAACCCTAACATTTAACAATCGAGAAATTTATCGTCTGCCACTCGATAATCGGAGCGTTCGATTCGTATTTAATTATGTCGATACATGTAAATCAGAAGATGAAAATTGATCGCCGACCGCGCTGTTCATGAATACTGAGCTATGGCTCGAACGGGGCAAATTTCGTGTAGTACTATCATAATGTGTAGGATTGCAGCCGGCAGACTGAATGTTTAGGAAATTTTTGTGTGACAATTTCTTTTTAGAAATTTTGACAGCTTTATAGACCCGTTTTAGAAAGAGCAATGTTGCTTTACTTTACATAGGTTCAGTTGAAAACCAGCGTCGGGCACTAGTTGTCCGGCATTTTGCTGAACTGGGCCTATTTGGCGCAGCCGTGAGACACACAATATTTCTTGGTTAGTTTTAAATTTTATTATATATTTACTTTTTTATATTTTGTATTGTGTACTTGTGGCGTGTGCCAATAAACGTTTTTTCTTTCTTTCTTACTTTGAGAGAGGTTACCCATGATGATAATGACTTGTAAACTGGACGTAGGTCTACGTCATGGTTTGGTAAATAGTAGTTAAAGTCCTATAAGCTTCAGAACGAAGACTGCAGTAAATCTTAATAAAATTGTTATATCTGAAAACTAGGTACAATAAAAATTTTAACACCAAATGTATCAATAGCTTTAACACCTGCAGGTTCAGAAGCATTTACTTCAAACGTGTTTTGGAAAATAAAGCGTCTCTACTTACCACAATACAATGTCTTTGTTTTTGTCTATCTATATGAACGCTCACACTTTCTAAACTAAAGAATGTATTTAGATGCTCGTGTTCACCATCATTTAGAATATTCATTTCGAAAGGTATAATAACTGTACTTTAGTATAACACAGAAATCTCGATGTTATGACATGTAGTCATTGCAGTCTTGCGATAAGGAGCTCTAGAACGAACCACGCCAGTAAACCGTACTCATGGATGGTAAACTATTTATCGCCCAGATATTGCCATAAAGCGATTCTAGGCTTCATTAAAATTTGCCCTTTGATCTCTCATACATTCGTACTACGCCGTTAATATATACACACGAGTATTTCAATAGTTATTTAATTACTCTGTTCTGTTTGAGTTTATGTGAAATTCATGGTGTGAAAATTCATTTTCAAGTTATGGAATCAGTCGTTACTTTGCAAACATATAAGACAGTGAAATGATGTGTAATTTAATTATAATATTTTAATTTCTGCGTCTAACACCCGTATCTATAAACAAGTCAAAGTGATTAATTGAGTAAGAGTAATTATTTATGATACGATTTTATCCTGTGGTTTAGTAATTGCTTCAATCTTCCCATTGATAAGACAACAGACTTCTGCGTTAAAGGAAAATTCATAAATACGTCATCTTACGGAAACCCAGTCCCACGAATGAGTCAAAACTTAAAAAAATAACTTTCTCCTAATAGACGAACCCTATGTAGTGGAACAAGACAAGACAGTAAGTAAAACTACTGGTTATCTTGCTAGCCGCGAGGAATTTAATCACAATGTTCTTGTTAACTTCCTTAACACAGCAGTTTGTTCGGCGATATGTACATGTGTGTATAATATGTTGTAGGGAGGTGCGACGTTGTGAATTGTTTAGAAATTACTGGAGACGGTGTTATGTTGTTATTTTTTAACTAACTTCTTAAAAAAGAGGGCGTTATATACAGCAGAAACAGCATCGTTTTTTCATATATATATGTTGTGGATACTGGTCTGATTTAGGTGATTCTTTTTTTATTTGGTAGAAGAAGATCATGCGGTGGTCCCATATAAATTATACTAACTTTACTTCGGCACTTTATAAGTTATCCTCTATGTCAGTCTTTCCCAAAGTGGGCGATAACTTTCGTAGGATAGCCCGTGAGCAATCAAGTTCTAACAAGTTTTTGTTAAATAATGCGATTTGTGTATTCCTGTATCAATCGGCCGGTTCATCGTCTCGTTTAGAATGTTAGTTTAAACTCCACGCCAAACTAATATGGCATACTATAATAAAATTAATTAAAGTTATGAATGTCATTGAGGTTTATGTGGTAAAGTAAAAAAAATTGAGGGGCGCTGAAAAATAATTGATTTTTAAAGTGGGCGGTTGACGAAATAAGTTTGGGAACCTCTGCTCTATGTGGATGGTGTACTAATAAGTTCTAGTTACAATGCAAAATTGATACTCGACAAGGATGTGTGTGAGAATTAAAAACGGTAAATTAAAAATTGTTTTGCAAAGAAAAATATCCAACTTTGAAAAAAACACTAATTACTGGAAAATTACTTTAATTTCGGAATTCGATGGCAAATAGTCAATGAAACAAGCAAAAGTCTAAAAAAGGAAGTTTTTCGTTTGGACTATTTAGACAAGGTGGTCCAGACGATATGACCATGTCCATGTAGTTTGCTCTCGAGTGTAATAATCACCAGTGTCATCTCGTAGAAGGTGAAAAAATACTCTCGAACAATTGCCTTAACATTATTACAAAACCGAACCTTATTAGAATTACCAAGGGAACATTTCGAAAATGACAACCGCTGTATAAGATTCTACCAAACTAGAATTTCTAAGAAAATCCCAATTTGCCATTCAATACCACCACACATTCATACATAACATGTGCTAAATTTTCCTATTACTTCTACGAGTACCCTCACATACGCAAGTACCTACCCATACATACATAATTATGTACCTACCTCTATATACGCAAGTACATAACTACCTCCACTAAAATAACCGACAATATTAATTTTCTCGAAACTGTAAGACCTCGGCTCCATAGACGTTCAAATAAACCAATCAGAACTCATTTGAAGCGAAATTGAATTGAATTGCCTGATATTATATTATTTTTAGGGTTATTTTTCTTTGAGATTACTTGAGAGTCGAATGAAATTTTGATTTGTTTGAGTATCATGGATAAGTACGTTAAGATTTTGATTGCTTGGAAATGTTAGAGGTAAGAGGTACTTGGGTATTAATGTTACTCTTATACTTCATAGGGAGTTTCCTAAATTTATTGATCTCTGGGTACGTTCTCCATTAGTGTTACCTATCAAAGAGCTACTGTTAAAACAATCATGAGATCAAGCCCGAATTTACCTATCAGGGAATCTAAAGTTATTACTTGAATAGAAGTAATTATATTTCGGGAGTTACCTATGTTTAAGTTCCATGTAAATGGTAACAGTTTAATTCAGACTACGAGGCAGTGAAAAAATCATGAAAAAACCTAATAAAACTTTACCTGCCCCGGGAATCAAACTCAAGATCACTGTGACCATTTCATCAAACACAGAATAGTAAAATTAAATAAGATTCCTTGCACCTAATGCTTTGCTCTTAAAATGTTAATACAATGCAAAATCTCAAAGTTCCATAAAAACTATTATAAAACACCTCACTATCACCCAAAAATAGTTCCCATAAACCCGATATCGAATGAAAACCATCGGGATACGCCATAAGATCTGTATTCTATAAAAATATAAGGTAAACTGAACGGAGCGAGGCGCGTGTACAATCGCTCGATGACACGTCAAACGTACCATGACGTGTTCGGGAGCTAGGGATCTTTATTATTATATCATGGATTAGATAAAAAACGTTTTTTTTTATGGGTGTAAAGATATGGTGTGTTTTGGCTGTGTATTATTGTCTTAAAGAGGTGGAGTTAGGAAAAATAAGAAAAAAAATCAGAAGACAATCAGGCATTAAGTTACAAAATGGTTGAAAAGAACAAAAAACTAGTTTAATTTTCGCAAATAAATTCGCTCAATGACACGTAAAACGTACCGTGACATGTTTGGGAGCTATGGAGCTTTATTATTACATCCTGTTGAGGATATGGTTTAGATAAAAGTGTTTTTTTTTATGTGTGTACTGATATCGTGTGTATTGGATGTATTTTATAGAAATAAACTAGCAGCAACGTAACAAAAAACAATCAACTGTGTTAAAAGTTAGCCAGAAGACTTAAAAAAAGATTCCTTATCTTTTTAATTTATTAGCCTCATTTGCCATAAACCATAGCTGATATTAAAATAAATCATAACTTTGCTCTCATAAAATCTAACTCCAGGTTAAACAAAACTTGTCGATTATGAAACATTCGTTCGAACATGTTACCTTGTAGAATTAACAAATACGCGGTTATAGTAACCAAACTCCTACAAACAATATTTTCAGCCAACTTAGTATAATAAAAATCTAAAAACACAGTAAAACATAAACAACACCCGAACCACAATAACCAAATCACATCAACACAGATATCTATTACAGATTAAATTTCAATCTATAAACTTAAACCGGGGTTACAAAATCCGTTTAAAAAACCTATCATGCCAAGGCAAATTGGAAACCGGTTCTAAACAAATTGTTTTATACAAGTCACGATCAGATTACACGTGAGAGCTGTGAAGGCAACAGGAGGATTACTGGCGATCGGTGTGCTGCCGTGAAAAACATTGGTGCGAGGAACGAGTATGACCGCGCGACTTCAATTTGAACGATTTTTGAAAAGAGAATATTCTAATTCAAACCCTTATCAAAGTCGAAAGGCACTTAGTCTCCCCGTCATTGTAGTATTTTTTTTGTTCTAGACTTTATCTGGGAACCTTGTAGTTACGGAGATATTGGGGGTCAAAGTTCAAACTTTTTTTTTTTTAATACAAGTTTTAAATGTTAAAACTTTACTTTAAAACCTTCATGTCCCCTGTATTATCCAATGCATGCACCAGCACAATGTGTTGAGTGCGTTAGATTGAGTCCTACTGTAAAACGTAATTTTTCACCCCAAAACAAAGTCGTTTCCCAGTAATAATTTTTGCATAGGGTTACCTATTTTGACATACAGAAGCAGCCACATGTCGCCAGTTATGTTTTAGTCTCATGTAATAGGGGGTGAGCTTATGGCTACCAACCGGGCACAAATCCAGGCTCCGAGCCACTACTGAGAATTTCTTCAAGATCTCATGCTCAACAACAGCGTTTGCGTCCACTCGGCCAACGAGGGAGTCGAAAATACCAATCAATAAACCTTTTGGTTTAAATTTAAGACAAGCACAAATTAGTAATGGTATGAATAAAGTCTTTCAACTAAATAAGGTAATTGTTTTTTTACGAAAAAAGTATTTTCAATTTTTATAGTTCGAATTTACGTTACGCTTAAGAATCTATCAAAGGGTACAGGCAAACTGCGGACTGGCTGTAGACACAAATCAGACACTGACAAATATGTCACAATTGTGAAGCAACGTTAGTCCCTACTGGTTTCATTGAGCCTTAACTCGGCGCATTCGTGCAAGCCCCTTTGGCTAAAATGTGGAGTTCGCAAAGCTTGCTTGAATTGCGTGTGTGGCTGCGGCGTTAAGTTTGTTTTGTTTCTGTCCAGCGGATTTGTTTACGGATGGAATGTATAGTAGAAGTTGACGTACATTACATTCATACATAAAGTCACATATTTTACCCATGGGGGAAGATAGAAACTACAAACCGCCATTAATGTTACTGGTTGATGCCTATAGCTTCATAAACAAGTTAAAATTCTAGGATGATTTTCTTATGAACACCATAACAAATAGCTCGTCTTCATGTGTGCTGAATATCCACCTCCATTCAACAGTTGTTTGAATTTCAGTCCCCTCTTCAAGTGAAACCACTAAGAAATACTCATTTGTAAACAACATTTACCTAAAGAAAAAGACACGCAGATCTAACATTCCAATGCATTTTAGTTCAATATCACCCCACAACACGAACTCCCTAAGAACTTCAACCTTAACGATAAAGACACCTCTAACACTAAATCTTTAGCACCGAGCTCCCCGCCTATAATCGCACGCCCCAGGTGTTCCGATGCACTTGTCTGCGAATAGGTTTCCATTGAGCCTCGCCTCTGCCACAGCAGACATATTATTAGTATTAACATACAGTATTTCAATTCAGGAGGATAAATTATAACACCTACACGGCTCGGCCGAAGGTTTAGCTACGCTTGCTGAGTTCGGTGTGTGGATGGGTGACCATTCATTACATATTCCAATTCAATTTCTCCGTGTTTCGGAACGCTTGGTTAAACCGTTGGTCTCGTCTGTCATTTGAAGATCATTGACGGTAGTAACAGGTATGGCTAGAAAGTCTGAAAATCAGTCCTACCAAGGGGTATTAGCTGGGCTTCAATAAAAAAACTGGTATTCAGCTGCGTCCAGTTCTATTAGACTGGAAGACGTACCCAACACAGTTAGGAAAAGGCTGAGCAGATGATGAAGATACAGTATTTCAGCTAACAACAAAATTGTGGGAATCGGCTCACACACGCGCCGTTACACGAGGTATACGAGTTCTAATTGTAAACATACTCCAGCTAACAGGTTTCTCAAAAGTTCGTCGAATGGTCGAATAGAGATAAATGGATACACTTTTATGTATGTGTATAGTGCAACATGACAAAAAGTTCAATTCACATCTAACACACGCGTTTGATTTCACAAAAAAAGGGCTAGTTGGTCTACTGGTGACGTCTATACTGTGTACCTACTCCTGTACTGCGCTCAATACCACATGATCCAAAGCTGTGTGATTTTATGATAGCTGTATTATCAGCTCTGGGACATTGAATTTAAAATATTCGGTGTTTGAGTTGATTGTTAAAGATAGGTAGGTTGCTGTTGTATTTAAAATGTAAACACTATAGGACTAGATGACTTTTTAACTGTTTGGAGTACCTCTCTGTAAATGGAGGTGGGCCATAATCTGGGTTGGTAGATGTCACATCTATTCGAATGTTTCCTCACGATTCCATCACCGTTTTTGTGAGAGCAGGGGTGATGAAGTAAATTGCACAAAGTAAAATACCTGCTGGGGTTTGAACCCATGTGTTGTCCATCAGTACCATTACAACTGGGTTTCTACCGCTCTCATAATATTGTCAGATATTTTTATAATGTATCCTGAAGTGTAAAGAGCAAAATTCAAAAAGAAAATTCAATCGTTATCGCTGATAGAAAGTCCATTTGTCTAGGACTCCTAGGCCCTCAGGGCTGGATTTAAGTTTCCTCATACAATTTCTATTAATCAGTTAATTAAACAGAAAATAAAACATTGATTATTTAAACTCCACCAGAGCAAATCCTATAAAAATGACAAAACGGTGTCAAATGCACGCATCATCTATCTTCCATCTCATCATCTTCAACAAACACGCTCACGTCAGAAACGATCAACAAAAATCAGAATGCGTCACAACTCACATCTATAAAAATATTTGGACCATACCATAACATTGTGGGAAAGACGTCTTCTTTTTAACTGAAAGTTAACTGTTAGGGATGGTTTACACTAAACGTACCGTGCGCTTTTCAAATGTCTAGAAGTAAATCAAATAGTTAAAACTAGTTGTCCGTACCATAACGTAGATCTCCATGTAGATTAATGAGCAAAAAAACTCCATGGATATAATTTTTAAATCAAAATATGTTATTATTTATTTATTTATTTATGTACACACAAAACACATTACAGGAAAAATACATAAAGACAAAAGAGCACAAAGGTACCGCTTATTTCATTTAGAAATCTCTTCCAGCGGACCTGCGAGAGGATAGATATAAAAGAAACGTAGACACAGTGTGTAAAAAGAATAAATTAACTACAAAATTAATAACTTAAACAATCATAATCAGAGTATGTCAGAAAATCAGCCTTTTCATTTAACTTGGCAATGCCATTGACAGCGATGCAGATGATTTTGGATGTTTTTTTTTTTAATGGCATTTCGTTGTTCAACCTAGGACGTTGTCGTCTGCTTAACCGGTCCATAGATTTTGGATACCCAGTGATCGCTAATTAAACTATTTTCTTCTTGCTTCTATACAGGTGGGAAGGCACCTTCCACCTTGTATTATGTAAGAATAATGTCAAAAATCAAAAGACGTCACTAGGTACTGACAGTGGCGGCTGACTTTGTAGACAGCGTCACAGTGTAAACTGACCCTAAGTTTACGGTTAATATAATTTTTAGTGCAGAGCTTCCTAGAATGAGTTACGATTGAATCTCTGACATGATGCCGCCATGTGTCGTTAATGGGTGTTAGGAAATTTTGTCCTTTTGTGTGCGTAAGAGGAGTGGGAAAGGGTTATTTTTGATAGCCGAAAATATGGCTTTAATTTCAGGACAATGACAGCGGGCAAGTCAGCCATTGTTTCTGCTTGGTCTTATCATTTGATATTGAGTATGGTAAGGTCTGATAATGATTTCGCTGGTTTTGTATTCTCGTGACAAACCTAATTTAGCAAACAAAACCTTATCAGTGTTTAATATTACTAAACATTCATGTTTACCGCAACATACTAAATCAGACCTAGGTATACCTAGGTCTGATTTTAAATGTTACAGTTACCTTTAGTGTCTTTTTTATAAACGTCTAGGCATAAGCGGTTTGTATATTGTGTAAAACAACAAAAAAAAATTGCAAATAAAAGTAACGATTTTGGCTGTTTTATGTCTTCAAACACATGTATGGGGAACACATTTAATTTGAATCGAGGACCATTTAAAGAAGAATTGGTTATGGTGTGGTTTTTCACCATGTGGCCATCAGGGGCATCGTGTGTGGGTCCAGATTTTGCACCATTAAATGTGGATTTTATATCGCAATCAAGCGAGCATATTTTTTATTACAATGCTGTGAAATAATTAAAAGCAAGTATGTACAATTAATTAATAGAAATTTTCAAACAATTGCAAATCCCGACAACTTGGTTATGATAATTGTTGGTTGAGCTAGTTTATGAAACTTAAAAGAAAAAAAAACACAAATACGAATAGTTTTTTTGCGTTTTTTTAGTGTTATTTTTTAGGCAGTGATAGCCTAGTGGTGTGACCGTTGGACCGCCAAGTCAGATGTAGGTCTCGAGTTTGAACCCAAGACACACGCCTCTGATTTTTCAGAATCATAATGCGTATTGTGTAAATTATCAGTTGTTTCGGTGAAGGAAAACATCGTGAGGAAACCAGCATGCCTGACAATTATTTCTCGACAGCATACAAAGCCAAATCATAGGCATGGGTGGCATAAAAACTGACACCAGGTTAGGCACTATTAACCACACGATAAAGAAGAAATAAAGAATATAGAATAAAGAAGAAATTTACCAATATTTAAAAATATGGCACCCTTCATCGATTAAAAACTCTCCAATTAACACGTGGGCAGCCCTCTCACACTTTGCTTCTCGCAATCAACACCCAGGAAATGAAACAGTTAGACAATCGAATCACACTCCCCTGAGGTAAAAGGGACCTGGCTGACTACACGGTACAGTGCAGGGGTGAAAATATTGAAAAAAAATCAATTTTGCTTGAGTGACGTCATGCGTACTGACTAAAGAAAAAGAGAGAGAAGATGCTATTTCGTATTCATTCATTCAAATGTGAAATTTGAACTTGTCAAAGTAGTTAGAAAATAGATGATTAGCTGGCTGCATCCAGTTTGGTTACACTCCCGATTCACCAACTACACAAAAGACGTACAAAAAATGCCTTTTCGTAACTATTTTAACGTTTTGGACGCCATTGTCACATATACGTGACAAGCAAGCACGTGCACTGTACGCCAACGACACAAATATGTGACACAAAATGCGATGTACTATAACACGAAATAAACAATTAAATAATTATTACTTTTGTGTGTTTTTATTTGTATATCTTAAATATTTAAGCTCTTTTCTTGTCTCTTTAATAATATTGTTTATCGTTAAAGTTTTGGAATGCCTATTTTTTTTGTAGACCAGGTATATTTTTTGTATGCGGCGAATTGTGGCTTGGCGTGGAAGGCACGCGCGTGCGTTTATGCTCTGGCTTTTAAAAGGTTAATCTTCATACATTGAGTCCAGTATCCAACTATACAATTCTTCTGTTTTTTGTACAGTTACAGAGAAACTTTTTGCTGATGTTGTTATTTTTTGTCTCTCTCTGGCACCCTAAAGTTTAACGTTTGTTGTTGTTTTTTTTTGGGTTTATATCTTCAGTTTATCCGTGATTATGGTGCTTGCAATATCGGAAACTCAAAATTTATACTAAAAATGGTAAATATCCCGTTTTATGTGTTAAAGATAACACTAAAGTTCGTTACGAGAGATCACAATTTAGAATTTGAACAGAAAGTACTAGGATTTTGTACCCACTGGGAGTTTAGTTTTTAAATCAATTCAACATCGCCTCCTATATGAGTCTTAAACTGTTATGATACCACGCACTCGTGGTAACATAACCGTTGAAGATTGACAATATAAATTAAGTTTACAAACAGCTTGAAATAGCTAATACGATTAATCTGGTTGACTGCTCAGCATGAGGTACTGGGTTCGATTCCCTGTTCGGGCAAAGTGTTAATGGGCTTTTGCATCCAGAATTTCTCTGTAGCAGTCACGGAGTCTGGATTTGCGCCCGGTTGATGGCTATAGGCTCGCCCTCTATTACATGGGACTTAAACATAACTGGCAAAATGTGGGTGGACTATTAGGTACATTTCTGCATAAACCTTCGGGGATTATAGGCGTGATGTTATGTGTATGTATTCTACAAAACAATTCCCCGAATTTTCTGAAGCAAAAGATTCTTGAAGCACTGTTTTCATAATATAACGGCATTCTGCAAACCAAATCCACTATTTCATCCAACAGCACTATTGTCAATAGCCAAATTAGGGCAGTACCACACTAACCCGGTCTGAATATTTAACGCTCTGCTCGCGACCGCCCTGCGTGCTGTGAATACGCCCTTATTGTAGTCTTCGCAATAAAGACGTGAGTCGGATCTGAACGCAGATTTCAGCTTTGTTTCGGTCGCGTTGTTTCTTAATTTTGATGAGTGGTATTCAGATTTCAGTTTGGTGCGTTTTATTTTTCTCACTGCCCGAAATTGGAAATGAATGAAAAATGTTTATTGATTCAACTTAAATAACTTATTCTAGTTACTATTGGGAGAATCCTTTTAAGCAAATAGTTTGCTTGTATTAGGATGCTCCGCCCTACCCCAGGTTATATAATTGTTTTAAAGTTATTGAGCCTGTGCAAGATATTATATATATTATATACAAATAAAAATGAAAGAAAGACATGGATACGCAGTATTTTTATGAAAGGCAAAGAAGAAACGCGCTGGGATGTGTGTTATGTGTGAAATGGTGTGGAGGTGAACATGTATGTGAGTAGTGGGTGAGAGTTAGTGTGGGAGTGAGGGTTGTACCCACACATTATACAGGTGCGGATTATTCAAAGAACCAATCTTGCTATAACACAACAGTCTACTCTACAGAACCCAGTTACGGCTTTAAAGATCAGATGGGCAGTGTCCATGCAAAGCACTTTTCGACTAGACTACATGCTTTTTTGACTAGATTCTAACTCGAGCATGGTTTAGAAAGATACATTTTTGAATCATCATCATCATCACCGACTTCACCCACTGCTTGGTATGGCCTCTATTTGCTTGTGCCAAGCTTCACGTTCTTGTGCCAGCCTCTTCCAGGATATTCCCACGATGGCAACAATGTCTTCTGCCCATCTCACCGCCGGACGACCAACACTTCTTTCCAGTCCTAGGACGCCACTCGGTCACAGCTTCAATCCATCTGCCATCACCACGCCTTGCTACGAGAATAGCCCTCTGAATATGTTTCGTCCAAATCATGCATGCAGAGCAAAGTAACAGAAAGCACGTACTCCTGTATGCCTTAATAACACATTATGCCATTAATCCCCGAAGGAGTAAGCAGAGGTGTATATTTTATTTCTCCACTATTTTGCGACATCGTTATGAGTCCCATGTAATACAGGGCAAGTCTATTGTGTAATAAGAGGCGAGCCTATTTGTCATATTTTCCGAAATAATACTCTCAAGAGAACATAATATTTTGGGGCAATGCAATTATATCATTTGGTAGGCAGAATAGACATATCTAGCAACATAACTGGTCAAATAATAACATAACCTGTAATCCCCGAATGGTTAGGCTGAGGTGTTCCTTATAGTACACCTACATTTCGCCAGTTATGTTTAAGTCTCATGTAATAGAAGCTGAGAACTAGCCATAACTGTAGACTCCGTGGCTGCTACTAAGAAATTCATGATGGAAAAACCCAATAAAAATTTGCCCGACCTGGGAATCGTATCCTGGAGCTCAAGCTCGCGATTATGACCACTAGACCAACAAGGTATTCAACATAAAATAATAATGCTAGCCTATTTACTATCCCTCTGCCTCTTCTCAGTCAAAGAAGATTGATCACCACGCTTGCATATGATGGGTCGGCGATTTCAGACTAAACATATTAAATATAAGTCCACGTTTCCTCACATTGATTCCTTCAACGATGCTAGTGATGTACAAGATAAACTTGACCTTTGACACTTGACCTGGAATACAGGCTCGGCCTAGCTCAGGCGCAGTTGCTCATATTTTATTCTTTATGCTTAATTCTAACTGCATTTAAATACTGCTCAAAATGTAATTTTTTTTAAGGATAAATAAATAAAGTTAACTTAACTTAAATAAACTTAACTTAAACTAAAAAAGTACACCAGGATAGAAAAAGTCACATTGTCACTTGCATAGAGTTTTACCCACAATCTAGTTTAAGAGAAACGGGCCATTAAGTTTTGGGCCATGATGACTCCTCTTGTTCCTCCGCTGCCTAAACCTCATGGAATCCAGAAATGACGTTGCTAGTGATTTTAATGCAATATGGTTAAACTTAATTTATTCTATAACCCGACTGAAATCCCGACTATTCGCCGCAGTTAATTCATGCCATTCCTTCACAATTCATTATCAGCATCATTCTGCTGTCCTTGTCCCAATTAATTCCGAAAAATTCATCAAATTAAATACAGCCCCACTATATCGCGGAAAACTACAACCACACTATCTACTTCTAATACCAAACCCTCCCAACGCGAACCCAAATAAAGCTGAAACTATTCGGAAAATTCATACTTGAAGTTCACTAACTATGAACAAAGGTTAATCAAGCAGGTGCGCGGTGGAAAATGCTTCATATCGGTGTTAAACTGCTATAACTATTTGAGCATTCTTCGCATGTCAAATGCTCAACTTTGCCAATAAATTCAGAAGTATTGGAGGGTTAGTGTCATGGTTGTTGTAGTTTGATGTAGCTTAAAGTAAAATATGGTTAGGTCAGGATTTCGTGATGTGGCACTTAATAGGGGACGCCTCTGTGATGACAGTGTCGCTTTGTCAAATTATGTGTGCAGTGGCTTACTTTGGAAGTTATCTTTCCATTGTTCCAGTGCAGTAGGCTCAGGGGGAAAACAGGGCAACACTAATCCATTAGCACACTTATAATGTATAGAATGTTGTATGTATGTTCTTGTAAATTTTCAGGATTATCTACAGAACTTGGCACCTATTTAGATCTCAATTCTTTTGTCGGCGAAGTCAACAACCACGCATTTTCATAATATGACTCCCATTGTCACATTTATGTTTCGATGGGATTGTTTTTTCAGATGACCATATGACAGAAGTTTGACAAACGTGTATCCCTTAGATCACTAGCCAGATTGCAAAAGAAGAATCACTGGTAATTTTCTCCCTAACAATCAAACTCAACGCATTCATTTCAAATAGACCAGTTTCATGCACTTTTTAATAGTTAAAAACAATATGTAGGTCTCACCGATAGTCCAGAAAGGTCTGTAGTTACCCACTGGTTGCATTGTTGGGAACATAGAACATGGTAACCATAAGTACGCAGCTACAAGCTTTTTAGCGACCAAATTATTTTATCAACCTGCTGCCCGTTTCCCGATTTATTTGGGGTCGGCGCAGCATGTCTTCTTCTTCCATACTTCTCTATTACTTATCATCTCAACAGATACCTCCTTTCGTGACATATCATCCTCCACACAGTTCATCCATCGTTTATTTGGTCTTCCTCTACTTTCAGCGCCAAAATTGTGTATTATCCTTTATTCGAGCCCAAAAAACATCCCGTAATATAAGGGTTTAACAGCGCTGAAAACGATCAGATATCAAGTAATCTGCTTTCGCGAAACCCAACTAAGTAATGAAAAATTACCTCCGACAATTTGATAGCTCGCTGCTAATTAATTAATTAACGAACTAAAGTATCTACAGTACGTATTGCCTTACTGTTTTGTCATAATATCTGATTCGTAGATAACGTGTTTATGTGGTGTAACGCGAATGTATAACATAAGGAATGAGTACATAAGAGGAAGTCTGAAATTAATGGCGTCGGTGACTGAAAAGTTGTGCGGTAATCGGTTATCGTGGTATGGACATGTGATGTGAAGGAATGAGGAAAATGTAGATGAAATAAATGTAGATGGCTATTACAGTAGAGGAAGACCAAAAAAGCGATGGATGGACTGTGTCAAGGATGACATGGCTAGAAAGGAGGTGACTGCTGAGATGACGAGTAATAGAGAAGTATGGAAGAAGAAGATATGCTGCGCCGACCCCAAATAAATTTTCATGAGGGCAGAAGAATGATGATGATCTGATTCGTTTAAGAGCGTTTACGCCGTCCATGCGCTGTTTGACTCCAAAACAGTACTTTTCAAACCCTTTAATACCATCAACCCTTTATTTTACAAAAATGATAATTACTAATAACTTTAGGAAATTTCGTTGTCTCAATAGTTGGAGAGAAAAATATTTCAATTAATAGAGTATTGGTAAATTGTATCAAGATAACTCAACAGAGGTTTTCTTAATTTCCCTTTTAGCGTCAGTTTCGACGCTCTAATTATAGGAAACCACTGGCAAACCTAAGTAGATTTTTTTTTTTACCTATTGCTAAGATCCTAAGGAATATAGTTGGAGAAGAAAATTTTTTGATTTAGGTTTCTTTATATAAGAAATTAAAGTTCAAACAATGTGAAATATTAAGGAATTAAAATGATTTTTTCACCGATATATCTTACTTGATTTAATATAATAATAGCATAATATAATAGAAGAACATATGCTTTAAAACATCCAATTTAAAATTTCAAATAATTTACAGTGATTATTTTTCTATAAATATTTGAAAACTATTATAAATCACTGCGCGCGAGCAATTTCAAATCAGACCGCCGCGAGGCTTTCTAGAGAGATGACATGTCGCTCGGCGCTCTGCCTGACCCGAGTTGACCTTAGTCGTACTTGGAAGGATAGCGGACGTTTATAGTGTGATTAAAAAATCTTGGTACTTTGATGATTAAATTTTTTTATTATTATTTTTGATGACTGACAATATTTTTTGTGACAACCAATATCTACCCAATTTTTTTACATACAAATTTTATTTATTAAAACTTTTACTTATTTTTTTGTAAATAAGAACATAAATTGTTTTTAAAGTTAACGCCAACCTATTGTATTTCCCTCATAAGAGGTGTCACTAAGAGGAACATCGCGTCTGGTTAAAATATAATATAAAATAAACGTAAGTAAATCCGTATAAAGTGATTTATTTGAATAGAATAAGAAATATTAATTAATCAGTCACAAATCAATAATAATTAACGAAGTTCGGTTTCTTTCTAAAGTTTAGATCAACAAATTCATGTTTGAATAACTAAAAAACGACTTTAATATTAATCATAATTATAGCTATACTTGCAATATATTATTGAATACTTATTTTATGCACTCGTACTTTAGTAATCCGTGTACGTTCAAATTCAAATTCAAATTAAATTTTACTACAACAATTGCACTCGAACGGATCATAGTGGGTTAGTTTGACTATAGCGCGCGAGAGCGCGCCAGCGCTATACACACAGGCACGCGCGCTTCCGTGTGTGTAAAAAATGCATTGAATTACCTAAACTTGACTTCGCGCGATAGACGTAAACGCTCTTAATACTTAATTACCAAAGAGATTTAAAACACTTATAGAGCGGAGATTGGGTATATTTTTAACCGACTTCAAAAAAAGGAGGAGGTTCTCATTCGGTTGTATGTTTTTTTTTGTGTTTGTTACCTCATATCTTCGTCATTTATGAATCGATTTGAAAAATTCTTTTTTTATCTGAATGATCTACTTCCCGAATGGTCCCATAGAAATTTCATCGAAATCGGTTCAGCAGTTTGGTTTTGAAATCAAAATAGCTGGAAGAAATATGTCATCCAAGTAAAAGAAATTGCGAAATTGATACTTGACAAGGATTTGTGATATTTTTGATGCGATAACTAAAAAGGGTAAAATAAAAACTTTTTTGCAAAAAAAACCGACTTCCAAAAAAAACACTAATAAAAAAGTGGAAAATAACTTTGCTTTCGGAAGTCGGTGGCAAAAAAAAGTCAATGAAATAAACAATAGTCACCGACTTCCGAAAGTAAAGTTATTTTTCACTTTTTTTGTGTTTTTTTTTTGGAAGTTGGTTTTTTTTGTCTAAAAAAAAATTTGATCCCGAACATTTTCGATTTTGACACACGAACGCTATCTGACAAGCGGGCGAATGACATTAGACAGAACGATTTGTTACCAAGTAGTAACAAGTATTGGATTACGATTTTCTTCGTCTTGTCCCGTCTACCGCTCGTTAATATTTGAATGTCTTTGTTAATTACCTACTATTTGAGAGAAAACTGGTATCGTCGATTACCGATTCATTCGAACTGTGTAGTTTTTGAAGATGAGAGTCAGCTACTGTCAAATTGACAATGATATTAATGTCTTGGATTTTGACAATCCAACAAAATCCATTGCGTTATTAACGTTTTCGAGCAGCTGATTCTTTCAAACATATAAAGCAATGGATTACAGCTTCTAAATCTTTTGAATTCTGACTGAAGCTGTGTTATAGTTGGGGTGCTAGTCGTTAATCAATTAAACTTTCTAAAGGCAATTAATCTAATTGACTATACAAAAATACTGCTATTCCTACGAGTAGAAAAACTATCGGAGTATAAAAGTAGTTTACCGGTAAAAATATAATCGTTATTTAGTATTCAAAATGCCAAAGTAACTCTGCCTGTCCGTCTGTCTATCACCTTTAGGCTCCGAACGCATTGGCAGGTGTCTTGCTTGGTGCCTGGATCCCAGCAAGTCGCCTTGTGAGTAGCGAAGTGTGAAACGAACGTTTTAGAATCTTCGCAAGCCACCTGTCAGGGTTTTCTAGCCTTATGACCTTATCGACTTTGCCAATTTCAATTAAGTTTAGCTAGATTAGGACGTAGGACATTTCAGATCCTAGAAATACCCGTGAGATCATTACCGGCCACGCATTTCACGCGGATGAAGCCGCGAGCAAATGTTCACCTGCGAACAACATTGCCATAAATGTATCTGTCTGTGCATAAATGTACCTATGTCTGTCTGTTTGCCTGATGTCTAACCCTTTCCCCGTTTATCAGAGCTATAGCTGTAGCTTGTGCGATAGCCTTTGAATGTTTGCGATATTGATTGAATAGCTACTCCCTATTTGCCTTGCAATGTCAATTGAAAAAGGGGAGTGCATTAAGATATCTAGCTATAGCTGGTCTGTCTAGAGTCTAGACTGAAGGATTTATTGAGGACTGAAGATTATATATGAAAATCATCGTCTATTTGATCATTAGTTTTTTTATATAGTTACTAAATAAGCTTGCTTTTGGCCGCAACTCGCCTGATTTGAAGCGTTGATGTGACCTAGGGCGGAACACGTTTGCCAGAAGAAACCGAGTCACTCCAATCTTGAATAGAATATCTTTATATCAGCTGAATTGTCCAATACTGGATATAGACCTTCCCTTTACTCTCACATATTTCTCGGTTCTATACGGCCTTCATTCAAGTGTTTCCCGCAACTTTAATGATATCGTCAACCCGATGAATGTTAGTTAACCAAAACTAAGTTAAACCAGAAATACTTCCTTAAATTATCTTCGTTTATAAATCAGCATAAAACCTAACCTTCTATCACAAAAAACTCAATCACCAATACATTCTTTGTGAACTTAACTCAGCAAAAAAACCGCAAACAAGGAGCAACGAAAGAAACCCTTACGCTGAAATGTATTAAACGTTAAAGTAGAAATAAAAAGGACACCAGTAAAACCCTATAGCTGGTCATATCCTTAAAGCCCGGTTTCCACCGGCGGGGGCAGAGAAGAACGCTGTGGAATTGACCAATCGCATTGGTTGAAATCCACATCGCGTCTTTGTCCCTTCCGTGTGCTTCCTCTCCGCTCATCTCCGCTTTAGTAGGAGCGGTGGAGGGGTGCGATATCCTCGTGCCGTTGGAGTTGCGTTTTATTCCTCGCCAGTCGTGGCGGATTGCTGTTCCATGTCACTATGTCAATAAGGGAAGACCACCAAGTGTGAGGGCAAACACAACACACTTGGTGGTTAGTCTCCGCTGCGATTGGCCGCATGAGCGAAAAATGGCCTGGAGGACATAGCAGTGGATGGTCGACTTTATCGTAAGCGTGTGCGCACATGGTCGTCAAGTTATTACCCACATTGCGCGCTCGGACTTAGTTCTAGTACTTTATTGTGAACCGTTAAATTTTACAGCCATGCATAAGCTGAACATTTGGGGCAAAGAATTGGAAGTCTCTGGTTGGTAGGAAAGAAGATGTTTTATGCCTATTTTGTTTGAGGATCTGTGAGGAATGTATTTTAAAATGTATGGGCTTTTTAATTAATTGCATCCATTACCTTCATGTCAGCCAAAATAGGTCTACTGCTGGAACATAGCCTCCCCATTAAAGACAAAATAATTATATTTAGACCATAAACAATTTACTGGCATCGTTTACAAATAGTAGATATTCACATTCCTTCATCGAAAAATTAATCATCTCATCATCACTAAAATGTTTGCAATAATATTAATAATATCCGCAAAGTAACGCCTGATTAGCTAACATAGCTACCAAACGCTATTTAACATTTAAAAAAATCAATTGCTAAGTGTATACCTTTTTTTTTTTCGGATGGGAAATCATCAAATGACTTTTTTATTTATTTTATTTATTTGGCTCACCAACAATTGAGTACACTCGAATAATTATGGGTTACATTGAATTCATTCGGGTCAAGTGTATCAATCTCTTACAGGTAAGCACATCATGCACTATATATTGTGTAAATGTTTACAAACAAAGCAACTTAAAATTACAGGATATTTGGTACACAGAACAATCAGGCTCCTCGGGCCAAATTAAAACTAAAAATTGAAACAAAATCTTAAAATCACAGGCAGAAATACAATTGCGGAAGAAATAAAATAAAATTATAGTCGACAACCTAATTGAATTAAAATCATAATAAAATTAAAGTTAAATAAATTCAAAATAGTAAATAAAATTAAAATTAAACAGCAAAATCAAAATTAAAATTAACATTCAAAAGAACATAATCAAAATAAATTAAACAGATAACGGATAACGTAATCGAACTACATTCACACGGATATCATAACCAAATTAGATTAAAATCACAATCAAGCATAAAATCAGACAGAAACATAACCAAAATGAAAATAAACAGAATTAAAAATTAAAAACGTAAATTTTGACATAAAACATACTTGAATTACAGGTATTATAATTAAATTAAAATAAAATGCAGACAAAATTAAGATCGAAATCATAAGAAGATTGAAGTACAAATAAAAAATATAAAAACAAACATGTAACCAAAATGAATTCATAGAAAGATTTCACATATACATAATACTTCTGAACTTAGTAAGTGAGTCCGAGTGCACATCCACCAGATCACTGTAATTATTTAATAATTTGCACAGGCGGGGTATAGGAGAGTTAGCACCTAGAACGGTTCTGCGTAAGGGAGGACGTAATGGGGTTATAGGAGCTCGTGGGTTTTTTGTAGGCACTCGAAGTTTGAACCTGCTCAACAATTGAGGACAGTCAATTTGATATCGCAGAACCTTGAATAAAAATGTTGCATCTAATAAATCTCTTCTTTTTTGAAGGGATATCATTTTGAAATGCAGGAGTCTCTCTTTATACGACCGTTTCTTTTTAGCTATTCCGGAAGAGTAAGCCAAGTGCCACAGAAACCGCTTTTGGACCCTTTCTAATCTAAGTGTGTGGGTGGCATAATGCGGTCTCCATACAGTGCTGCAATATTCTAATGTGCTACGGACCAAACAATTATAAAGTAAAACTTTAGTCTTACAGCGACGAAAGCAGGTTACATTTCTTATTACAAACCCAAGCATTCTAGAAGCTTTTTTAACTACGTTTTCAATGTGGGGTATAAACGTTAACTGCCTGTCGAATAAAACCCCTAAATCCCTCATCTGCTCTACTTCCTGTACAGAAGTCCCACATATATAATATGCGGATTGTGTAAGATTTATTTTTCTGGTAAATTTGACATGGTAGCACTTTTTGATATTTAAGCTCATACCATTATCATCACACCACTTTACTAACGTATCAATATCTCTCTGCAGCAACTCAACATCAAGATCTGATTCAATAACTCTACAAAATTTTAAATCGTCAGCATACATGAAACACTCAGAGAATTTTAGTTCATTTGCGAGATCATTGACAAATAAGTTGAACATGACTGGACCAGCATGTGATCCCTGGGGGACACCAGATGTAATCTTGTAGTAGCCTGATCGGTAACCATTGAGGGCAACAAAGAAGGTTCGACCTTCAAGATAGGATTTAAACCAATCAAGGAGGGAACCAGTGATACCGTAAGCGTTTAATTTATACAGAAGTATATTGTGCGGAACGCGATCAAAGGCCCTACTAAAATCGGTGTACATCACGTCTACCTGTTTGCCCGAGTCGATGGCACTAACCAGGGTCTCCGTGAAAGTCACTAGGTTCGTGCATGTAGATCTGGAACTCACAAAGCCATGTTGAGAGTTACTGAGGTAAAGTTTCAAATGAGTCTGAATATAGGGACAAATCAAGGATTCGAAGACTTTAGCGAAGGTAGACAATATTGAGATTGGTCTATAGTTACCTACATAGTCACGATCGTTGCTTTTATGAATTGGTACCACCTGCGCTACCTTCCAAAAATTTGGGAAAGTGCCCGTGGCGAGTGATCTATTAAATATTTGTAGCAGGGGAGCCACCAGAGACGAAGCACACATAGAAACAAAATAAGGGGGGATCCCGTCGGGTCCAGCGCCTTTTCGACGATCCAGAGCTTTCAATTTGTTGAGCAAGGTTTCAAGATCAATTATAGGAGCTGTCAAAGGTAAACTGGAAGCTAACATGTTCTGAATGTATTCTGATGGAGATGAATGATGAGTCACGTTTTGTTGACTGTACATTGCAGAAAAATGAGCAGCAAACATTTCTGATATACTGACGCCATCTGAAGATGATGTGATGCCGTCAGTCATTGTTAAGGGATAAGAACTAGTTCCACCTCGCTTGTCCTTAATATAAGCCCAAAATCGTTTTGGATCCTTGGCTATGACAGTCTCCAGGTCACTGACATACTTACTGTAGCAAGAGGCAGCCAAAACAGAGCACCGTTTACTCAGCAGTTTCAATTCGAGCTCATCCATGGGGTTTTTATAGATTCTATATCGCTGGCGTACCTTTTCCTTTTCTCTTATAGTTCTAATTAAATTTTTATCGAACCAAGGCGGGTGCGTCCTATGTTTACGTGCGGCAGGGGGATTTTGCAAAGCTATAATATTGTTAATTTTGTCGTAGAACACACTGACCATGTCATTCACATCGTGTGTATCACCAAATAAAAGGTTCCAGTCGATCTCACTTAAGCTTTTACAAATTGTCTCATAATCTATTTTGTAAAAATTTACTCTTTTGTTACTGTTATAAGGAAGTCTTGTGTCATTATTTGAATTTAAATTAATTTCAATAGGGGGATGGAAAGGGTCAATTATACTTAAGGGATTTGGAGCAGAACAAACGGAACCGGAAGTTAAGTTAATCAACGCAAGGTCAAGTATGCGTCCTGACTTATTTTTTATATTGTTGAGTTGTATTAACTTGTTTATATGACTAAAATCAGTTAGAATATGACCAATACCCGGAGCCATATAGCCACTATCGGACTCACTTACCAAGTTCCAATCAATATTCCCTAAGTTAAAGTCCCCTACTATACACAGCTTCGAACCTGACTGTACAAGTATGGTATTACAGGAGTCCAAGAAGTGTTCTAGGGTTGAACGAAGTACAGGTGGAGGCAAGTAAACTGCGCACAGAGCCAGTTGACGGACAGACTTTGTTATTGAAATGTCAATAATTACCCACAAATCCTCACAGTTGCTTTCCCATTGAAACATGCGTTTTGAATTTAAACCCCTTAATACGGCTATCAAAACACCCCCTCCATCTTTTTTTCTGTTACACCTATCTCGCCTGTAGACCACATATCTATTATCAAATAGCTCTGAACTCATCACAGAATCATTTAACCATGTCTCGGTTAATATTATTACGTCAAAGTTTTCACAAGAAACTGGACGATAAAAATTATGACATTTAGTGCGTAAGCCTCGAGTGTTTTGGTAATATATTTTTAAGTCTGAGAATGATAGATAAATTATATTTACTGTTACATTGACTAAAATGAAAATGAAAAATTAAAGCAGCTTATCTAATGTATCCTTATTCCTGATTAGAATGTGTTCTGATTCCTGTGCCTTCCGCATGAATATTCGACCACCCCGTACCCAGACAAATTGATAGCCAATTTCCTTGGCTTTCATCCTAGCGACAGCATGGAGTGACTTGTTGGTGGTAGACAGATGTTCTGTAATGTAGATCGGGGATTTAGGCCCGGTGTATCCCAAGTGGGACGTATTTAATTTGTTGTCTGGATTCGACTTGTTAAATTTTATCGTTGCTGCGAGGAATTGGTCACGACTGCGGGGGGAGGCAAGCTGAACTACAATGGCACGCGGGCGAGTATTGCTGGCATTTTGTTTTGCGACTCTTGTACAATGCTTAATATCGTTATCTTGAATGCCGCTTCCAACTATTGTAGATAATTGGGATACAATATCTATCAAATTTTCGTGCTTCTTTTCTGGCAGGCACTGAATTTCCACGTTGTTTGCGCGGGTTTGCTGTTCTAATTGGTTTATGCGTGAAGATAAATCGCTCATACACCCCCTCATCTCCGAGTTTTCCCTTCGCAACTCCTTCATATTTTCCTCAGACGCTGTATACTTTTTTAAGAGATCTTCGTATTGGTTGTTCATAAATGCCATAGATTTATCCATGCTGTCCATTTGATCTCTAATTGGTTGCAGCTGTTGGTTCAGGGTAAGTTTCATGTTTTCTATGAACTTGGTAAGCATCTCAGTTTACGCCTTTTTAATTGATTCCTGAATAAGTTGACAAATGTCGTCGGGTGCTAAGACAACTTCAGTAGGCGCTTGAGGTGGAGAACCAATTGCTTGCCTCTTATTGCCTCTGGTAGTAGAGATGTTACGCAAAGGAGTATTATCTGATTTGGCAAGCTTCGGTCCCAGATTTAGGCATTCAGGACAGTGCCACTCAGCAGGTACTTTACAATCATCAGGCAACGAAAGACAATTATAATGAAATGCCTTAAGACATTTAACGCATTTCGCATGCTTTCCATTATCTGCCGCCTGATCACAACATCCCCATAATGATCTAGGACTCGGCGACTTAACAGAATGATCTGCCATTATAATATTGCGACTTTTCGTTGTAAAGTAAACAAACGATTAAGATTTAAATAACGTAATAGGTAGGTATATTCTTAACTTTTTGTGGCTATCCGTTGCTCTGCAAACGTAGTCGGTCGCGCGAAAAAGGACGTAAGCGCCGTGCGTAGCTCGTCGCTTACGCGTTTCGTTGAGTCACTTTTTAAATACTGACCGAGGCGGTGGATTGTAACGTATTGCAAATGTTATTTACAATTTTTGTAGAATTAAAACACTTCACTCACTAAGTTCATAATGCAATGGTCCACTCATAACTGCAACTTTGTATTTCTAACCACAAATGAGAATATAAGCGTTTTTTAACAATTTAAAACAATTTAAAACACGAGCGAGCCGTACCGTGACCTGTCTTTCGTTTCGTTTTTGATTTATGCTTTATTTATGATTATTTATTTACTAGCTCTTGCTCGCAGCGTCGCCCGCGTTGTCTTCGCCCGCGTTGACTTCTCCCGCTCTGGGCTGAGCGGGAGGGAGTGTCAGACTTTTACTGACTAAAACCCATCCATGTTCCTTCATCGCCCTTTGTGTTCCGGGGCCGCGGTATCTCTTTCGAACAACCCGCAGCACCCGGCAGGCATCGGCCCTTGCGGGCCCCTTCCCTACTAAGTGCTAGCTTCACGATATTAGAAAATGCTTCGTCACTTATTCTACCTAACGCCACATCTGCACTATCTACCTCTCTGTCCGCACTGACCATCAGGGCGAGTTTTACGTCGCTGTCCGCGCCACACTTTTTTCCACCAACTTTTTGTCTCGCAAAGTTGGCAACACTGGCAGGAGCGCCGCATGCCTCGTTCACACTACCAACTGTTACCCCTATGAAGTTAAAATTAAATGTACCTACTTTCAAGAGCTTATTGTTTAGAATCTAACTTTAATTTTATTTTATTGTAGTTATCAGCTATAGCGATTTTACTCCAGTTTTTACTCAGTTCCACAATCTTAATGTAGATTAAAATATTTTCCGGTGATCACCAATTTATAATATTGTTTTCCTGTCCCTATCTCATTTTAACTGCCTCGTTGATTGAGTCGTCGTAAGCACAACTGCTGACCATGAGGTTATGGGTTCGATTCCCAGGTCAGGCAAAGTGTTATTGAGTTTTTTCATCAGGAATTTCTCAGTAACAGCCACGGGGCCTGATTTGTGCCCGGTTGATGTCAATAGTGCCACGCCCCTATAACAAGGGACTTAACATAACTGGCGAAATGTGGGTGTAATATTAGGTACACCTCTGCCTAACCCTTCAAACACCTGTAAAGGTGTGATGTTGTGTTTTCTAATTTTATTTTGGGTCACCAAAACATACTGTCCTGCTTTAGGGGTTCTTCTAGAAAAGACACAAGCATTGATCACTACACTTGCTTAATGTGGGTTGACGATTTTAATTATTATTATTTTTCTAAACTTCCCTGGTCGTCATCTCATGGGTCCTTTTTTGCTTTAAAAAAATATTATTGTTAAGTTACCACCTGCACCCTTTGAGAAGGCCGGCACAATCTACCCGTCGTATAAGTTTCTGTTAAACCGGTTTAGTTCCATCTTGTTTCGATAGATGGCGCTGTGCATTTACGTCACGTTTCTGAATCGCGGTGTTAAGATTCTCCGCCGTTTGGTTGGGTCTCTTGTACTAACTTTGTTCACTATCTCTGGTTTCCCTTCAAAACGCATAAATCTTTCGCCTTTTACTAAAGATTTCCGTGGAGGGGAACACTCAAATGAGTCTTTTATATTTTTGAAATACTCTGCTTCGGCAGAGTTTTATTAGTCAAATGAAATGAAAAATACGGTACATTACCGTGGCACGCAGCGCGCCATTTATCGTCGCCCAGCAGTGAAAACCACGTAAGTGTTTATAACAAAATTTTACAGGAGGAAGAAAAAACTGTGTGTATATCGTGTGCCTAAATAAGTTTGATGTGACTTACAAGGTTTTCATCACAACTTAATATTTTTTTTGTAAGATTATGTAAGGTTTTCAAATTAAAACAATGTACAGTTTTGGGTTACCAACACAAATTGGGCACTTTGTACACACTTTCTTCAATTTTAAATCCGGAATAACGCTATTATCAACCGCACTGGCGAGTTTCTCAGACGAAAATGGCGGATCCTATTTTGATACAAGGTTCTCATAGCACGTCATAGATGGCGCTAGGAGTAGCTGATTCGAAAGTTTGCTAGAGTAATCTGTGCTTACCGAGTTTATCAATCCAAAGAACAAATAATATTTTTTTTGAGGAAATGAGACATCCGAGGTTTTCACTGCTGGGCGACGTTATGTAAGATGGATAATTGGTTCTCGTACTTTACTTATAAAAAAAATGACGGTAATAACACTGTTGGAAATGAAAACATACACGTCCACAGCCCTGTTTTTAGGGTTTGTTCCCACTATTTCTAATATCCTAATAAACAGTTTACGGAAGAACTATTGGGAATATACAGGGTGGAAACGTTCAGCGGCAGTAAGAGGAACTACCTTAACCGAAGCAGCAACGAAAATGGTCTTAGGAGACTATCCATAATTTTTTCAGAATTTTCGATGCCCACCCATAGATTTTCAAAAAAAATTACAGTTAGCAAAAAAAACCATTTTACACATTTTTTTTTTGATGCCATTCGATCCTGTGTCTAACACTGACCAAAAACTTGTATGGGACCAACAAAGGTTGGAGTACTGAAAAGGTGAGAAATTGCAAAAAAAAAAAATCTTATACATTTTGTATGACAATTTTAATTTTTTTTTCTTCCGGTCCTCTTTCTAATACTAATCAAAGACTTCTATAGGACCAGCCCTGGTTAGAGTACTAAAAAAGTCGGCTTTCTTAAGAATCCATGCTTCCAAAAAATCTTTTGACCGTGTAGTGCACTTTTGTTGGAAACACCTGGTTATTTTTTTTTAATTGCCCATGCAAAGTTTATATGTGGGGGTTCGGAGTGATGTACTGAATGCTTAAAAGTCGTTTGTGCATCGATGTCCCTTCCTACCCTATATTACATCAGACTCACCCCAAACTCAAAACATTAATTTGTCAATTAAATCATTTACAGACACTTTCTAACTGTCCAGAAGTAGGGCAGTCAGAAATTTGAAACTACCGGCCAAAGCTTAATAGAGACAGCTCCCAAGGCACCGCCCCAGCTTAACCGCTCGCTTGTAGTTTCCTATTCCGAATGCTAAGTAGTTATGGAGAAAAACAGGGTGAAAAATTCCATGGACACTTTTTAAACCGCAATTAACAAAATCAACATCAGAGGCCAACCATATGTCCCAGGTTGACGTGTCTAGTCTAGGAGATTAGATATCACAATAAGTAATAGCTAGCCTAGTGTGGGTTTCATAACAACAACTTTAAAAACGGTGTTTTATTAGTGACATTTCATGTAAGTTCGTTACCAGCACTTTGCCTCAAAAAAGGCAAATTATTATTTTACCAGTTAACTAGCACTTCGCCCGCGACTTCGTCCGCAAATATGGTGATAGCGCGGCTAATAAGCATGATATAAGTATAATTTATAGGCTATAGCACCCACGAATAATGTAGCTTTCTACCAGTGAAGAAAATTTTAGAATCGGATCAGTAGTTCCGAAGATTTCCCCCTTCATACAAACTTACTAACAAATACCTCTTTATAATATTAGAATAGAATATTACCTAACACGTTTATTGAGAACCGCTAGAAAATGAATTTGAACCCTCTATAGGTACACCTCTGTCTGCCTAATCCTGCATTACAAGCTTGATATTATGTTTATGTTGTCAAAGGCTGGTTTTGTTAGTGTTCCAGCGTAGTTCCCCCCATCAAAGGCCAACCATGTCCCAAGACTATGTGTCTAGCGGAGTGGATATCACAATAAGTAATAGCTGAAAGTGTGGGTGGCATAGCAACGACTCAGAAAAGTGCAGCGTCACAAAGCCACTCAGTTCCTACTCGTACGTCGAGTGGGAAATTTTATTTTCGTGTGACGTCTTTTGGTTGTGGTGTGGGGCATAGGTTGGAGCGGGTGAGATCGTGGGTAGGAGTTATTTCAAAACGATATGTATAACTACATTCAAACTCTCGCCGACTGGTCGACACTTCGCGTGACCAGAGGGTTGGCTCTTTCTTTGGCCAAAAAATTAGCATTGCCAATCAACGTGGCAATGCTGACAGTCTTCTGGGCACGTTCCCGGATTACAGTTGTACTTTAGTAGTAGGTAGGTACTAAGTTTTAGTCCTTTTTTGTAAATATTTTTTTGTATATTTATTTAAGGTGGGTTACACATAGGTAAATTTAATATTGAAAGAAGAAGTTAGGAAGTGGCACCTGTGATAAAATAGTTGAGAAAAAATCTTGTGATTTGGAAACGTGCTGAGATGGGATAAAATGTGTGTGTTAAAGAGTGATGTGTAAAGGAAATCATTAATGGATGCAGAGGGAGAGGAAGACCAAAGGAAAAGTAGATAGATTGAAAAAGTATTGGTTGTCAGAGGGACTGGAAGAAGAAAATGTATTGCACTGACACCAAATAACATGGAATAACGGCTAAGTAAAAGTTTCTATAGTGTTGCACGTAAGAGACTACTGGAATGAATGTTAATTGAATAATGATAGAATTTTTGAAATAACAAATTTTTGTGTTGATGTTGCATTTATTATGAATATGGGTAGGTACCTGATCTAAACTTCATTTCTAAATATGAAGTTTACTTAAGAAACGTTTCTACGTTAGTTTCCTACTTGATCGAAACCTCATTTCTTATGATATTACTGTGCTTCCCATTTTCACCCGAGGACGGGTTACATTAAGCCCACAGTTTATAACTTGCCCCAAACGCAAAGCGCAACTTTAATTTTATAGATCAAAAGACAGACGCAGTGTCTTGCTTTTAGACATACAACAATATGCGCTCATGACGCATGCGCGACACAGACGAAACATTTTGTTAGAAATATGGACTGACGTCAACACAGTGAGGTCTAAGTACTAGGGAGGGTTAATAAACCGTTTGTTTTCATTCTGGGTAGTATTAAAAAATGGAGAAAATCATATTTTTCTTGATGTTGATGGTGACACTTATTTCAGAGATATTATAAATTGAGTAAGTTTATAGGTGTTGTGTCTATGTTAGTTATTTTTATGATATATAGAAGAAAAACTACGAAATATATTTCAATGTAATTTACCTTGAAATTTTTACAAAATATTCGTAAGTTATCGTGAGTAAGTACCTATTATAAAATGTAATTGAAACCAAGTGAATAGCAACATTGTTACTGTAACTTAAACTTAAATTAACTTTAACTTTGCCTCAGACTTGTCAAATTGTAAAGTTTTCTAATATATCACTAGTCAAAATAAATACTTAGTCCCAGTGAAAATGACAAAATAAATAGTCCCCGCAGGCACTTACAATTTGTTGAGTCTCATACATAAACACACATACACAATACATTATATTCTATAAGCACATGTGACTTATTGTAACAAAAATGTGTATTTTTTTACACACATAACATCATGCCTGTAATCCCCTAAGGGTTAGGCAGAAGTGTACCTATTAGTACACCCATATTTCGCCAGTTATGTGGCGAGCCTATTGCCATCAACCGGGCACAAATCCAGACTCCGTGGCTGCTACTGAGAAATTCCTGATGGAAAAACCCAATAACACTCTGCCCGACCTAGGAATCATCGAACCTCATGAGATCAACGATAGTCAGTGTAATTTATGTCTGGATTCGAAATAGTTAATGGACTTCTATAGCTTCCTACTTACAAAATTACTCACTAACATTTCGGTAAACTAAAAACGTATTCCAACAAAATTAAACACTAAACTGAAACAACCAATTTATTACGACTTACTTGTAAGTAAGTCGTAATAAATTGGTTGTTTCACTCAAAATACCACCAAACAATGTCAGTTTGTCATTTATCCCTCCACCACTATTTACATTGGATTTCCAACCTTATTAACATGAAATTTAGAGATAAAGGGTGAGATTGTGTGTTACAATGTATGTTGGTTGTGCTACGAGAGAAATGTTCAGAATTAGCACTGACAAGTGACGTCATAGATGCGGTTTGCACTTACGATCCTCTTATTCACTAATTGATGTGATAATACGAGTATAGCGTCTCTGCTAGGGAACTGTTTAGGTGTTTAGAAGGTCAAAGAAAATGACACCTTATAACAAAGTGAAATATAATTATGAATCCGAGGAAGGCACATGAAGCACAGCTTAATTAATAGTTCCTTACGGAGACATTTTATTATGTGCACTTATACTGGAAATATTCAGCATTTGAAAAAGGGATTTTTTTATGATAAATGTTGTCTATATTTGGGGACTTTGGAAAACATGATTGTTGGATAGCTGAAGCTCGTGATTCTTGGTTTCTTTGGTGGATTTGGGTGAAATGACTCTAGGCTTTGTTTCGGAAAATGTTTTAAAAATTGATTAATAATGTCAAGAAGCTGGTCTTTCTGATGAGGCACGAACAAAACTAAGTTTGCAATTTTACAATTATTACGTAAAAATTTCTTCATACCTAATCTTTTTAATTTTATGTAGGTAATCTTCTACGAGATCTAAAAGAGATCATATTTCACCTGGAACAACTTTCGCGGTTCAGTAATACAGTCCTTTTAAACGAATATAAAGTCGATATTTTTAAATGAAAATATAATTATTTGAGAAAACAGTAATCAGAAACTGTTACACAAAACAGTTCTGAAGTTAGCATGGCATGATGGAGAGATACATTTGGGATTTAAGACTTAGACCGCATGTGTCATGTCCAGGTGTGGTCTGCGATAAGCTGGGATGATTGATTAAAAGATCACCTTTTTGATATTATGGCGATTTTCATACGTAGCCGCTCGTCCGCGCGGTTGTGCGGAGGCAGCGAAGATTTTGAGGCGGAGCGTCGCGCGGAGAGGCGGCGAGCGCCGCTAGTCCGCGCGGACGGAGGGTGCACGCGTTTAACGTTTCATCGGAATTCATACAAGCCAATGCGACGCGAGATGATGTCGTGTGATAACCGCCTATGAGTCAAAGTGACAAAGAATAATAAGCCAATTTTTCAATATCCGCAAAATAATTGGATAACAAAATTAATCTAAATGTAAAACTTCTACTTTTGATGCATAGAACGTGAGCTCTGAAGGCAATTTTATCACGAAAGATGACGAGACAATGAGCACGCTGTAAACAAAGTTTAATAATGTAGGTATAGCGACGAAATGCCAATAAGGAAATTACTTAATAACTACGAGGAAATTAATAATGAATTCGCAGAAATAAATATTAATGTTATAATCGTATTTTATCGTTACAGTTGATAATAATTTCAAGCAAAGTGATATTGGGTTCTTCCATGAGGAATTTCTTAGTTCTTGATGGCAATAGGCTCGCCCCCTATTACATGGGACTTAAACATAACTGCCGAAATGTGGGTGTACTATTTGGTAAGTACAACTCTGCCTAACCTTTCCTTGATTACAAGCGTGATGTTATGTCATCTATTTATATAAAAATCAATGTCCGTTCATCTGAAATCTATAGACTCCTAAACTACTGAACCGATTTCCATGAAATTTTGCACAGTTGTTCTACATACGCCAGGTAAGGTTTCTGAAGGGTAGGTAGGTAGGCAAGGAGGTAGTACTAGGTAGGGAAAAGTGCATAGCAACGCTTGCCGGGTACAGCTAATGTTCCGCTTGTGTTTCCGAGACAAACCTAAATTGTTACGTAGTGAAAAACGGAGAAGACTTTCTCAAACCCCCGCTCACCGCAGTACTGTTACTCTAAGACCTGTATACCTTCATACATACCAACATAGCTGCCATCTTAATCTAACAGATTAAGCCTAGATTTACGACTGAAGATTAACGCTTTAATTCCAGCATTAAATAAAGACGTGACCCTTATTCGTGGTGCCTAGTTTATGCCGTAATTGAATAGTAAACTAGGTCATTTTGATTTTAAACAAGGTAATTTTCTTAGGACTTGTTTCTTGATTAATATTCCAGCCCAAACCCTAGTTTGGGCTGAAATAATGTCTAGACGTGTTATAGTTTTATCAATTTTAGAATTAAGTAATTAATACTTTCTCTTACAGAACTTTTCTGTTATAGGACTTAAAAAAAACTGAAGATTATTTAAGTGAAGAAAGAAGATTTATTCCTATTTGCCCCCACCGGTCTGTCACCACTGGTGGAAATTCCAAAACTTTTCTCATCTACCACCACTGGTGGTGGTTGCGTCTGATTAATCGCATTAATTTCTTCTACTTCTGTCACCACTGGTGGCAGATGCTACTTGAATAAGGTCAAATCATTCAGTTGAAGGCGTCCACGGCGGAACCTTTGCCTTCCTGCAGCAACGGTTGCTTCGGCCATCGGATTTCGAATACAACAATAGGCATTTTAGTATTCAACCCAACACATGACATAACATCAGGCATGATTTCCCCAAAAGGTTCGGCAGAAGTGACCTAATTTATTTATTTAATTATGGCACTCCAACGATTTATTCACTAATACATTTTTGGGCTACTGTTAAAATTTAGAGTGAATTTGTCACTTAAAGGTACACAGCACTTCCATATTTCAGGTTTTTTAAATATTACATGGAGTACTTAATATAGGCAATAAAAAACAAAACTACATGACTACAATATTGAAAATAAAAATAAAAAAGTTTGAAGTCTATTTTGTTGCTCTAAAGAATAACACAGTCAATGACAAATAATAAACAAGTAAGTAATAATATTAATACTAATACAATAAAGAACTTAATACTAATAACATAATAGGCAGTAGGTAAAACCACATTTAACCAGTTATACTCTAAGGTCCATCATCCCCTGTAATAGGGGGCGAGGCTGTTGCAATCAATCGAGCACACATCCAGATTCCGAGCTACTACTGAGAATTTCCCGGAATACCTTTAAATCACATAAGTATTCTGACGAAATTTGGGTGTACTATTAGGTAAACCTCTGCCTAACCCTTATGGGATTACAGGATGTTGAGTTATGTTGTAAGTAACATATTTTAGCCCGACCATCTCTTTTTTTTTTTGTTAGCCTCTCATGTGTCCCACTGCTGGGCAAAGGCCTCCCGTTTCTCCTTCCAAACCTCTCTGTCTTGTGCGATATCTGGCCATGTTCGCCCCGCAAACAAGATCAGATCGTCACACCACCTTCGCCGCGGTCTACCTCGACGGTGATCTCCTCCGTCAGGCGTCCAGTGAGTGACGATCTTCGCCCACCTCTCCGGGTGCATTCGCGCTACGTGGCCAGCCCACTCCCACTGTAGCTTGGCTGTTTTTTCTCCGACATCGTAACCTGAGTTAACACCAAACAAAATTAAAATGTTGTTGTTAGTGACCATCTCATACGAATAAAATATTCTATACTATATTCTACAAACAATTCTACAATTTTAGTTAAATTCACGCTTCATTTCTCCAACATTTCGGTATTTGAAACAACCAGTGAACACGTTATAATCGTATCTAGCTGTAACCCTCAATCCATTAGAGGTCTAGAACGAGTCATTAGACAAACGACTGTAGAACCTAGGAATTATTTATCTTTACCTAGATTACCTACAGAGCTACTGAGCTAGTGTTTGCACAGTAATTTTCCAATAAAATAGTCTAGCAACATTTCTTAAGTAGATAATATCGAATCCTTGCTTCAGAAAGCACGTTTAGTTGGTTTCGGCTGTCATTAATCAAATGTACAACATTAGTTTTAGTATATGCGAAACCCGAAACACGTGTCTAGTATTTTTATAAAACTGTATCATGAAAAATCACAAAGTTATAAGCTTGTTATGTTACCTGGTTGTCCGTACAAAAACATGTTCACCACGCTGCGCCCCGGTGTGCGCCCGCGCCTAATGCCTGTGTTGTGCACGTGTGATTGCGGATAGGTACTAAGTGTCGCTCGATGTCCAACTCGTAACCTTTTTTAAATATTTTTGGGACAAAATTATTGGAATCGATTCAGTTCGTTATTCTGAACAAACTATATTCTGGTTTCGCATATACTAAAAAATAATGTTGTATACTATATTTGGCAGTTGTAACTGGTAGCCAGAAGCCAAAATATCTGACTACCAGTCTAATGCTGGGATGGGCCACATTGGCGGGATTCGGCAAAGGTGGGAAATAGACGGAACTATACATCCTGTATTTCTCCATATCTTGAAATGATTCGCCAAATACCGCCAATGTGGCTGTAGCATTAAACGACTATCTATCATGTTACCCAGATACCGCGGTGGGGAATAATGGGAAAGTCAAATTAGCTAGGTATCGAAAAGCATAAATAGGGCGACCCTCATGAAAGTCCTATTGGTGCGGAAGGTTACACAGACATTTTATACCGGCTGAAAATAATTCATCAAATTAATAGTTAAATCATAGCACAGCTCTGTCAGCTGCTCCAAATATTATTCGAAATTCAAACCGCGTGAAAAGCGATCGCGATTGTTCAAGCCCTATGGCCGTCCACCAAAATGATTTATGTTTGTTTTTCAAACTATATTAAATAAATAAAACTCCGTGCGTAATTTGTACGTTTTAAGAGACTTAATAGCATTCATAATGGAGTTACGGCTGACATCTGTAGTGTAGGTGTCGACCTTCTACGAATTTTAGAATTATTTATATGTATGAACCTTTTCAAATATTATTTTAAAATAAATATGGTTCAACAGATAGTGTAGAGTTCACATTGAAATAATCTTTGAGATTTGTACCTCAGTCCAAGTCTTAGACCATTATTGTCTAACTAATAAAAAAAAAAAAAATTCACTCACTACACACAAAGTTGATCGTCTCAACCGCTAGTTCTAGAAGCATGAAATTTAGCACTACAGTTCGTTAAATAACAATAGTCAACACGTAAGTAGAATTTTTTTAAATTCATTCTCAAAAGGGGTGAAATAGTACTACTACTTTATACTCGAGAATCTATGAAGTATCTCTTCACTCCTGTCAGATTTCTTTTTCAATAGACATCAGTCCACTCGCCAGAATGCTATGGTTTTGCATTCAAAAATTATTATATTTCAGTGGTTTTAGTGGACATAAAGAAAATTTTACTGCTTGCAATCAGGGGGAACTCGTGGCTAAATAATAACAGCCGCTCAGGTCGATCGTCAGGTTAAGTCGCGCTTGCCTGGGTTGGTACGTGGATGGGTGAACAGCCATACATACATACCGATTTTCCTACGTGCCTCGGAAAGCACGTTAAGCCGTTGATCCCGGCTGTCATTTGTAGATCTTTGACAGTCGTTTCAGGTAGTCAGTGGCCTGAAAGTCTAACAACCAGTCTTACCAAGGGGTATCGTACCCAGTACAAACTGGGTTGTGGAAGTCAGATAGGCAGTCGCTCCTTGTAAAATACTGGTATTCAGCTGCATCCGGTTACACTGGAAGCCGACCCCAACATAGTTGGAAAAAGGCTAGGCAGATGATGATGCAATCATCTTTACATCCTCTAAAACGCGTTGCATCCCCCAATTGCGACGAAACCAACCTTTCTTCATCCCTATAATCCAGCTGCATTAACTGCCTCTGCAGTTCTGCTCTCAGTCTGTGGCTGCCCCAGATCATATCGGATAGGTCCAGCTAGGTAATTTATACAAAATATGGAGGCGCCAGGGGTTACGAATACATAGGGTTATAACAGTAACATTAGTATCTAAGCATGCGACAGGCATGGAGCGGGTTAATAGTAGTGTTGCCATGCGGGTGTCGTGAGCTGGGACATGGATTGTGGTATTTTTTTTTTGGGATTCTTCTTGGTGTTCGGGAATGAATCTCTGTTATTGCAAAAATCTATAGGTAGCACTTTTACAATGTGAAATAATTGCTTATTTCGAGGTATTCCAACCAGAGCACACAAAACACTCTTAAGAGCACGAAAAGTCATCAAGATCAACCAATCGTTTATCGTTTAAAATGAATGTTCGCGAGTACATTCGGAAAAAGCTGGCAGTATCGTCACTACGTTAATGTTTTCCCCATTGTTTGTCTTATTATTTTAGTATATCCGTGTATATGTTTATTTACATTTATATATATATATATATATATTGATTTATATTTATAGTATTTTAATATATTTTTATAGTATTTTATATATCCTTGTAGTTTAGTTTAGTATTTGATTAAAATTGTTTTCAGACTATACACCTACCACTGTTTGTCTCTGCATCACCCAAAACTTGACTGGTAGAAAATGCCTATGGCATTAAGTCCGCCTCTGTACATTGTGCTTGAAGAGTTAAATAAATAAAAGTATTCCACAAAGCGCACACTTAGAGAGGGTTATTGACTTTGATTTAAAATAACGTCGTGTGCTCAGTCTGCTCTTATTCGGTGTGCTCTGAATGGAACACTTCCCAATTTCGTTTACATCTTTGATTCTTATATAAATCAATTATTATTTCCATCTACTTAATTTTCAGATTTTTCAAAGGTAAACTAAACATATAAATGTAATGTTTCCATTACTTTTTATGTTTTGGCATAGGTTACTAGTGTCAACATACAATCAATTAGCACTTGACCTGTCAAATAGTCTTTTGCAGTATTTTTGACATGCTTCGTTCTTCTTCTTTTAAAAGAAATAAAAAAAACATCTGCCAAACGATGGGGCATAATATGTGGATCTATTCTATCCACCCACATTAAAAGAACTGCGATGTAAAGGTACCAAACTCGTAGTTTAGTTAAGGTTGACTCAATTTAAAAACATTGCCATTCATGAAGGAAACTGGTTTCTAAATCCTATCACAACAAATCTTCTTTTCCCATCAACTCAGTTACTAAGGATAGTCCTAACCATCATCTACAGCATAGCCACCCTACCTAATGGCGGTCATGCCTTACTCGTCTACCATTAAAGACATCTGACGATAGTTAAATAATAATTAGGTCCCGCACGTGTTTCTAACCACGCATGGTGATATGAGGACTATGAAACGTAATCGCTTTGGCGCGATAGTAGAACCGGACCTTAAAGTTTGGCTGCAACTTTTATCTGCATTTCGGGATTTATGTTTTGATGTGCCGGTACGGCAAGCAACGACGTTAGGCCTAGGTTCGATTCTCAGGTCAGGCAAAGTGTTGTTAGGTTTTTTATTAGGAATTTCTCAGTAGCAGCTACGGATATTGGATTTATGTTCAGTTCATGGATACAGGGTCTCCCACTATTACATGGGACTTAAAAACAAAACTGGCAAAATTTGGGGGTACAGTATTCCCTCTTCACCACCACCTCACCACCTCTGACTAACCCTTCGTGCACGTGTATCTAACTACGTATGGTGATATGAGGACAATGAAAAATAATCGCTTTGGCGTTATAATGGAACCGGACCTTAAAGTTCGGTGCAACTTTTATCTGCAAATTGAGATTTATGTTTTGACGTTTTGTGATAAGAGGGGTTTTATTTGCTTTAAAATAGCATGAGTTCCTGTGCTGTGTGTACTTTTCTATACTTTTTGTTAAAGTTATCACGGAACCTTAATAGTAACCACGGCATTGAAAGACAAATATTTTCGTCACCGCATGATGATTCTTCTTTATTGTGTGGTTAGTGCCTAACCTGGTGTCAGAGTTTTAGAGAGTCGAGAAATATCTCATAGGCATGCTGGTTTCCTTCACCGAAGCAAGTGATAATTACAGGTACAATACGCACTTAATTCCGAAAAATCCGAGGTCGTCTTGGGTTCGAACTCGAAACCTATGACTGGGCAGCCCAACGGTCACACCACTAGACTATCACTGCTGGAGAGATGTTATTTGAAGAAGTCTTCTTCTTCTTTTCAATTGACCAACTAACTTCTTCATAAGGTAACCACATACTAACCTGTAAACGCCAATGACGGACGCTTCTTTTCAGTAGCGTCATTGGCGTTCATTAGATCATAAGAAAGTGTATTTATCTTGTAGTAGTTTTTACTACTTTTGTAACAAAGACTACCCACAGCACTTGACTGCTTGTCATGAAGGGCTCAAAGTAATAGTAGAAGAATAAAGAAGAATGAATGAAGAATAATGGTAGAGTAATAATTAAGTTTTGATTAAAGGTTATGCTGATTTTTTCTCTGATTTAGTGACAGTTGTTTTTCAGTCACTTCACAATTTAGAACACCTTTACTAACACTGCTCTTTTTGCCCTTACCCGGGGGGTACGTAGCTTTCATCTGTACGTTATTTAGCAGTATAATTTTGGGATCACATGGCAAGCCAAAGAAATCCCTTAGAGATTCATAGGCGATTGTTAACTTTTGTTATTTTTTATCTTGTTCTAAGTTTTTGTAGTAAGCAGCGACTTACTGTCGCGCCTACGCTGTCCTCCCATACTTAAGTGCTAACTCTGTAACATAAAAATATTGTAAAACCAAATGATTTTAAAAGAGTATCCACGGAGTTTCTTGCCGGTTCTTCTCCATAGGAAATAACCAACCCGAACCATGCACCTTTGCTTGACGTTTTATAAGTGCCAATGTAGGCTTATGTGAAATAAAATATTAAGATTTTTTGAAAATTAAATGTCGTGCAGGACAGCGTCGTGTGAACGGCCTCTTACATACGTAACGCGCCTAGCACTTAAAACTACATCAGAAAGCGGTGAACCTACTCCTAAACTTAAAATGAGACTTAAAACAAATAGAAGGTGTCTGTCACGGCGACTATTTATTATCTCGTCCTAGACTTAATATATTAGACAACTTTATAATCTGATAAGTCTGAGGCAAAGTCAAAGTTTATTTAAGTTACAATAGTTACAAGTTGGTTTGGTATTAACATTGTTAAAATTGAATTTTACAATAGGTACCTATCGGTGACTCATATCATGTTGATATTTTGAGCTAAATTACATTCTATTAGGGTTAAGATAAGATTAATTTTCCTTCATTATTTCAACATTATAATTCCTGCCTCTATCACAATTTATTTGCTTTCGGCGCAGCATGTCTTGTTCTTCCATTCTAGCCATTGTCACTTTCCACACAGTATCCATTCTTCCAAAATAAATGTTTTGTTTCGTTGTCCTGCAGGGGGAGGGGATGTGTGGTGTTACGCGAATGGATAAAATAAGAAATGATGTACATAAGAGGAAATTTGGAAGAGGCACCGGTGACTGAAAAGTTGTGTGGTAATCGGTTGGCTTGGTATGGGCATGTGTGGCGGAGGAATGCGGATAATGTTGTAAGGAAAGTTTGAGTATGAATGTGGATGGGTATAAGAGGAAGACTAAATAAACGATGGATGGACTGTGTGAAGGATGACATGGCTAGAATATAGGTGTCTGATGAAATGACGAGTAACAGAGAAGTATGGAAGAAGAAGCCATGCTGCGCCGACACCAATTAAATTGGGATAAGGGCAGGAGAATGGTGGTGATAGTTTTTAGAGCGTGATTTTCAGTAGACGGGGTTTTGTTTATGGCAATTTAAAGGAGTGTCCATGGAGTTTATTGCCCGGTATTTCTCCATAGGAACTTATTATTTGGAATAGGAAACTACAAACCTACTGGTGGGTTAGGAGCGTCTATTAAGCTTTGGGCCAGTAGTTTCATCTTTCTTTTTGACCTACTTCAAGACAGATATAAAGTGCCTGAAATTTAAATAAATATGTTAAGTTTGAGTTTGGACGATAACTTTAACAGCAGAAACAAAAGGTCAAGCAAAACAAGTCACCTAACAGAAAAGGGTAAGGTTAATAAAAGTCACATTTTGTAATTAAAAAAGACTATTCTCTTTATTCATCATCACATAATCACCATAATAATCAAATCATAAAGAAGTTATACCTAAGTTTTCTACGATTACATTTTCCTAGTATGGATTTAACATGTTATCTCGGAAACTACTCGGCCGATTCCAAAATTGTTTTCACTGTTGGTTAGCCACACTATTACGGAATACCATAGGATATGGATGTTTCTTCAACACGGACGAAATCGCGACATAAGTTTATAGAAAAATCATAGTAATTCAAACAAGCCATCAATAAGTAGGTATCTGTCTGTGTATATTCTTTCTTTGTTTAGTAGTTTTACGTTGATTTAGGTTATTAAATGAGACTTCTTTTTTGTTATTTCTTGTACTTGAACTTGATAGGTTGTTTTTTGCTGAAATATGGGTGTACTATAGGTACACCTCTACCTACCCCTCCGGGCAACACCGGCAAGAGGTTACGAGATGTTAAGGAGGGTGATAAATTAATATACGTACTGGAGTAGATTCTGTTGAAGAGTTTGTCATCAATAAAAAGAAAGAAAACCTATTTTTGTTGTTTAGGAAGCTTTAAATTTTCAACCTTATAGGTTTTCAAAACTCGCATAATTTCGAATTTCAAATCGAATTTTATTCTCGGATCTATGCTTTGCAGATCAGGCAGTAGTGACAGCAAGAACTGTCTGTCTGGATCGTTGTTGACATCATTTTCTTTTTTCCTTTTTAAATGTTCTTCTAGCAAGTTGTACACTCTGTCTTCTCCTTTATCTAGTCTTCTTTTTTTAAGTGTTGGTTGACAAGGATATGCTTTATTTTCGATAAAATTAACTGAACTTTGAGACTCATTGTCACTGTCTGCATTATTTTCAAATTCAATGATCATGGTTTCATTATTGCTATCTTCATCATTTTTTTTTATTTCATAAATAGGTTTCAAGAACATTAAATTTTCATAGTATGCGTACTTTTTTGATGAAAACGTGAGTCCTGAAGCGGATGCTGCGTTTGTTTTCTTTAATTCCCGTAAAAACGCATCTCTTACGCCCTTCCATTTCTTCTGAAAGGTTGAGACTGGAAAATAATAAACAAAATTATAATTCATTTAATTACAGTAGGTACACTTAGGGTTGCCAACCATACTTTATAACAACGTATCCTACTTTATTTTTGGTTAACATACTTTATACTTTTGCATAAAAATAAAGTATGTGGAAATACTGTATTTCCAGGCAGTACAATTATCAGAAGTATTACACATTTTATTGATAATTATGAATGTAAGTTTTATGCCTATTTGAAAAATTGGTTTGATTTTAGTGGAGATAACTGGCTTTCAATACTTCCTTGCATATCTTTAAAAAATGAGGTAGAAGTTAAACATTTTGAAATGGTAATCTCAAAGGCCAATTAACGAGACAGATTAAATATTAATATGATTGATTTATATTCCGAGTCAGTAAGAGTGACAGAGATGATACAAATTAATTCTACTAATATTAATAAAGAATTTTCAGAGAAAAATACTGTTGACAATTTATGCATCTGATAGCTTACCATGTGTAAAGAAAATTATTTCTTATTACTTTACTTTACTATATTATTACTCTCTATTCCCGCCACGTCAGCTTTCACTGAAAGAGTTTTTTAGTAATGAATCTAAAATGGCGGAAAGAGAGAAACAGAACATCTATAAATTTATTATAAACGATTTTATTGTTTATTTTAATTTAAATTGGGAATGTAAATATAGTTTCCAAAACATAACAAAAGTATATTGAAAAACTGTTAGTGTGTGTAGTGGCACACAAACACATTGTCTTCAAGGGAATAAACAAATAAAATTTTGAAAAATAAATGCCTTTTTCTTCTTCCAAATACTTTATTTTTTCCCTATTTAAAAATGTGATACGTTATTTTTCTAAAAAAAAAACAGTTGGCAATCCTATACACTAGTCAGATGTATATAGTTATAGTTTAACTGCATTCGGTTAGACTGGAAGCCGACCCCAACATAATTTGCGAAATGGCAGATGATGACAGTAGGTACACTAGTATCTTCTTCGAAAGCGTTGAGGTCAGGAATTATGTAACGAGAACGTCCGACCGGGATAAAAATACTCATTTTCTAACCTAGGTCACAGAATAAATACCCAATTAAAAACCTGGATATTTATTTATTTACCTGTGCATAAATACACAATGTGCAATAATGTACCTACGAAAGCAATAAATCTATTCAGTTTGTCATCAAATCAAAATTATATGAATAGACAACTAGACGCCTGATGTGTACGTAGTAACACTTTCCTGAACTACAAAACCGACCTTAATGCTGCGTAATACAGCTGTTTTAATCAAGCTACGGGCTACAGTTGAGTGTTCAAAGTAAATGGAATTTTGTAAAGCGCGCGCTCGCGCCTACCTAGCATATTTCGCTGTAGACTGCCTACACGACTGGTTGGCTAGATAGATTCTCTTTCGATAATAAAAAAGTTTAAAATCTATATAGGTAATAGGCCTATTATTACATCATTCCTACAGCACCTACTATTGTTTACATTTTTTAAGCCATCTCGTGTCGCGTAAAAACCAAACGTTTGACTAACACTAACACCCGTATCTATTGTCAAGTTAAAGTAATTACTTTAGCTTAAGAAATTACTTATGCATTTTTTTTATGCAAAAGACCAGGATTTAATAGAAGTAAGAACTGTCATTTGTCAAAGAAAGCAAAGCTAAGAATTCAAACTTTTTAAAGTTCTAACTTCAATCAATTACTAAACTACATAATAAAATTCGTATCTTAAAAAATACATTTACTGAAGTAAACACTTTGACTTGTTTATAGATACGGGGGTAAGTATCGGGCACGTCACGAACTTACGACATAAATAAGAATCGCGAAAGAATCTGCCACTAGTACCTACTTAGTCGCAAGCTAGACAGAAGTGACGTAAGAAGCGTCGCAGACAGGGCAGAGAGGGGGCACGAACGCGACTTTTTAAATTATAGGCATAGAAGAGACGAGATACAGTGGGCACGATACGCTTTGGACGCAATTGTATTGTGTAACGAGCTGGAGTCCGCAACTCCATGTCCAAAGCGCGTATTTTGACGCAATATTCTACTATTGAAATAAGCGATCTGAGTTTGCGACACGCGGTATTATGCACCCCGCGCCCAACCCGCACCCGGGCTTCAGCTGAGCGCTGACCTCGCCGCGTCTACCCGTCATCGCTTCTGTATGCTTGCATTGTAATAGGACGAAGACGTCGAAGCGTTGCGTCTTTGCCCCGTCATTTCTATGGATATGTTTTACACCGCGACTTCGCGAAACTTTCTTAGATTTTGAATGAAAGTCTATTTAAAACAAAGGTACCATCGTCACCATCTACACCTTAGCTCATAAGATAGCAGGCCAGATATACTGGCCTGCGCGTAAAAACCATACGTTTGACTAACATTAGGTACCTATCAAGTCCTAACGTCATGAATTCACGACACAATATTATACAAGAATAGTGTGAGAATCTACCACTAGGAAACTACATACGTACATAGATTATTTCCCGCGTAATCGCTGACGTCACAAGTTTATCGCGCGAATACTTCGACACACCGCACCGCAAAAAGATGTCCTCTATTAATCGCGACGCATGCGAAGCTAAAACAGCTAAGTACTAAGTAAAAAGGCATTATAACTACTTACTTATGCCATGTCTTTCTGCATCGGTCGACTCAAAGTACTCAGGTACGAATGAAGCGCACAGATCTTCCCAAGCTGCTTTCTTCACTGCCCTTTCGCTATATGCCGGTGTCCTACTGTCCCATATACATGGTCTTGCTTCTACTTCACTGATCAATTGTTCAATACAAAACCTCATTTTAAAGCGCGCGTATTTGGTCGCGATGCCGAAGCTAACTGGCAGCGATGCGCGGCGTAAGAGGGGAACGGGCGGCCAAGGGGGAGTGAGGGGCGAGCGCGAGGCAGGTCGATGAATCGAGGCGCTGTTGCCAGCTCGCGCGTATACGGGCGCTTCGCGTCGCGTCGCGCGTCGTTCACAGCTGGCGGCATCGCGCTAACGGGCATCCGAAAACGACCTCCAAAACACGGCCCATAACGTCCATTTTCCGATGCACGCGCGTTCAAAGAGACCCCGTGTCGTCATGCCGCATCTATTCAAGCGTGCAAAACGAGTTTTAACGCACCGGGTTATAACGTCTATTATTCAATGGCATTAATCGTAGCTGGCAGGCATGACGGTTATCGTAGCAAGTACAAAGATAACACGATTATGTTTTTGTTGATATAAGAATTATTAAGTTAGATACATAAAAATAGATTATAGTTCCAGCAAAGAAAATAATATATTTTGTGTTGGTCAGTTACTGAATTGAGACCCTATTTTTGGTGTCATAATTAGACTAATGAGATTTACATAACATAACATCACGCCTGGTAATTCCCAATGGGTTAGGTAGAAGTGTACCTAACTAGCACACTCACATTTCACCAGTTATGTTAAGTCCCACGTAATAGGGGACGAGCCTATTGCCATCAACCGGACACAAATCCAGACTCCGTGATCGCTACTGAGAAATTCCTAATGGAAAACCCAATTACACTTTGCCCGACCCGGGAATCGAACTCAGGACGATACGTTCAACAGTCACGCTTGCGACTTGTTTAAACGCCTACCAATATTATAATAGCACTATCACAATTAATCAAATTATTGCACGTTGTTGTAGTAAAGAAAATAAATATAAGGGATGCTGTCAAAGGCCAAAATAACCCCTTGATGACTGCAAGTGACTAAATCCAACCCTGTATGTGAACACAACATTCAATTTGCTGCCTAATCCATGTCAGTATAAGGTGTATAACACGTTGTTACCGACAAGTCCGCAAGTGAACTAGCCCGAAATCCGGTTACTTAGTCAAGTCACCCGTGAACCAGTTACTAAGATATCGGAAATTACTTAACATGCTACCATGTGGTACCTAATGCCACTAAGTAGTGACGTTGTGTGCAATTTACGGGCCCACTTAGAGCCCCTGTCCCACCGACGACGACGGAGAGAATCAGTCAGGAAGACTGATAAAAGCTTATTGTAGATGGCGCGACCACAGGTAGGTCTCAATCTGACCAATCTGACCAATCTATAGGTACAAATAAATAAAATTGAAATGACTTTTTGTAATTTCAAAATAACAGTTTTTTAATAAATGCTTATGAAAGTATGTTACGGTAATAACAAAAAAAAAACGATATTTTTAATTTTTGTCTCTCTGTCTGTCTGTTTGTACGGCTGAACCGATTTCAACGGGACTTTTACTGGCAGATAGCTGATGTTATAAGGAGTAACTTAGGTTTATTTATTTCACAAAAAGAACTAGGGCTCCGTGCACAAAAATTTAAACTTTTGAAATTGTTAACTAAAACAAAAAAAAAAATCATGAAATTCGTGCGAAGTAATTCATGGGTGGGCCCTAAGTTTCAATCGGTAATCGGACGTTGCTTCGCGCACTCGCTCATGGCCACGCGACAAATCTATCGAAACTACTCACTGCAACTAGGAACTAGCTGGCAAAACAATTGAATGTCAACTTGTACCAAAGACTCGCAACTATAAACAACAATTATCACTACACGTACTAACTGTCGCTAAATTATAATGTCATGCGTATCATAATACAAGACCTGTGTATTGTGATACGCGTGCGATGGGGTGTATCTGTTAGTTAAGTAGCGATAGCTAGCGTTTGGTACAAGTTCACTTTTAATTGTTTTTTAACCTTCTTACCATACCACACCACCATACCATTTTTAGACCAGAGCGGGGAGGTACGATTCTCCTTTGTTATGTGATGTTGATCAAAGCTGATGTTCAAAGATGCATTTTGAACAACAGCCTAGTTTCTAAACAGATTAGTTATAAATTAGTTTACTAACATAGGTATAAGGTATTTTTTTGTTAACTAACCCATATGGATTTCGCTTATCCGAATAAAAGTTTTTTTTTTAAATGAGGTGGTTACGTATTCCACCGGCATATATTTTTTTTCATATATGTTTATCAATTTCTCCGAGATTACTGGTCCGATTTAAGTGATTCATTTTTCTATTTGGTAGCAGAAGCTCGCGCTTTGGTCTCATATAAATTTTATTAACTTCGCTTACGTACTTCATAACTTATCCTCAATAACATACATATATTTTTTCTTCGTGGATAGTGTGCTAATATTGTCTAGTTACAATGTAAAATTGATACTTGGCAAGAATTTCTGACATATCACCACTAAAAAGGGGTAAAAAAAAAAACATTTTTGCAAAAAAAACCGACTTCCAAAAAAAAAAGAACAAAAATTTTTTTGGAAGTCGGGTTTTGTTTTGCTAAAAATTTTTGACTACAGTAGCTGTACTCGCTTGTCGCTAACATCGGCAGTGGGGCAGACGCCTCATACCTGTCGATACTAGCCTGGGATTGAGGTGGGAGATTATGTAGGTGAAGCGATAGTGGTGGTGTTTGACGTTCGGTTGATGTAAGATTGTATCGGGTTTGTGAAATTGTGCTGATAATTTGCTACTATACAAATTGTTCTTTTATGGAGTGTTCAGGACAAGAAAAAAAGTATTTTATTGTTGTTAGAACGATTCTTGTATAAGTACTTGATATATATTTATGGTGTCAAGAAAAAAAAAAGATAAAACTTTTCTTAAACTTAAATTGAGTGTTTTTAACCTTTTAAACGGCATTGTCGCCTAAACGTGACAAGCAAGCGCGTGCCCTGTACGCCACCGACACAAATATATGTGACAATAAATGCGATGCACGAAATAAACAATTAAATCATTACTTTTTTGAGTTTTTATTTGTATACCTTAAATATTCAAGCTCTTGTCTTGTCTCTTTAATGATATTGTTTTTCGATAAAGTTTTAGAATCCCTACTTTTTTTGTATGCGGTGAAATTGTGGCTTGGCGTGGAGGGCACGCGCCGGCCTTCATGCTCTGGCGTTCGGAAAGGTTAAAAAGCCTTTCGCTGTTCTTTTCTACATAAAATTGTCGCTACTTTAGGTACTTCATCATCTCATCATAATACCTTCCTGCCCTTGTCCCATTCTACTTGGGGTCGGCGCAACACGTTTTCTTCTTCCATTCTCCCCTGTCAACTGTCACTGCATCATTTACTCCTTTCTCTTTCATATTGAGTACTTTTATTTACCGTTTTCATTGTTAAAAAACAACAAGAACAACAGATAAAACTATGATTACATTACAGCTTCTTTTTAAATTCATCATCTGCCTAGCCTTTTCCCAACTATTTTGGGGTCGGCTTTCAGTCTAACCGGATGCAGCTAAATAGGTACCAGTATTTTACATGGAGCGACTGCCTATCTGACCTCCACAACCCAGTTAGTACTGGGTAATACTATACCCCTTGGTAAGACTGGTTGGCAGACTTTCGGGCCACTGACTACCTGTAACTGCAGTGACTGTCAAAGATCTACAAATGACAGCCGGGAGCAACGGCTTAACGTGCTTTCAGAGGAAATTCGGAAACTCGTCTTGATAAACGATTTATTTTTATTATCTTAAAAATAAATCACCAATCAAATCAATCCAAATTAATAAAACATTACACCTACCCGTCGAACTCTTAAATTCAACCGATATTGACTACATCAGCCCAAAAATATAAAAGTTCTTCCACACATCGGCATCGGGTAAAACATCGAGTACCCGGGTGGACCGTAAAATTTTACAACGCAAAACCGTAGCAAACTGTAAAATTTTGAAACGGAATATTACATAAGGATATGTGTAGACCGAGCTTAGTGCGCTTGTTATCTGCAGTTTTTATTGTTACTGAATATCGGTGTTTTAGTGCGAAGAACTCGGTCGAGAAGATAAAATGGTGTGGTTTTATATTTTCGGTGCGGTCTTTTACTGAGCCATTGGGCAGCGTACCTAGCACCAGTTCCAGGTGGCAACAGTGTTGTGTTTATATGCCATTAAGGATCAATGTAGGATGCTGCTATAAAACTGCTGTGAGCAACATCACGCCTGTAATTCCTGAAGGGTTAGGCAGACGTGTACTTAATAATAGTACACCCACATTTCGTCTGCTAAGTCCCATGTTATAGGGGGCGATCCTATTGGCATTAACCGGCCACAGATCTAATCTCCGTGGCTGCTACTGAGAAATTCCTGACAGAAAAACCCAATAACAATTTGCCTGACCCGGGAGTCGATCCCAAGACCTCGTGCACAATAGTCGTAATCTCGACCACTAACCCAACGAGGCAGTCAGTGGAGGTGTGAGCTATACTAGCAAGTTTAAGTACAGTGAATCCTGTGACCTTTGTAAGTGGTACTAAATATGAAGCATTTTCAACTGGTACTGACAAGGTAAATATTAGTAATATTAGTAGCTACATCTAATTTACTTATAAGACCTGTATACATACTACTCATGTTTTTACAAAATAAATATATCTTTATCTTTATCTTTATTAGAATTGTCAATTTTTCTTGTAAAAAAATAATATTAAAACATTTTTTTTCACTGGTCCCAATTATTCCCCTCGTCTCCCTGTTCAGCCCGTCTTACTCGGCACAGGTTTGCTAACAAACGAGAAGCAACTTAACTCATATTTCTTCGAAAGCCAGACAGCAAAAATTACAAAACCATTTGTTGCTGGTTGTCTGGCTTGGCAATCGGAAACAATGCCTATTTAGTTTTAAGAATGAATTAAACGCCTAGTTTACGGTTTCCGTGATCCAAGGGCTAGCTTTTACCTCGGCCAGAGGCTAAGTGTGTGCCATGCAACGTGGCAACGCCGCCAGTCTCTTGGACACATTACCGGCTGACAGCGTTGAGGAGGAGTTTTTTATGCCTTTTTACAGTTTGTTAATTTAGTAGTTTATAATGTATTTTTTTTGTGAATTAATTATTTTGTTAAATTATTTTTTGAAGAATTAAATAAATGTATGTAGATTAGCTTCCACTTGAAGACAGACAGTTCATTCTTAACAAAACATGGTCTTTTCCCACAAACTAAACAACAGAACTACTACCTCCTAAAACCATGTCCTAACTCCTAACAACCGTCCTATATTTCGGCAGTGTATACCGCGCCTAACCGAGCTCAATTTATGCTAATGTCTCCTCGTGAATAATACACGCGTTCCCGAGTGCTCGTCGTATTTATGACGATTACCGTGTCATCGACGGTTTTTATGATATCTCTCTCCTAATACACTGTTTAGGAAGAGACTTAGCTTTTAAACAAGCGAGCTAGGAAGAGCAAAAGTTTATAATGTTGGCCACTACTAGGAGATATGAAGTCATATCAAATCTAAATGACGCAACAGACCAAAGCGAATATGGTGTAACATGTTTGACTCCTACATAAAAGACTTACGCCATAAACATAGAATTAAATTTCAATAAAATTGTTTTTTTTTTTTATAGAAGCATAAGCACACACAGCACAGTGGGTCTTATGTTGTCCGAAATAAAGAATTTATTTATTTATTTATAAACGTGTGTGACATACAGTGAGGAGTGACTTTCACCCTGTAGACAATAGAGGCTAGACAGATCCAGAAATATTAATAAGGAAAATATGAGCAGTAATACTGATTGAATTCAGTGACGTTTACTCGTAATTATTACATGCATTCCCGAGTGCTTGCCATATTCATGAACAGTAATCGAAGTAGGTAGATTGATTTTTGGTACTTATATCATAAATGCACACAGATAGAATAACATGGATAAGCCATTTTTCCGGTAAGTAATTCCGGTATTTCCGGATTCAATTAAATATTGTTAATGTTGGTAGTGATATTATTACTACTTAATTCAAAATTTAAAGGAAGGTATCAGAACTAAATTAATTTATTATTTATCTGTTGAATAAATAAATAGTGAAAAATATAAGTTCGTATATTCGAGCCAAATCGTGGTTTTGAACAGATTCCAGAAGTCAGTATGTACACAAGCCAGGGTCAAGTAACGTTTTCACAACACAGTAACAAACAAAGAAGCGCACTCTACGAACCGAAGTAAACGAGTGAGCTACCTGGCATGTCGTCGGCGGGCGTACGCATTGTTTTGATAACCGGTTAGTGCACCACCCATGATCCTATGTTCTGATCGGTCGTTGGGTTGTGTCAAATCGTGACTGTGTGCCGTTAAAAAAATATGAAGAATATAATATTGCTCATTTTAATACAATTCCTACCTGAGTTCCGGTTTTTTTTTAATAATCAACCAATTCCGGAGGAATGTCCATATTAATATATACGTTTCGGATCAATGACCCCAATTCAATCTACCTACTCCGATCACTGTTCATGACGAATAGCGTGTCATCAAAACACTAATCCACTCATGCACTGTCCATATGTATCCATATACACACATATCCATCTTATACACTGTTTAGGAAAACCAAGCTGGTATAGAATATAATGATGGCCTTGCAGATGGAGAGAAACTTCAGCGCCTTTTGACGGAGGCCAGCCTTGGTGAGGCTTCTGGGTCAACCGAATTTGTAGTATGTCTTGCCAGTGATACGAAAAAGCTGGCAGTATCGTCACAACGCTAATGTTTCCTCCCTTGTTGGTCTTTTTATTTTGGTATATTCCTGTATTTGTTTTTTTTTACATTTGTATACATTTTGATATAATATATTTATAGTATTTTATATATCCTTGTGGTTTAGTTTAGTATTTGATTAAAGTCATTTTCAAATAACACACCTACCGTTGTTTGTCTCTGCATCTCCCAAAGGTTGACTGGTAGAAAATGCCTATGGCATTAAGTCCGCCTCTGTACAGAGGCATTATGCTTGAAGTAAGTAAGTGAAGGAGTACATTGTGCTTGAAGTGTTAAATAAATAAATACCTACGAAGATGAAAAAAAAGGCCAGCCTGGTAATTTCTACTGAAAATAATGCCCCAGAAGTGTTTGAAAAACGTAGAGGGAAGTCTTCACACTGTGATGGAGTAAAACTACTGGCTAGATAGTGATAGAAATATGTATGAATTAAATCAGGTCCAGGTGTTCTAACGAAGACATTTTTAAAAAACATAACTCTCCTTCTGGCGCAGTCGGGTAAAAAGTTCCTTCATATTCTTGAGCGAAATCTCCATGTCACTATAAACAACTATGTATAAATGTTTGTATTCTTAGGAGTTCGTAGAAAGACAGAAAAAATTCTTACCCACATAAGCAACAATCAACTCTACCTCATAAGTGAAATACAACTGTTTAAACCGATAATTTGCAAGCAGCCCTATAACCATTTCCTTCCCAAACCAACAAACACAAGACAACAAACTAATTAACTATATTTAGTCCCCTCAAACTATGCCAGAAATTCACACAGCAAAGTAAATAATTACTCAAATACATTTCGCTTCAAGCAAATTAATCAAGAGAACCGCAAATCAAACGATACCACTGTACTGTGTATTTGCGACAACATCCATCGCACTAAATATACGAACCTTCATCCCTTTTACAAAAGGTGGATGAGCAGACAACACAAGCTCGCTACGATGCTGTGTTTCCCTCTATAAATTACTCGTCTCCTTGGCACAAAGTTATTTCTCCCAAACAGAGGCAAAAACCAACCCTATGGGCTCACAAATAGAGGTGGTAAAACCCGCATTTGTAAAGTTGGTTTTCAGTGAATAAAGATGAATGGCTGAGCCCAACTGTCTCACGCTAGGTGGTCTTTGACTGACGTTGTTTTACTTAGTTCGTATATCACATGTGCCATTTTTTTTATTTTAGACTCCGAACTATGCAGGGACATCCTGCTTTGAATTCTGCATGCCTGATGGAAGGATGGATGGATGTATGGACGGGCTGAAGTATTGGATGAAGGAGCTTCATTTTTGAAGAAGTGTTGGGGCCGTGACGTTCTGAAGTTGGATGACTGGACACTTGACGGATGTTTGATGGGTCATCCGTTTTTTCGAGGGATGAAATTAGATTTGCAATCTTCACTCAAGTGTATTTCGTACTTTTGGACCATCTTTGATTCTATGTAGTTCTGTGTGTCCCAATAGATTTCAGTAATTTAGATTTGCCGTAAATTTTGATACATAGAAGACCACTCTTAGCATCTTTTTACCAACTTCTTTTATACGCAAATTCAGCTCAATCAAAAACCCACAAAGACAAACATACAAATGACGCAGCGTATTTTAATGTTCTCATAAATTATGTCATTCGGCACTGCTCGGCTCCGTTCGTAAAAAGTCGTGAATATATCGTTGGTTAGCTATAACAAATGGTTGCGGGCCCTTCGGAGGCACTTGTCAGTTTCAAACGTACGCCGAGATGAATTGTTACAGAAAGCAAGATACCACTGTTGGTTAACTGGCGTTAGTTGGATTGGATCACTGTTGGTTAACTGGCTTTAGTTGGATTGGATGGGAACGGAGGTTAAAGGTTAAAACTGAGTAAATGAAATTGGTTTTAGAGATTGAAATGAATAGCTTTGGTAATAGATGTGTGTAGTATTGTTTAAAGAGAGTTTTTATGACACCTTTTCTTTCAGAAGTAGCAATTACAGTCGTTAAAAAATTACCATGTCAGCATAATTGCTAGGATGGCCGTCCGCAATTAGTGTGACGGATGTCCTTTTGTTTCGTTATCTCCGAAAAAGATTAAATTTATTAATTAAGTTAATATAATATTCTTTAATCTACAACAGAACCGAGATTGGACGTACGGTTGACTGTACGTCCAATTTTCAAAAGGTGACAATACAATTTGACAGTAACAACACCTAAAACATAGCATTAACAGCAGATTTCGTTGCTCTAATGTTACCACAGACGTGCAGTTGTACAAACTCTATTGCTCGTGGACTTTTCCAATCAACAAGCGTTGTTTAAACTTTTAATCCGTCGTTTTTTTTTAAACGCTGATTAAAGTGGAGTACTTTAATCACCGTTTAAAAGACAACATTGTGCCACCAGCACTGAGAAACAGTTGTCAACTAAGTGGCGTTGTGTGTGTCCCATCATTAGTGGGAACTTATCTTCCTTGTGTGTGTATGTGTGTGTGTGTGCTTATATGTGTGCAATCTACGTCACTATCGTCCTTCCTCACTCCTATCATATCCTGTAGTACATGGGTATAATTAATGTTTCGTGGAAAGTCAGGAAGTTTCGTGGTTGTTATGGGAGCCAAAGCCACCAAGTTTTTTGAGAGCAAAATCAGTGGAAGTAATTTCGGACTCAAGAATGTTCTAAATCTAATTGAAGTGCCTATCAATGTATTTGTCGGTTGTGAAATGGTCAATTTGACAATTTTTCGTATGTTTGCAGTAAGTATATAATAATATATAATAATAAGCGGACAAGCAGCCCCTCATGCTTTCCCTATCGCACTTGTATAAGCTTGCTTACCGCATCTTCGAGTCAGCATCATCGCGTGAGAAGCCTAAAACATAAAGGTGATATTTTGATCAATCATCTCAGCTTATCGCTGTCCACCGTTAGACATAGGCCTGTCCCACGCTGCACTATAACGCTGGTCAACTGTTTTCTGCATCCAAGTTGTCTCAGCCACCTTTTAATGACGTCGGTCAATCTAGCGGCGTTTCGCTTTACTCTTGCCGACACGCGGTCTGCACTTCAGGACTCGGAAATATATCTTTAGCGTAATTGAAAACATCGCCATAGACTGACAGAACTCCTTAGACATTTTAGATGGGTGGGTGATGTTTCCAAAATACGAGAATGGTTAAAGTCGGCTCACGGAGTATCGCAGCAATAAAGGGCCAAGCTATGTTTTAAAATCATACGTGTGTAAAGATAAGTGTCCGTATTCTGTTTTAAACTCACACGAATATTTCACGAAAATAAAAGTCTTACATTCAAAATATCTCTTTCCATTACGTCATGCTTCTATTTCTGAAATTTTATTTCAGAACTGTTTTGTTTAATAGTTTCTGAACGAATGTGAATGTTTTCTTTTGAACATATCGACTTTATTCTTTTGAAAATTGTTGTAGGTAAATAATTATGCAGGTAATACAAGGCTCTTAGATTTCCTAAAAGATTACTTAATGTTAAAAATGGTGAAGACATCATCATCATTATTATCCCGCCCTTATCTCAATTTATTTGGGGTCTGCGCAGCATGTCTTCTTCTTTCATACTTCTCTATTGCTCGTTATCTCAGCAGATACCTCCTTTCTAGCCATATCATCCTTCAAACAGTCCATTTATTGTTTCTTTTGTCTTCCTCTACTTTTATACCCATCCACATTCATAGTCAAAACTTTCCTCACAGCATTTTCCTCATTCCACCGCATCACGAGCCCGACAACCGATTACTATACAACTTGTAATAATTGGTGACTTGCAAACTTAGTTTTTTGAGTCATATCAGAAAGACCAGCTCCTTTTCATGATAAATAAATCACTTTTTAAAAACACCCACTGAAACAAAACCTAAAGACACTTTACCCAAACCCACCAAAGAAACTTCAAAGATAACAATTACATAAAGAAGGGTAAACATCACCTTAACATTTTACTTTATATTATTTACCTTCAGCGTTCCCAATAAAACACGTAGACAACTAAGAATTATGTCTAAACGGGCGACGTGTCTGAAATTCGTTTTCAGTTCGAATATTGCACATTTCCCTACGGCATCATTTCCGTGAATGTGCGTTATATTTTGTAACCCTAATAGGGACATATCTTGCTTCACTTCAAGTCTACAGGGCTTCGTAAACATGTTTATGTTGTTGATAAACTTTAACTTTAGACGTTTCTTTAAAGAACTGGAAATTGAGATCATAATTTACTACTACTACTCAGTCTAAGTACTCATGGCAAAATGTAGTGTAATCGACAACTCGTTATTGGCTATTAGAAATAAGTTCTTACTAAGCTTCAATCTACCTAAGACAGTACCTACTTACTTAATTATACTGCGCTGAAAGATATTTTAAGAATCTGTGCAAAGAGCTGTTTGAAACGCACTTTGTGATCAATAACAATTTGCTTCCTCGACATAATTATTGACATTATGCTAAAACATTGATGATACTGGTTGTAACTTGATCCGGGTTGAAAGCAAGCGACGCATCGAATAAAAAGAAATAAACCATGACTAAGAAATTTTATGGTGGATTAAAATAACAACTCCTGAGTCTGGTTAAGTGTAGATCTAGTCACGCAGACCTGGTTACTCAAAGCTGATATAGCCTCCAGAAATAATATGGTATTAAAGGAAGAAGAATTAGAACTCTCTCTCTCTTATTTAGTTTGAGCTTTAGCGGGTAATATTCGTCTTATGCCATTTTGACGTTCAAAAAGTTCTGATTCTCAGTTTAATTGGCAAAAATAATTTTCGATTCCTATTCCTTTGGATTTTATTCAAAACAACCAAATTCATCCTCGACCCGCAACCTTCCCATAGCGTCAACACACCAGCGGTATTGGACTAATGACACAATATACACGATATATAATATGAAATGAGCATTACATCCATGATATTAGCTGATACGAACACAAATGGTGCATTGAGGAGTTCGTATTATGAGATATATTCAAGCTTGGTTTCCCTTGTGGGGTAAACAGAGCTGAACGTGGATCTCGTTAAAATAATATGAACCGTTATTGTTTGACTGCGATGTTAAGGCCTCTTCACGTAGCAGAATATTACAATCATTTAATATTCAGTTCATAGCGAATGTAGAACTTTACTACCTTGATAAGCAAGTATTACTCGTACAGGGAATTTTATCAAAAATAAAAAATAAAACACATATACCTACATGGTTCGGGTTTTCCGTTTTCTATTGAGAAAAACAGGCAAGAAAAACCTTGGTCTTTAAAGTTGTTTTGATGGCAACAGGCTCGTCTTTTATTACACTTGACCAAACAGATTAAAAAGACTTATAGAGCGGACATTGGTAATATTTTCATACAAAAATTTTGATCCCGAACAATTTCATTATCGATTCTGACACACGAACGCTACCTGACAAAGCGGGCGTATGACATTAGACAGAACGATTTATTACCAAGTTGTAACAAGAATTGGATTACGATTTTCTTCGTCTTGTCCCGTCTATCGCTCGTAAATATTTGAATGTCTTTGGACTTGACTTGAACATTACTTAGTGATATATTGGGAACTATAGGTACACGGCACATACACATCTGCCCAACCCTTTGGGGATTACGAGTGTCATGTCATATAACAAATTCTGCGTCGGTCGAAAGCACTTAATAAATACCCACAGCAAAATCAAACCAGGTTCTAAATTAACTTTTAATCAATCAAATGAAGCTACTACTATTAAATCAGAAACAGAATTTATCACTGCGCATTAGTACTAATACACGCCGGCATATTTTAACATTATTAAATGGAATATCTCCGCTCTATTTCACTACAAATTTATACAATTTAAATACATTACTATTCTACTAATTATAAAGTATTAAATTAATGTGAACGCTTATGTACTACCTTTTTGCTTTGTCTTCTTTTTTCGATAAAACCTATAGAAACTTCTCCTAAGAAAATAATAATACTGGCTCCATACATGAAACCAATGAACATAAAGGCACCTAGTAAGTTCTGGATGCTAAGAGGCACAATAGTACTAGACTCCTCAGAACTGCCAGAGTGAATGAGAAGCTCATTCATCCATTTATCAATGAACCCGTTCTCCGAGACACTCCGTATAATATTATTGAATCTCTCCAACATCGGGAACCAACGCCTCGTCAGAATAGCTACCCCGTACTTATACATATTATTACTCTCAGGGAAACAGTAAATTAATGGCGCCCCTTTACCTAATTTCTGGTCTTGGTAGACGGCTTGACGTCTCGACGAAACGACGGCGAAGTTTCTCTGCAAAGCTGCCCGTCTTACACCCTCCAAAAACGTAGTCGAATTGTACTTGCGATATAAATAAAACGAACTTGCGTTATTAGTCTCAAAATAAGACCGATAAATCTCTCTACCTCCCAGCGGAATTCCGGACAGTATAAGATCCGCCTCGGTACTTATCTGCTTTTCAAATCGCGGATGCATTAGGAAACTTCTGAGAAACGATTCGTATGATATCCCCATGTTTATACTGAAACAGAGCCAAGCGAATATTAGGATTCGGAACGTGGGGCTTTTCGGTTGAAATGTGGCTCCCCAACCTAGTAACATACTGAACGTCATCAGCAAAGAATTTGTCGGCCATTTTGTGGCCTTACTGTGCTCTCTGTAATAGAAGGCGTGGAACATCAGCCCCATAATGACAAAGCTGAAGAATGTGGCGACCCACGTAGTCCACTGGAAAATAATGACCAGGTTGTCCCAGGTCGGCGCTTGGCCAGCTTTGGGCAGGCAAAACGTCATCTCATCTTGTAGATAGTTCACAGTTGGATGGAACCACTTCCTGAGTATCCTCGTCACTTCTACATTTCCTATTACCAGGTCTGCAGACTCACTCCTCAACACCTCAAAAGCTCCTGTTGCAGTTCCATTTTGGTACACCATGCCCCAGTTTTCTTGAATCTTCGATGTTCTAGTTATTAACGACATGTTTGTGAACTGGCTTATAATTTTAACAAGGTTTATTTCGCCGCCCTTTGCGAACACGTGGGCGTCTTCAAATGAAGTATTAGTAAGCCTTCCTACTGGAGGCATTACGTATGGCTCAGCTATGACAGCGTAAGCCACCAAAGGACAGCCCTTCATGTCCGAAGGGAACAAGTCGTGCTGTTTATGGAACTCGTATATTGTATCATTCGTACATCGGTCCAGTATGTATACTGAGTCACATTTTCCTCCACAATTAGTGTCACTGTACGGTCTCCAAGTGTAAGATATCAACACGTCATTATATTCGTCGTAAATTAACACGATTGTTCTAAACAACTTGTAATCTCGGAGTTCGTTAATGAATTCCATCGCCGTCTCCTCAGCGGTGTCGTTATATCTCAACTGATAAAACACAATAGCTTTCGCAAGAGGATTCCAAGTTGGCAATTTGTTCAATTGCAATATATTTCTCTCTAGTTCAGATTTCTCTTCCAAAATCAACATATAATTTTTCGCCTTCTCAGGGAAATGTGAAGCGTTTGCATGCGGGTAAAAAGAATCTTTTACCATAATAGAATATTTGATACCGCTGTGTACAGTTTGCAATAATAGTCTTTGTGTAGTGGATTTATAAGAGTTGATGTTGATTATCACGATGCTGCCACTTAGAGCCTTTTTCTCGACGAAATATTTAGCGGAGAGTTTTAAAACGCATTCAGCTGTTTTTGTTATTTGTCCAGAATTTCCAGCTGTCATTAGTAGTGGATTTTCACTCATGGTTGAAGTAAAATGTATGAAAAATAAAAGGTTTGGAAGTACGGCGAGCATCTTGGACGGCCGCTAATGTTCGTGAAGGCTGCACTAATGCTGAACTGATTCATTGTGGGGTAAAAACTTTGAACTTTAAAGCTCAGAGGTATGTAACAGTGTACGGTTTCTTTGTTAGTTGTTTGTTTTTTATCATTTTTCTATTATATTCTCACAAACTTAATGTTAATTAAAATGGTCGGATGTTTCTTTGTTCTAAGTCTCAGTTCTGTGTTCAAGTGTCTTCTAGTAGCATTTTGAAATATATGAAACGAAACATTCTTCAATCGTATCAACATTCTCATATACAATACCTCTATTATTTAAAGATCAAAGTTAATATCGGTTTCCCGAAGGATCTTGTTAAGTTCGAAATTAATTATTAAGTTCCTGTTGGCAACCTGATAACATTGTTATTTTGTTGATTGGTACATCTACCTACACTACATACTCATAAGTAGTAATTGTTACTGATACTTGCAGTCTTTTAAATAATAAATGATATTTATTTTGCAAACAGGTTTTTACAAACACTTTATGAAACTAGATGAGGCCGGTGTTTCGTACCTGACTACTCTGAGAAGAAACAGCCGAAACAAACTAAGAGGTCACATGAAGACTATGCAGATGAGTGCCTAAGATGGTCTTTTGAAAAAAGAACCACACAGATTTGGGTGGACCTGTCCAACCAGTGTAAGCATTTTGTCAGTTATCGTGTAGCTCGACTCATAACTCAAGGAGCTCAACAAAACGATGAACAATACCAAAGAAAGGACATTTGTGTAGGTTGCTTATAGTACTCCAACTGCCAGACAATAGTAAAAACAGACAAAAAACATAAAAAATCACGTAAAATGTACATACACACTAAACAAATAAATTAATAATACTTACAAAATAAATGTTCATAAAAATCATTACATACCACAATTCACAATAATAGAACAAATAATGAAAAAAAAATCAATAAAAAATAATAATAAAATAATTAACAAAGTTTATATTCATGTCAAATCATTAAAAATGTCAAAGCGTATGAAAGAAAGGAATAAACAATAAAAATTAAAATTGATTTTGATTAGCATCAAACGGATGATTCTCTAAAGAATTTAAAAACAAACGATTGCAACAATACATACAATGTGTAGTGTAATTGTATTTAAATTAATTCTGTGTGAATTAATTCATTCCTATGATATGAAGGCTTTGTCAAGAAATCAGATGATAAGATTTTTCTGCTAGCATAAAACAACCACACAGTGGTTCCGAAATAGCAGCAAACGGCGACGCTCACGCTCAGGAGAAGGCGCGACGAATTCGACTATTTTCTTTAAAAAAAAAGACACAGTCAGCAATAGAAAGGGGTAAGCGGAAGGAAGGAAAGAGCTGGCCGCCATGTCTTAAAAATGCCTGTTTAGCTCATGCCATTTATTAAAAATCATCATCATTTTCTTGCCCTCATCCCAATTTATTTGGGATCGGCGCAGCATGTCTTCTTCTTCCATACTTCTCTATTACTCGTCATCTCAGCAGTCAATTTCTAGCCACATCATCCTTCACGCAGTCCATCCATCTTTTCTTTAGTCTTCTTCTACTCATAAAGCCATCTACATTCATTGATAGACACACAATGAAATATCCTACAAGACAAAAATTGTTGCAGATTCCTGCTCTTACTCAGTATTTATCATAATGAAGGTCTCCATAATATGTGACATTATACGAAATAGCAGCCATTACAATAAATATTATATACCTCACCATTTCAGCACGCGACGTTTTTATGAAAATATCGAAGTTCAGAACAGTCTTCATATTTCGTTTAATCGCGATGTGATTGCTTTAATGTATCGCTCGCTTTTCCTTTTAAAGGTCATGGAAGTTCATGGACGTCCATATTATGATATAATTTTCGCATTAGAAAATTCTCTCTTCAGTTTTTGGCTCTTATCTCTGAAACAGGTCCTGTAAGACACCACCATGGTGGAAGGAGCTGACCTGTGGATGATCTTTGATTGACCTTGATCGTGAATTCGCAAAATTGGGTACGTTCATATTGCGTCCTCATAGTCATGTTATCATAACGCTACTGTTTAGATGGCAATTAGGATTTGCGAAACTCTTTTTTGGAGTATAAAAAGAGATGATCAACTAAGCTTTGCTTCCTTATCTTATCTTGCTTTTCGCTTTCCTTTACCGAAATGATCTAGAATCCAAGATGTAGCACTGAATTCAACGTTGGGTGCGTTCCAATTCAAGATGGGACTTGTCAGTGCCCTATCTAAACCTATCGATATCTTTGATTTAACAACGTCCTGAAATACATCCCAGCACTAGGCTGCTGAGTCATAGGTGCCCTTCGTGGGCAAGAATATAAAAATAAATTTGAATCGATGAAGTGCACCTGCCAAAAATATTGATAGGTTCCCTTCGTGGACTAGGCTAGATGCCATTCGCGCAGGTGCCATTCGGACGGGTGCTCTAAGTGGACTACATCGAATTATTCATCATCATGATCCAAAGCTCAGCTACATGCGATAACCACAATGAGTGAAAAATAATGCGGAGACATCATACTCAGTCAACATTATATATTTTTATTTCCTTAGTATATGTATACCATAACGCCGTGAATATTTAAATGTTGTATTAAATATTTTACGTACTTCCAAACATTGGTCATAAAATGGCAAATCATACATATATTGATACATTGTATTTCCCATGAACTTTAGATATTATGGTAATCATATTCCTCAGTTTGAGAAAAAAACGATAAGCAATGACCACCTTCAGGACAGTTTAAATTCGAATCATGCATGAGACTTACTGCCAACATTTTGTTCAAAGACTAGTTATAGGGATCAAAGTTCTAAGGCTAAAAGCTTTCCTACCTCAAGTGTGCAAAAAATAACCATCAATTTCAGGTTCAAGGTCCATCGATTACCTTCATAATCTTTTGTAATGTATGTGCGTATCGTTAAGATCTCTGCCCCTTTTTGGCTCAACTTTGTGCGCAGTTCATGATTTGTGACTGAAGTTAAGACGAAAGTTTTCTGGAGTTCGAATCTGATTACAACATTAAGATAAATGCTTTATTTCTATACGTGTGGTTTTGACTGCGGTAAAGGAATCTAATCTTCACTCTTTCGGTTAGGTGCCCTTTGGGGTTACTTACAGAGTATTTAATTTTTAATAATTGTCAATTTGGAAGATTATTAGTTGGTGGCGATTTTACTCACGTTAAGCAGAACTGTATGCAGTATGTACGTATTGACAAGTAGCAAAAAAAGCTTTGGGAAACGCTTCACTGAGTACTGAATGAGTTCTCCTATGAAACGACGCCCTTAAAATGCATTTGGGTTAGGCTGGATGCAGAAGGCGTAGAACAGGGTGTTATGGCGCAGTTTGAGAGTGGCATACGTCCAGTAGTGGTCTGTGACAGGCTGCCCTGATTAATTACTAAGTAATAAAATAAAAATAGCCTTTATTTTCTCTGACCTTACACAAACAAGTAGTAAAATTAACTTAAAACTCATAAAACTGTTGAATTGTTGTTAATCCTTAATTCCATTATCAGCTTCCAGGCCAGGCTGTCTCACGACATAGGCCTCCTCTATTTCCCTCCACTTATTCTTATCCAGAACAGTTCTTCGCCAACCTTTCAGCAGATCAACCGCCCACCTTTTCATCTGTCTTCCTCTAAGTCTTTTTCCATTTCTTGGGTACCATTCTGTGACTTTTTCATCGATTACTAAGTACTCATATCCTAATACTTCCTTGTGTGATGTTCTTACATCAGTAGTAAGTGACTATAGTAAAGTTTTGGACTACCCAAAAGGTTCTGTTCAATTGTGGCAACTATTCACATCGACTAGATTACTTACTAATTAAGTAACTTTAATATTTAAAGTATCTTTGCTGTGTTCATTTTTTCTTTTACTTTTAACACCTTTCATGAGCTCTCTACCGTGTTAAAGGATTAATGCAAGCAAATGTGGTGCTGTTCCACCAACTCTGGGGCACTTAATATACAAGGTGTAGTTTTGTAACCTCGGCAAAATTCAGGAGATTGTCATAGAAGACGTAAACAATCAATATAAATTACGGTACCTGGTCAAATAATAAACGCTGCCTTTTTTAGTTGTTTTAATTTGAAACTATTTCAGGATGAAGCCCTTTTCAAAAGAGGAGAATCACTCGTTTATCGAATTAACGTCTGCGTTTGTTTGTGTGTGTGAAAGTGCGGTTATAGGGCTAGTATTAGACGGGTGGTGTATACTTATCGATATCCGATATTAAGGAAAAAATATAAAAAAATACCCACCCATTTTATTAATGATTCGGTTCGAGAATCATTAGCATAGTTACCTCCTTGAATTTGACGAGGATGCAAAGCAACACCTTGTAGTGTTCTTCGTGTCTTGTTTTTTGTTCATTACAGGAACCGATGAACGCTACTGAAGGCGCCATTGTGGCTCAGTTTTGAGCCACAAAGACACCTTCAGTAGCGTAAGTATACAATTTAAATTGAAATCCTGCAAACAGCAATTGAATAAAACAACGTCGCCATATAATTTACATAATATATTATTATTTTTAAAAACTGTCGCTTTTACATTGAAACTAAAATTGGTCCGACCGGAATCGTGAGTAACAACATCAGTTAAACATGGTGTAACGAACAAACTTATTTTCACATTTAACTACAGGCACAATATGAAATACCAGACTGTTCTCGAATTCCAACATTTTCAATATCGGAGCAAACATTGTTTGTTAATCAAATATTTCGTGAGTAAAGCAAGCAAGCCTGGTATATATTATAAATTGACTGTATATTTTATCGGGATTAACCACGGAATGTATTTTTTAACTGTGCGTAAATTCACTTCATAGTTTATCATCAATTTTTTCTCTCTCAATTGTTATTTCTAATTCTTTAATTATTTAATTTTCGTGTTTTATATTTTCATCTTTCTCTTTTCTACCTTTATGTATTCAGATATCATTCATAATTATTTTTGCTTCCATTTCAAATTGTGCCTCTAGAAATCTCTACAATCAATTACAATATAATTACATCACGGTACAAATGATTAACACACTAAACATTACGACTAAAATTGACAGATAAATAAATTGTTTTTTACTAACATTTTGTGCCGTAAAACGAGTGTGACATACACCGTACAGTACCGCTTATGTTTACAGTATTATATTGAATAACTATTTACAATAAATGCTGTGTTTGTGTGCAGAGAATAAAAATAAGCGATTAATTGACGTCCGAGTAGTGACGGAAAGGAATTAATAGCTTATTCGGTCATAAAAGTTTACCGATTAAAAGAGATCATATAAAGTAAACGTATAGAAAATTGGCTTTTACTTGATATGGTTTTTCTATTCTATTTTTCTTCTAGCAAGAAAATAATGGTGAAATGCAATGATTTACATACAAGTGCAGTAGACGCCATCTTTAATCACGTAAGTTTATTCTACACACTCAAACATCACATTAAATGCAACTTCGAATACCTAAAACCTGTGCTTTATAACAATCTATATAAATATGTTATTTTTTCGTCTTAGTTTAAAGCTAATTCAAGTTTTTATTAATCGGAAAGAGGAAATCGGGACGGTGGATGTACAAATATACACTAGATGTAAAAATATAAGCAGCTTTTTTTATAAGTTATGGTTCGAAGAGGAAATTGCATGCAATATTTTCAGGAGGATAGCCAGAAAACTGTCTGACGCTATAAAATAGTATCAGTTAAGGCAGCTTAAAATTACTGAAGAGACATTGCCAATTAATTAGACTTTATTGTAGTTTACTGTTTTATTATCTACTTTTATCTGCCATTGATATTATGTTCAATTGTGATGATGGAAATAATGTTAGCTTTGTTTAGGATCACACACCAAAAACATTAGAGGGCAAATACTGGGTCCCTGTGGTACGCCAATACTTATGTAGGTATACGTTTTTTTTTTTAACATCGCGTAGCTTTTATCTTTGCACAAAGCGTTTGGTAAATATTTTATGAATTTGGATGACTTATTATGTTAATGTGAATGAGCATGGTAAGTCTCCGACTGTCACAAACCCTTGCTGCAGTGTGTCAAACGCTCATCAAAGAACCATAATATCCTTTTCATACGTTATTGCTATTCACAAAATACTGTAGTTTAACATCCCATTTCATGTATTTTTCATCCTTACATTTTACAGGAATTAATTTGAGGATAAATTGACTGAACATTTATTATTTAATTAACTTTCTCACTATAAGTCAATTAGGCCTGAGATCAAAGTAATCGAGGACAAGTTGAGCAAATCAATCCTTAAGGGGAGAGAATAAGGGGTTAGATTACAAAAGAAACTCTTGGCACTATTGTGGGACGATCTTGAAAAGTCCTTTAAAAATACAATAGATTTTAATTAACCAAGAGTTGCACCGGTGATCGAACAGCTAACTAATGTGTCCCAATAGAAATACGGAATACTAAATGGGGGATATGTTAAAACTCAGGACATCTATATTCCATACCAAATCTACAAGCTCATACTTGTTACGCGTCCTACAATAATATACCTGTTTCCATTTCTAACTCCAAGCGAATTTAGGTCTTATACTCTGATGATTATGATTCCTTTTCTATACTACTCGTCTCGCCCTGCCTATTTAAAAATATTGTATAACATCTAATATATATAGGAAAGATTATTGAGAATCGTAAAAGTACAGTAGTCTTCAATTGAACGATATGCTTCAATTTCGTGATGGCAGCTCCAAATATAGCATCTTCACCTTATGTCTTACGTCGTAGAGCATTAACAAGATTTGATTGTGTATCAAAATTGGACAATTACGTTAATTAACTTAAAAAAGCTTCCTGATAAGAATATGACTCTTTCTTATACGGAGGTGCACGTACATATTTTTTAAATTTCTTGGTTTGTAAAAACGATAATAATGACAAAGTTGCATGAAAAGATGACAATTATAATTGATCCAATAATGATACACCAACAATTTTATGTCTACAACCAATTTACAATAGTTAGGTTAGTCTTAGTTTAATTTAAACTATTAAAGGCAATGTAGATAGAAAAGTTAAGTCGCAAATACATGAATTATAGCAATGTACAGGTCAGAAAAGCTAAGGTTTAACAATAAAACATCAGTAACAAAAACAAATGAAACCAACTATACAATAGTAAAATGCAATTCCATTATCTCTAGGTTTTTCTATCACAATCTTTTGCATACTAGTTTGCAACAGTTTCAGAAGAATTCCCTTTATCTCTTCTTAGAAAACATTTAACATTGGTAACTTCTTACAAGATATTAGTACTAGGATTTTATGATCACTGTTTACTAATCTAGTACACAAAAGATGCAACAATCGCATCCGTACACACAAGTGACCCATCTATAAACATTATCAATTAATATTTACAAAATACTAAAAACACTTGCGTATCAGTCAGTATGTCTTATCATCTTAAAGCATTAACGCCCAATGTTCTGGCGAGGTTCGATTCGAAGCGTCTAACAACCACTCACTATGTTCTTGATATGTCCAACACACACAAAACTAGAGTTGTCTCTTTCGCACTTGGGTTTAAACGTACCACTCTTTGATGCCGTCTCGTTTGACGGGTTGTGTCGGTATGGGCGCGAGGGGCGCGGAGGGCGCGCTGCCATTTCTGTTGAGGGGGAGGGGTTGGAGGTTCCGCACTGCTCCTCCCGTTGGAGCGCTTGATGCTCCACTTTGATAGCTCGAATGAGCCTATGAAATAAATGAAAAAAGTTAAACAAAGTCAAAGTGAGACTTAAAGGTCACAATCAAACATATCACTTAAATAATCATTTTAAAACAAAGATACAGTACAAAACATCTCTAGCATTCTATTCTATTCTAGTAGAATAAGAAGAGAAAAAGCTAGATAAATAGACTGAATATAATGGATTATATAACAAAATCCTTATGTATTTATTTTTATGTTTTTAATAATTCAATTTTAATAGGCTCACTGTATGCAAGCAATTTTTGATTATAATATGCTTATTTTATGACTTAAATTCTGCAATGGTATCTTACATGTCATTCTATAATTAAGTAACGACTCTGCGAGTGCTGTGCACTATTCTATAAGTGACGAATTCACGATGTCTAAAACTGTTTGTGGTTTCTGTTTGTGTATGTTTTAGTGAGCAAGTCTTTGAAGTGCCACATCTATACAAATAAATAAAATTGAAGTGTCTGTTTGTATTTTAAAAATAACTGCTTTTTACTGAATGCATACGGAACTTATAACAAACATTTTTTTTTCATGATTATCTGTCTGTCTGTTTGTTCCGGCTAATTTCCAAAACGGCTGGACGGATTTTGACGGGACTAAAACAATGTCACGCAGACGAAATAAATTAATAAAACTATAATAGTAATACTAAATAGAAACATGAAACTATACCTGGTTGCCCAAAAGCGCCGCACTGGCTCCTTGCTGATAGTTTTTGTCTTCTGTTACCTTATACGAGGGGTCGAACTTGAACACAATGTACTTGAGCACAATAATCACTATCAAAATTATTGCTATCAGCACCGACGCTACTATACCTGAAAAAGATAATATTTTTTAATGTTTTCTGAATGGAAGTAATCGATGATAAAGTCTAATCCAAATTTGAAACAATTTGCCCCGTATCATATGGGACTTCAAACATTTCCAAAATGTGGGTGTAATTTAAGTACACCACTGTCTAACCCTTCGCGGATTACAGGCGTGATGTTATGGTTAAATACTATTTTAATCTAAATGTACAAGAAATCCAATAAACAACCTGTAGAAAAATCAGATTAAAAAATGGATTAGGCAGCTGGTCAAAGTTTCACAGCGGTTACTTTCACTCGAAAACTACCTAATTCTTGGCCATTCTGTAAAAATCCTATGATAGCAAAGAACTCATTGTTTCTTAGAGTACAAAAACTTAAGAAAAAAATAACGTTCTTAAAATATTTCTCTTGGTTCAGTCATCACTAATCATATTCAGTGAGGCTACACTCAAAGCCCGTGTCAAAGTTTGACTCATAGCTCGATAGATGGCGTTGTACCGTCAGAGAGAATTTCAATTGCCGCAGCCGTGCGCTATGATAGCTAACCATAGCGCGCGGCGATTGAATAAGTCCTGACTGATAAAGAGAAGAAGCTCACAGCCATCTGATTTTTATTTTAAAGATTGGGCACTTGAAAATGTGCACAATCCTATGAACAAACAGAGAATGACAAACTGAGGCGCGTTTGGATAATTTCTTACCGTTTCTGTGATTGAAACTATTTCAGACTTCTGATTTTGCATCAGTATTCTCAAGTTGTCACTTTTTTATCGTCTTTACTGAAACCGAGCAGTCAGACTTTGTATAGTAGATAGACCTCTTTATGTATTTATAAAAGTTCCTACCGTATGGTAGACGTAGACGGTGGTAAAAGTAGGAATCACATTAATTCTCTATATAATATGATTCAGCGGGTTACCGTCACTGTTGAATGCAAGGTGGCAGAAACGCCAGGCATTTTTTTCGTTCTGCTACTACTGTTGCAACATGCTTAGATTGTGAGCTTTACAATACATTTTAGAACTTACCAACAATAGTCGCGAAGAATTCTGATTCAGGAGGCACCACCCTATTATCTGTCGTCTTCGGGTGGTACCACTTCGGCGTGACATCATATCCATTGTATTCAGGATGAACTCTACCCGGCATTCTGTCCTGCTCACTCTCGGTCTCATAAGTGGGCGTTCGTGCTTCTATCTCGTTCTCCCGTCGGTCTTCGTACTCTTGTATATGGTTGGTGTCTTCTTCTGTAATGTGAGTTGGTTCGTCTGGTATGTGTCTGCCTGTGTGTGTTGGTGTGAATGGGTAGCTTGTTCTTGGGGAGTGATCTGTAAAAGATAAAAGAATATTTGTGACTTATTCGTTACGAACATTCGTTAAGAAACGTCAAATTTCAATCAAAGCTAGAACTTGTTTATAAATAAATCATTCATCATCATCAGTCATTTTCATTTTTGCCGAAACACGGTTAATAATAATAAATAAATAAATTACGTTTTTGCCATAAAAACAGGTTACAGAGAAATTTCAGACCCTGGCTCCAGAGCTAGGTTAGAGTACCTAGCTGTATTTCAGGAGCCAGTGACTTCTTCCATGTAGGTAACAATTGGGCAAGTTATGCAGCAAAAGGTGACATAATTACATTACTTAAAATTAACTTGAATAGTTAAAAATGTTTAAGAAGTTACAATAGATTTATTTTTACCATCAGTTGGAGTAGTTCTTCTTTCAGGTGGTGTAGCAGTATCAACGGTACCAGCATGCATGTTGTCATGGTCAGGCAACGTTGGCTGCCCAGCTGTACTACTCTTGGTAGTATCACTGGAACCAGTGGATCCGTCCGTGGAACCTTCCAGAGTCTTGTCCACATGTTCAGTGGACACAATGATGACTGTTGGCGATGTCATGCTGTGGGTACTGCTTGCGCCGGACCTGGAATTATGGAATCAAAATGTTCATGTGTTGCGTACGGATTTATAGCTGCACTTGAACACAGGTTCTATATCTACTTATCCGGTTAGTGGTTTTCCATCTCTAGTGCAAATCAGATGGTGAAATGCAGATGATGCGTGCATATATGTAAATCGAATGTATTGCTCCCCAGTAACAGGACTAGGCGATTGGCTATATTCGCATCTTTCCACGTGACTTCAAACGCCTATCTAGGCAAGATCTTATAATCTCTAGATAAAATAAAAAGTGGTTTTAATTTTGGTATCAGAAACTTACGTAGTCATAGGATGGTCAGGTTCAGTGATTTCATCGACGTTGGAGCCAGATCCTTCGATACAATCCTCGTCATCACACGGCTTCATGAGCTTGCCACTTGCGTCGCCCTGAAAATAATCATTATTAGTACAAAACGTCATTCACCTACATTTATTCTTGATTTATTTAATGACAAGTTGATGTCGTATTATACAGACATAGGATACAAATCAAGAGCACAGAATTACTTTTATCAAACTTTTTTCTATTAAATGTATAGTAGGCCAGAACTCCATAGCACAAGGTATCCTAGTTTTGATTTCTGACTCCCACAAACCTTTGTACCTCCAATATTTGTAACACCTGTATATTGTAATTGTACTTTATGGGAGAAAACTAAATCTTTATTATTAAAAATCTTTATTATTATAGTTAGGTAACTTCATAGTCAATCTATTGATGATTGTTGTGTTTTCAACTTCCGAGATAGTCCCTTTGCTGATCAACCAAAAATGTTCTTATGCTTATTTTTGTGCTATCTATTCTATTTCTGCCACTCCTTCTTCTTAGTGGAACTCTTGTGTGTGTGGAACTGTAACCTGTGTCTGTGCAATAAACTCCCGTCCTTCATCTTGTGTACTTCGGACATTTCTTCATCCCTTCGTATAAATTCATACATTCATCTCCACACACTCCTTCACACCTGCAATCTTACCTTATGCAACCTCGAAGGAGGTCGCCTCGTAGACGGCACATACACCGGCGTGATGAGGTCATCACCAGATCCCGCGTCGGGCAGCACGCAGGCGTCTTCATCATCATCTCTGCAGCCTGACCCCGCCCCGGAGTATACCAGTTCGTCTAATACTCCTGGACCTCCGTACCCTGAAGGTGGCGTCTGGAAGGCCAAAGTAAGAATAAGTAAAAATTATGAATATAGTTTCTAATAGATACAAGCTTGGTAAATTTTTGCTTCATGGCGTTATTCCTATTAATACGAATTGTTATAAGAAGCTAATATTTTGAACAATTCATGAGTTTTTTAAATACCACTCATGTGAACTCGGTAAATGGTGAAATTTTTTTTCTTATTGCACAAGGCTAGTTAGATGCTACGTCTTGCCTTGTTGTGAAAACCCCTTTATCACATTCTACGAGACCTACGAGAAAAATCAGTTTGAGCCATCAATGTAGAAGTCATACAACACACTGCTCTCTACTACTATATTTTACTTCTTCTTGTTAGTCTTGCTATATAGCCAGTTTTATATGTCTGGCCAAAACTTTGCTATTTCCAGCTACTTATACGGGGGCGTTAGTGGCAACCCTGAGATCACTTGGGGCTGCGTATTTTAAGGTACAGAGGGCAGAATACGAAAAACCATGTAGCTCGAGTGAACGTTTCAAGAGTACCCTTTCAGTTTTGAACTTAAAAACAAACCTGCTGCATTCTATTAATATCTCTGTCTAAAGGTGTATGAGCTCTCCTGGCGTCTCCTCTGACGGAGGCGGATGGGTCACCCGCAGCCGCCAGATCCAGGACCCTGACTCCGTCCACCACCATGCCCGCGATGACGCCGCTGAAGGTTCTAGAGCCACCAGCTCCGCCACCCACGGCAATAGTGGACATGCCGTTGAAGATTGTTGATTGTTGGCCTCCTGAAAACGAATTAAAAATCGGTGGTTGTCAAAATGACAATTTGTTTGAGTAAAAAATCGAGATGATATGACAGAAAAAGGACGTTCATCTATAGTGACCTGTAGCGATTCAGACGTGCGTTTAGTAGTAGTCTCATTATCAACGCGCGACAGATGCAATTCAACAAAGATAAGCTTAAAAAATCCTGCGATAAACTACGCAAGATTTATGAATCCTAAGTAAACAATCATTAAGCCCCGTGACAAATCAATTTTATGAATGCCCTTTGAAAATTGTCCCGAACTAGTATCGAACCCACGAAACATCGAGGGCTTTAACAAGTTTTATGCTACCGCAATAATTTAAAAAATCTCATGCGAGTCGTATTCTACAGCCGCCGAGCGACGCACCTTGTGGATGCCTAATAATAACAGCATAGTTGTCGAGCTGCAGCTCGGCCTGGCTGCCGTTCCTCGTGAACCTGGCGACGTGGTAGGCGCCGTCGTCCACGCGCGCCGCCTCGTCGCCCAGAGGCTGGTCGCCGCCGCCCACGTTGTACACCATGAACAGGTTGCCGCGGATCTGACGATGGAAAGTGACGAAACGTTATCATCTGACTAATTATGGTGTGGTATTTTTCTAGTACTCGTATAACTAGATCCCATCAAAAACAAGTACAAAAAAATGCAAGTCTCGCAACACAGTTCTTCATCCGTAAAAAGTTGTGGGATCTAATACATTAGATCCCACAACAAATTACAATTACATTGAGATTTCTCCATTGCACGTCAACACAATCATATAAGAATAATCTCCTATTTTAAATAATAGCCCTTACATACTCCTAATTGAAAATAGCGCAAATTAGATTTTGTTGTAGATTTCACATTTGTTGCGCTCAATTTCGAAAGAAAGGCACATCGTACGCTTTCATTTAATTTAATTTTTGCCCGATCCGGAAATCAAACCCAGGACCCCACGCTCAGTAGTCGTGCTTGTGACCGCGCACGAAACCAACGGAGCAATTATAGTGTCGGAGAGTCGGAACTTTTTCGACAACAGGGGGTCTAAAATAAAACTTTAGCAGAACATAATAGAATAATAATATTATGAATTACATTAAAATTCTTAAAATGTTCACAGACTATGTTGAATTATCAGTTTGTGCCCATTTTACGAATTGTAACGTAATTCATATTGTTATCATATTATGTTCTGCTAAAGTGGCCATTTTAGACCCCTAGTATTATTAAGTGGCACTGGCCAATACCGTCTTGAGATATCAGGTCAATACCAATATCTAACCTTAACTTCTCAATTTGACTTAAAGTTCCCTTTACCTTAAAACCCTCCTTAGTACTCACAATCTCCATCTGCATGTAATCCTGTGTGTTCGAAGACTCGATCCTCAGCAGTACAGCATCAGCTTTGCTGGTAACGAAGCCTAGAGCTACCTTGTCGGTTTCTGTGTCTGCCACAGAGTCAGTTGGGAACGTGTAGGTGATAATTCCTCGACCGGGTCCGAACTCGTAAGCTACCGATTCTGCAATAAATTCATCGAGATATAAAAAAATATATTAGTCAACCGAGATAGTTATGCAACAGAGTGAAATGCCTAGGTATGTAGCTCTTCTAGTGTTTTAGGTCTTGCGTTTTTGTAGGGTCGTTCAGATCTTGGTTGATTTATTAAAATGCGGATAAAAGAAAGGAACAGTTTGGTTGGTCAGTACCATCGAAAACATATTATGTCCTTTATTCGACTTCCATCTTATTTTATAAAAAAATTAAAAATAAGTATTTCTTAAAAAAAAATATTATTATTAAACTAGATCTTTCCACTGCAGGCAAAGGATTCTCTAGTCTCCATCTTCTCTCTATCTTGGGGTAATTGGGATCAATCTTTTTCGAAGGAGCCCAGCTTTTGCTTTCGCAAACTTACGCAATAATAATTAGGAAAGGCGAAAGGTTGCTGCGGGACTAAATATATAAGTTTTCATAAAAAATCGTCCACCAATCACATACCATCGTAACACGTAGGTCCAGTAAAAGACGTCAAGTCACAATCGCAGACGTAGGTGTTCCATTGCTGCACACACACTCCTTTGTTCGCGCACGCATTGTGCGTACACTTCGTTGGTCCTGCAAATAAAGCTATGAGGTAATTTTACATTAAGTACATTTGTGGTGAAGTTATCTGGTCTAATAGGATTTTGGAGTATGCTCATTTTGCTTTAGCTAAAGTCACAGAGCATGAAGACGCCGCTACTAGAGGCGGCCATTACATTCTTTATCAACCAAGCGTGCGGCAATTCCGTGCTCTGTTGCTATAAGTTATAAGGAGCTATTGAAATGGACAGCTTAAAAAACTGAACATCTAATTTGAAACACATTCCAATCGCAACTGTATTTTTTTGTTAGTCTCAATCGTATTAAATAACTATAGTACGCCAAACGTACGCAGGGTGTGAATCTGTTCAATAATTGTATTTCTCTGAATCTACGATAATATAAAGAGAAAATTTAATTCGATGCCAAACATTATATAAAGTTTTGTTCTTTTCTAAATAAAGATATCAATATAAATAATAATATAAATTGGGTTCAGCTTCTATCTTACCTTCACATCCCGAACTTAATGAAGAGCTAGGAACAACAGCATCTTCCATCAACGACGGTGACTCTCCAGGAAGGTCCAGACTAGACATGCATCCCTCAAACCCTTGCCTGGACAGGACTCCTACTGGTAACGCTGTGTACATGTCCTTAGGAACACCTCCCACGTATAGCACGCTGTCTAGCTCAAGCATAAGGTTAGAACCTGGAAAATAAACATGGCATACAAAAACTTCGTCTTGTAAAGACGTTTTTTTATGAAAGAATGGCTAGAGGTCTTGTTAAAAATAAAGTTAATCTAAAAGCTTAGATCCTTTGCAGTAAAATGTTCCACAGATGTTAACAGGTTTCACATATTTATAGAGCTTCCAATAAGTGGGGATTTATGGATCGAGATAAATGACAGAGCTCTGTCATTTACGACTTTTCAAACGACTGGGAAAGAAAAGTTAAATTATAATTGAGACTCAGTTGAAATTGCTCTAGCTAAAGACAATCATGACACCAAATGGAGGCTAAACTCAATAGTGGGTGAAATAAGGCCTTTGATGATAACGATGAAGTTGTCGTGATTGTCTACTTACTTGTAGTATGCATCTCCAAATCATCATCAACTTGTAACGTATGAATCTTAGGCGTCGGCCTCCTTACAGACACCGTATGCCACCGGTTATCATTTAAGAAGTTCTTCAATTTATCCTTCATAGTCACCACTCCATCGCCCAGGTTGAACACGCAGTGTATGTGGCCATTTACCAGCTCAACGGCTATGAAATCCTGTTTCTTTCCTCCATTATAAAAAAGTAATCCGTCCATTTCAGTGGTACGGAAATAAAAGTCCAAATAAGTGTTCGCATACGCCTTCAAAAGCGGCAACCCAACGTATGTGTGCTTAGATTTGAAAGTAACAGATTTATAAACATTTAGCGAATCAGGTTTGACGAATTTTCCATTAAAGATTAAGTTCGAAGTATCGTAGATATTGTTGGTTTCTTCATTTGAGCCAATTCCAAGTGTCTTTGCCATGTCAATGTATCTAATTCCGTTGAAAACAAACTTCTGGAGATAGCCAACAAAGTTAGGCAAAGTTGACGTCATCTGGATTTCTTCTTCAGGGTGAAATAATCCTCCTAAATGTAACGTCGATATTTCTAACGTTGATGCTTTCCCTAAAATCGTCTCGGCTGTAAAACCAACTAAAGTTTTAGTATCATGAAAACTAAAAAAAACATTAACAATGCAACACACCTAACCACAACATTGACTGTTAACGAAAAATAAATTAGCAAAGTAAACTCTCATAGAACTGTTAGTAGCAGCCATTTTGAAGTTATTTACATTTTATATCTGATATTACGTGAAGGACAAGCTTAGACAGATGTTCATGATCAGACAGTTAATCATTGCTAGAAGATGCATAGCGACAACATTGAAGAGTTCTCTCTCAGTGACAAATAGATCATCTAGAGCAAATAAACTAGCGGAAGTTACCAGCATTGGTTTACTACTTTTTTTATAAACAATTGCCACAACACTTTCATTATATAAACTATATTCATTCAAATATTTATTAATTCAGTTAGGACATTATTTCATAAAACACTCATAAAAATCATATTTTATAACGTGACATTTTATAAAATGTCCTTAATAAGTTATATCATCAATAAACAATTTTGAAACTCAATTTTTCTTACACATTTATTTAAAATAAAAGCTGCTCAAATATAAATAAATATAATTGAAACCAGAGTTAAGAATTGTTGAAGATAATACAAAATCAAAAACTAATTTGAATATCATGGAACTTGAGCAGCATTTATCAGCTCTAAAAACTACATCAGCACATACACAAAGGAGACTACAAGAAGAAATGAATATAAATGAAGTAAGAAACAATAGCGACCAACAGAAAGGTGAACCACAGTGCCAGCTATCAAACAACGGAAATAAAGCAGCTAACTACTCTCTAATAGGACGTCTAACAGATATACACCTTCCAGAAGAGGTGGAAAAGTGTCAAATTTGAATTTGCTTGGTTTGAAGCAAGGTAATTCAAATTTTTGTCTTAAGTTCTATATTTGGTTTGACTGCGTTGACTCCTTTAATTATTAATTTATTCAATTCAATCTTTTTCTTAGTTATTCATTTGTTGTGAAATGTCATGTTTATCTTTTCATGTTTCTGTGATTATACCTGAATGGTATTTAAATGATTTATGGAAAATTTATTTTCTATATTTTCAGTTAACATAAGGGAGTTAAATATCAATGTCAGTGCTTGTTGTTCAATAAATTGCAGTTTTATCAAATAGCTCCGGCTTGCGACCTTGAGCGTAAATGCTATTAAGTATGAGATGTTTCTATAATTCCATATCTCAAATCCAAGGTAATAATATTTTTTTGATACATTGTAATTTACTAAATATACAGGAGATATTATTATTATATTTCTTGTGGTCCCTTTTACCACACGATTATCTCCATCTTAAACAATGTACTTAAGTTAATTATTGTTTTCGAATGTGTGAAGAAGCTGTATTAGTTCATGTATGTGTGTGTTAACTATTCAGTTCAGCAATTCTTTGCATCTCTTCACAAAACTCGAGCAACGCAGCCAAAGCAAAACCAACCTTGTCATCGTCTACTCAGGGGTCAAAACAAAAGGTGTGCGGGAGGTGCCCCGTGCATACGTACATAACATACCGCGCACGGGTTGCGCTCCGTCCACCTGCAGCTTGAGGTTGGAGGCGCGGCGCGAGAACCTTACGGTGTGCCAAGTGTCGTCGGCTACGTTCGTGCCTGCCAGAAGATTCTGCAAAGTAAGAAGGAGAAAACATCAGAACTTTTGGTAAACAAAATGTGAAACACCAATAACTAACACCATAGGGTATACCCGCTATGGGATAGGTACTTTAATAAACCAAATCAAGAAACCAAAGCATTTATTTATTACAATAAATAATAATATACCAGTCCCAGGCAATTTTAGTGCCCTGCATATCTGATTACTCTACCGCTTTTCTTCTTGATAAGAGAATCAAATAATTCCTTGTGCTGACTGGTACTAGCCCCACGAAATAGAATGTGAACTTATTGCTATAAACTAGGCATAGATTCAGGCTCCGGGTTACTACAAAACTCTACAATAGTTTGAATGACCTGGTAATTGAACCCAACATAAAATAACCTAACCTAAAAAAAATATATCAAAATATTAAAATAAAAAATATTTTTTATCTCGTATTTTTTTGTGTCCACCGCCTGCTCTCTGAGACACTCAAGTCCTTGTATCTTGAGATCTTTTAATCCTTAATTACTTTTTCGTATCGTACACCCACCTTTTCTCTATCCCCAAGTCTGACACTGGCCCTGACTCTTCCAGCAGCCACCGCCAACTCGATCCTATCGGCAGAATGTTCCGAAGCTGTCCGGAGCAAAAGACCAGCTCTGTTTGTTCTGAACCGAAGTAACAGCTCCTCAGTTTGCGTTATGTGTTCAGCACCTAATGCTGCTGTGAGGTGCTGGCTGCCGTTGAGGAAGATTGTTGCTGTTTCTGGTAATAAAAAAAACATGACCCCATTAAAAACATAACTTGTACAAATAGTAAGTCTCGCAACGCAGTTCTTCTACCGTAAAAAGTCGTGAGATGACTTGTCTATCGCATGGCAACACATTGCACACAAGTAATAGACAAACCACAGGCTTGACTTCTTAACTTTGACAACTAGAAGCATACACAAGAGTTATTTCTTTATATGAGGAAAGCGAGCTATAAGAAAGGTTTGTAGTTAATGAATCCCCAAAGAATAAAGGGCAAAATGAAAATCGGGAATAAATAGACGATGAAAGTCTGCATTAATGTTCGTAATTATTGCTAATGGGTATACCCATCGGGCGGATGGCTTGTTTGAAGAGAAACTGGGATTCAGAAAGAAGCCCATGGTTCATCTGCGGATTCGTTGCTCTTAAGTTAACTGAAAGACTCTCCAGAAGTTTCCATGATAACACAGTACCATTTCCAAATAGGTGGACGTCAAGATATCTTAGTACTCACCTCTGCCACAAGTTGGCCCTCCATAACTAGTCATGGAGCAGTCACAAAGCGGTCGGTTCCACCCCTCAGAGCAGGGAGCCCCATGTTGGCATGGTGAACTGACACACTGCTTCATCAGGACATGGCATGCTGGTCTTACTGATGCTGAAAAGGCCAAAAAAAGATGACTTAAAGCTTTGATTCCGTAGTAATAAAGTAAATAGTGATGATATTAATATCCTGTAATGGGAGTTAATAAATACATGTAATTATATCCGTTTGTGAGTTAAAGCTCTAAATTCTGTTATAATACCTCTAATTTTTTTTGTTTTTCATTCATTGATACCTAAATCATGTTAGTTGGCTAAGTGGCTTGTTTTCTGACTACTCGAATGTGTTGGCTGTAAGTTTTCTTAACATTAAAAAAATAAGTAAGCATAGATAGATGTATTTTTTTACTTAACGTGAAATAATATTTAATATAAAATAATATTATTATAATCTTTTATATTTTTTAAATCAAACTCATACGCTTATTATTCCAACTGGGCTTTCTCAGAAACGATGAAAACAACAACTTTGATCAAATAACAGTCCATCTGACCAAAACAAAACAAAATATCAGCTTCATATTCGACTAGTTTAACGTACCAGAATCCTGTTGCCGTGCAAACGCAGTCAGATCCTGAGGCTTTCCGTTCAGCACCAGATCTCGTATGCATCCCACGAACCCTTGTCTCAAGGCTGCCGTCCACAAAGCAGGTGGTGTTCTTGAAGCTGAGTACTCTGACCCAAGACCTCCAACAAACAGTGGTCCGTCTAGTTCCAGCTGGTTTGATTCCCCTGGAACATTTTTGATTGTTTGTTAATAAAAGTGCCAAGAGAAAGATAGATAGACACAATGGCACAACCAATCGACAGGCTCTAGGCCAACATGATGAACCACGATCCACTCCCACTTAATCCCCGTTCACGAACACCGTCAAATGCGACTTGCGTCATGAGCCACACGAGTGCGTCCTTTGTTGCCTTTTGTCAAAGAAAATGTGTTGGTTCACGCTGGAAGTCCCGTATCGGTGACCAGCTTCACAAATACACACCTTTCATTTAATTTTGTTTTTGCAATTGCAACACACGTGTCACATGAAAGTAGCCAGGCTAAGCGGTTACAGAGAGTCCCAGCATTTCCAGTGCTGGCACTCTCTGTAACCGTTGACTGCTGCTGCGGCTGATTGCTGCGACTGCTGGCATAAGCTGACTAAGTGTCCTGATATTAAGTTTCGCTTATGTCCAATTTAAGGTAAGGCTCATACTTCAACAATTATGACATTTGAGGATATTAATATAAATTAGTGTTGATAATTACATGAATAGAGATTCGTATTCATAACATTATCATTATAATTATTCACATCAGACTTAAATGGCTTTGATAATCTACAAAATGTATGTGAAATTAATTGACAATGCTTTATCGTGCATATTAATTGTCATGACTCACATAAATTGAATCCACTCAATGGTAATTGTGTTGAAGCCATTAATTTGAGATAAAACCTTAATTACCTTTAACATATGTATGTGAATCGTAGATGTTATATTCAACGGTATCTTGCGTCATTATGGAATTATGTAAGTACGTCTTTTATTTTCATCGTAAACATGTTGTACTTTATCATCGTATAAGATATAAAATGAAGAGTGGCATCATGATAAAAACAAAAGGAAAAATCCAAGTACCCACGTTTTCTTACGCGTCCCGAAAGTGTCCAAATGATGAGGCAAAGTTTTAGCCAACAAATAGCTGAATACTTCCAATGTAACACCGTAAACACCCTCAAATCAGTCGGAGAATTTTGGACGCCAACATTTCATAAGACAATACGTTAAAACGAACGAACCCTTTCATCACTTCCCAGTGGGGCTGGAGAGCAGAAATGCGGACCAAAACCCAGAAAAATAACTCAACGTACAATAAAAAACTTACCAGGCGTCTTAAACTCAGCATTAGCTCCATCGACCGTCACCCTTCCATCCCTCCCACTTCTCCTGAGCAAGAAGTCATGCCAGTGGGAGTCATCAACTCTTCTCCTGGATGCCCTGACCCTCACTCCACCGGAGCCCAGGTCTATGTGCACGTATATATAACCGTTGAGGATTTCAACGGCGAACAGATCTGCCTGAAAAACGATGATGATGTTGATGAGGAATTTGCTGAAGATATTTTGAAAGATTCAAAGAGTACTCCACAACACTGAGACCGGGATTGACGAACGTTACTTAGCGCGTGCTTTGACAAATGTTCCCGTCAAATTAAATTGGCTAGTAAACTATGTTTTATATTATAACACGACAAAGCAATATTTTTTATTTGTTTTGGGTCTAGAGCCGCTGGTATTCTAGTTATTTGTAGAATCTTTGGTCGTTTAATCATGTTTTAATAAATATCTAAACAAACATATATAGACATTGTTTAGATGCGTATAGATATACCCATCACGTCGGAGGAATTTCACTAGCTAATTTAATTAAACACACGACAGACTGTCAACTGAAAGCGCAATATTCTCTCCTTCGAGTTTATATTGCACTTTCAGTTTGACAGGTTGTGTAACAGAAATAATGGTAAGCCCAAGTACGTGGTAAGTAACGCTTATTGATCTAGGCCTGATTGTTACAACATCTAAAGTGTTGGAGGTGCTGTTCACAATAGACAACATCAATAATATCGCTGTAATGTATCATACAAGAGCGATATACATATAAGTATTAAAACATATTTTTAATATAAAACAAGGATTGTAAATTAAATATCTTGTTTGAATAAAAATCAAGTGGTAATAAAATAAGAATCATAATTTATAATACATAAAATACTTAGATACAATGTTGTGATAGTATTTATAAGTAGTTATTGTGCTTCTAAAATTACGATAATGATATTATATAACATAACCTACTTGAATAAATATTTAGGTACGCAAAGCAGTGAGGTATAAAATATAATCATTCGGTTGAAAGCTGAAATAAATTGTGACTTAGATGTTGAAGAGCAGAGAGACGTAGATCAGCTACAAAAATCAAATAAATAAAAAGCTAGACTAATACTTATCGAAAACTAAATATTGTTAGTAAAATCAATAAAAGAGTACCTAAAACTAAAAGCTAAATATAAAAACGGTTACGTCTGACTGCACGTAATACATGCAAACTAGTCGCGAACTATTTGAATACTAACATTCGGGACCAGACATGCAAATTCTACTAAATTTGTACCAACTATCCCGCAGTAACTTAGTTTATATTCAATGTGAGAGTTATTGAAAATATTGAATTACAAAGACAAGCGAATTCAAATTGTATCTAATCAAGATCATCTTTACTGTAGCAGAAAATCTATTTAAATCAAAAGTGACGTTAAGGAAAAAATGGTGCGAATTTGTGTAGGTATTAATAAAGCCCTCTCTACAGAATTCTGTACGTTAGTTGGTCCCAAGAATTTTTCTAACATCAACGATATCTAACTGAAAATTCAAACACCATCGGAAAACAAAAACAGTTTTATTTCTCTCAACGTGTTAACCTTAAAAGCATTTTGTGTTGTGCTGGGGAGTCAAATTGTGCTTCGGATTCTACGGTGCGTACCAGGTTACAGACAGATAAACATAAAAAATTCACATCATCAAAGTGGGTGAAACTTTATAAGGTACCATACACAAATTCCCCTATGTCTGTGTTCTTACTTTCTTTTTTTATCTCTTCAACTTGGTCCTACCATGCAGCACCTCAATGGATAACGATCATTTCATCAAATTAAATACTTCAAGAGATTTAATCAAAATTTTATTCTAAGTCGGTCCATATTACATGAAGCGTTTAATAAAAGGGACTTCTTAATTCTCCCTCGTGAATTTTGGCCGCTATTATTAAATTTAGAGATTTGCGTATCCATTGAGGTCGGTGGGGTTTCGCAAGTCAGTTATTGGATTTCAATACTGTTTGAAATTTAACTTTTGAGGGGTGGTTTGATGTCGTCATTGTAAACTATTTTAACCATAAGTTATAGAAAACTAAGAGAAGAGTAAATAATCAAAATGTAAATGAAACGAGAATTATTAACTGTCTATTCAAAACTGATGGCAACAGCGATTTTAAAGGAGATATTAATGATAATGATTTAAAATTAGCCCAAGCATTATTTTCATAAAAACTTACAGACCCATAATTTCCTAAACAATTCAAAACCAATTTCACCACACTTGCAACAATTGAATCAGAAACAACTAAGTCAGGAACAATAGAAAATAAATGCGATACCCCACGAAGCGTCGTCAATGATCATGATCGTGATTGGCTCTTCAATGATGCTGATGATTTTTATCTTTTAAGTGATTGGTCTAACCCCAAAAGCTCCACCCCTTACCGTGCAACCTACCCTTGGTGGCTTGGCGCCCATATTGAAGAGTACGAGCCCATTGGGTTCGTTTGTTCGAAACTTGAAGGATATCGTTCCAGTCTTCACCGCTTCCCATTTTGGTAGAATCTGTGAAACAGAAATGAATGAGATGACGTAAATCATTTTTTTCGAAAAGTTAATCATTATATTGATCTTTTCTGAAATTCTAAACATAGAAATGAAATAACTTGTTAACAATACCAACATTCATTTAACTTTAATCATAATTCTTTGGAGGGTCCTGTTGAATCGTAATTTCAAAGTCACTCAAAAAGGAGCTTTGAAATAGAAATGGTTGAACACAATAATAATAATCGACGTGAAAAATCGTTCACCCGTATCGAAGTACCAATGGGAAGCTTAGAGGTTTACTTATTCATTGATAAAGGAAAAACCCGAAAATATTACACAAAAGTTTCCGGACCTTGATTGAGAAATCACTTAGCATTATTAGACATTCAGTACAAAAATATATTCAGGGTTACTTAGGCCTTGATTAAGGCATGTTTCAAGTTATGCACGCTATTCAGCGAGAGCCTTAAATTCTCTGAGCTTTTGGAGAGAAAATATTTAATATTATCAGCGATCAAGAGGCCCCTATTGTTGGTAATGTCAGAGCAAAACAAATAGCCAACCTATTTGTTTGTCTCTCTTAATATTTATTTTCCTTTTTGAAGGAGATTTAATGGAACTCTTCATAACTGTTGATGATTAAGAACTTTGAATTTGTTTGAATCTATGTGTTAACGAGTCTTTTATAATTATTTAACAGTTGTATGCTCATCTTAATTATTTTCAAAATCATGTTGGACTTGATCGGTATAACCAAAGATTTCATCGTTTATGCAATTTCTATCATTTCTGTCATTTCTATAACTTACTGAACTGTGGTTCGCTGTTAGGAACCCAACTCTGGGTTGAGCTCGCTTTTGTGCATGAGCTATTCTTGTAATATTGTGACATTTATTTTGTAATTTAAGTCCTATACTACTAAATGAGCATGCATACCTGCATTCAAAAGTGTATGTAATGGTCTAATTGAAATAAATGCTTTTAGTATGAGCAAAATTTGTAATCACGTTCTCGAAAACGGCTCTAACGACTTCGATGAAAGTTGCAATATAGTTGTTTACTGGGTAGAAAAATCGATCTAGCTAGGTCTCATATCTGGGTAAATTCGTTTTCTTTATTTTCACCCGCACAGAGCTCGGTCGCCTACGTACTTTAAAATAATGAGAATAAAATCAGCACAGTGACTATAACCATCTTAAAGAGACACCCTATATCGCGCCATTATTGTTAGTAACAAGACCAAATCTATACTAATATTATAAATGCGAAAGTTTGGATGGATGTTTGTTGCTCAATCACGTCAGAACGGCTGAACGGATCTGGATAAAATTTGACACAGAGATAGATTATAGTCCGGAATAGCACATAGGCTATATATTTTCACGCTAATAACTTAGGGGGATGAGCAATATTGCATTATGTCCATATTCCTCAACTTTTTGACAACTGACAACTGTCATAACATGTATTTGAATAGAACGGCTATTTTAGACCATTTGTCACCGAAGTAAGTAGCCTGACGGTGTAGCGTCCGCTCTGTAAACCAGAGTTTGCAGGTTCGAATCGCAGTCAGTACCCACTTTTTGTGTTTTTTTTATTGCTAAAAGATTTTCAAAACGAATAAACATGATTCGCGAGTTCGATCCCCGGTATCCACTTTTTGTAAATAGATATTTGTTTTATTTTAATTATTTATGATTTTCAAATCATTACAAAATAGTTTAATTTTAGTTTTTTTTTAACCATTTAAAAGACAGGTATTCATAAATTAGCAAATAAAAATTAATCAATTTAAACACTACCAAAAAAAGGCTTCTGGACTCTGTGCTGCCGACCATAGAGTGAACAACGGTCGGCAGCGACAGGTCTCCTCCTACCTCTGTATCGAGGGTACAGCGCGGCTCATTCCACGCGAAACACTCGGCCAGCGTATGCCGTGCCGTGTTCTCCAGACAGTGGGCAAGCGAATATACGCCAACACGTGATGTTGCACATCACCAAGAATAGCGGCCGGGGAGTCCTTTTGCAGCAGTGCAAGTTAATAGTATGGGACGAGTACCCAATGTCGCACAAGCATGCATTAGAGGTGTTGAACCACAGCTTGCAGGACATCCGTGGCAACCAGGCGCTGATGGGCGGCGTAGTCGTTTTGTTCACAGGTGACTTCAGACAGACACTGCCAGTTATTGAGAGGGATACATCGGCGGGCGAAATAAACGCATGTCTCAAGGCGTCGCCACTGTGTCCAGGATCGAGAAGCTCCTATTTGACGTGCAACATGCGCGTCGAACTGTCCAACGATCATGAATAAGGTGTATTTGCGATTAAGCTGCTGAAAATGGGAGACGTTCGTCTGGAATCGGACGAAGATGTGAAAATTCTACTCGTATTTTTCTACTTGAATTTTCTCATCCAGTGGCTACAGAGGATGAACTTATCATGCACGTTTTTTAGAATTTTGAGGTTAATATAAATAATGAAGAGTGGTTGTGTGAGAAGTCACTGTTGTCGTCAAAGAACGAGTGGGTTAGAAAAAAAAATAAAAAAAAATAGACCGTCGATATATATTTAGATGACCATTGGCGATTCAAAAGTATACGCATCATAGACACTGTGATGGCTAATGAGGATAGTACTGTTTTCAACTCCGGCTAACGGGCGTGCCGTCCCACAAGCTGGAGCTTTGAGTTGCGTTCCAGTTCAGCTGATGCGAAACCTTGATGCACCCAGACTGTGCAACGGGACCAGGCTTCGTATCGCAGAGCTGCAGTAATATTATAAAAGCCACCATTATTACAGGATCTGTTAAAGGAGAGAGCGTTTTAATTCCCCATATACCCATTATTCCAAATAACTTGCCATTTCAATTTGAGAGGTTGCAATTTCCTTTAAAATTGGCTTTTACAATGACGATCAACAAATACTAAGGACAAACCTTACAAGTGGCAGGCATTAATTCAGGCACACCACTTCTCACACGGTCAATTATAATTATGTTGGTTGTTCACGTGTTTCAAGTGCACGTGCTGTCGGAAAATAATAAGTCATATAATGTTGCATACAAAACGGTATTGGAATAAATAAATAACTAGCACCCAGCAAGGCGTTTGATTGTTCACTTTGAAAAAAAAAGTGGTATAGCGCCATAATGTTCCAGTTTTTAAGTCTCCTCACTCAACGCTTTTTGTAGTTATCACCAACATTATCACATTTTGATCAGGCTGTCAGTTCTCACACATAACATAACATCTTAACATAACATCACGCTTTTAGTCCCCGATGCGTAAGGCAGAGGTGTACCTAATCGTACACCCACATTTCGCCGGCTATGTTGAAGTCCCATATAATAGGGGGCGAGCCTATTACCAGCAACCGGGCACAACTCCAGACTCGCAATCGCGCTTGCGACCACTCGGCCAACGAGGTAGTCACACACATACACATCAAAATTTCCACGCGAACGAAGTCGCGGGCAACAGCTAGTATTATATATGATTCAAAATTCAACAAACAATCAAATTTCAATCTTACTACAAACGAAATGAATAACATATCAGTTCTGAACATCATTCGTACATTAGCTGGTGAATTATTGAGAGCTACTGAAACTGTGGGTAGAATCAATAAATTTATGGCTTAAGCACGGGTGGATTCGGAAATTAGAGGATATTGCTTGTACCTGAGTTTGGAAAATGAATGTGAATTTGTGTTCAATTGTATCGTTCATGGCTTTTATATTTATGAGAGCGAATTTTACTAACTGAATGCGATCAGCAAAATTAAACAGCGTTCAAAAGCTGTATATGTTAATATTCCATAGCAATTATGGCACTAATAGTTATTAAACGCGCTTTAGATGTTTTGATCGCGTTTAGTTACACAGATGCTTCGTTGGTCTTGGTGGCCGCAAGCGCGACTACTAAGCATGAGGTTCGATTCCCGGGTCGGGCAAAGTGTTATTTGGTTTTTCGGAATTTCTCAGCAGCAGCTATGGAGTCTAGATTTGTGAACCCATTAACACACACGCCCCCTATAACATAGGACCTAAACGTAACTGGTGACACGTAGGTGTACTACTAGGCTAACCTAACTCTTCGGGAATTACAGGTGTTGTTGTAGTATTTATACAAGGTGTAGTTTTGCATCCTCGTCAAATTCGAGGAAGTAACTATGCTAATGATTCTCGACCCGAATCAATAATAATAATGGGTAAGTATTTTTTTTTTATTTTTTTCTTAATATCGCAAATTGATAAGTGTGCACCACCCGTATTAAACCGCGGCCCGTCTAATACTAGCCCTATAACCGCGCTTTCAAACACACAAACAAACGCAGACGTTTATTCGATAAACAGGTGATTCTCCTCTTTTGGCTTCATTCTGAAACAGCTTAAAAACAGCAACGCTTATTAAAATTGACCAGGTACCGTAATTTATATTGATTATTTACGTCTTCTATGGCAATCTGAATTTTGACGAGGATGCAAAACTACACCTTTGTATAGTAAAAAGAGTTTGTATACAGTTAGAATTGTAGCACGTACCGTCTACTCATGTAGCATTCTGTAATTACGACCCAATCCCATGGGAAGACGGAGCGAGTATGCATGTACAACTTTGGAATTTGACACTGCATGGTTTGCAAAAATATTGTGTTATTTTTATTCATAACTCAAACATAGCCTTGGAATTTAGAAGTGATCATTTCTTTGTCTAGAAACACAAAATTTTTATTACAAGCTTTAATTTAACTTACTTTGTTAGTTAGTGTGTATTGATCAAATCTTGCAACTGAATTTCAAATCAGTTACCCTCAACCGATTGAGCTGAAATTTTGCCAACACCTTTGGTTTTGGTGACAATACATTTTTATGACAGACATGACTTGATCCTGCAGCCAGGATAGCCTCCACATGAGGGAACTCCTCAATGGTTAATAGCACGACAGGTAACGTTGTATCCGCGTTCAATGTTGATAGATAAACCAATGAACGTACGTAGACTTCAATAAAAACACAAGAATGCCCATGAATTCCATCATCAACATTCAAAACATCTATCAAACATTACTTACCATTATTACAGCCCTACATAATTAACCATTGTTTATTTAATGTACCAACATAATTAGTTATGTGTCCGAATAAAATCATTATGGTTTTGATCTACATATATCTGCTACAGTTACACTAGTTAAATAATGCGCCGCGCTGTTTTATAACATGGCAATGTTATTGCAAACAATAATAAATTGTACATCCTAAGGGTATGTTGTAGAGATACTTGTTACCACCTTTATTTTTGACCCCCTACAACATTAAATACATTATTATTTTATTCTATTCAAAAAATATACAAGGTGTAAACGGACCCTTCACAAAGCCGTCAACCAAGCATTCTGTACATTAAACTACTTACGTAAAAATTATTGCTGCGAAACGACTTTTTTTGGGTGAAAAATCACGTTTTACGGTAAAAATCAATGTAATGGTGCTGTTGGATGCATTGAACAGTAAACGGTTCATGGGAATATTTACTGTAACGTTATAACCTTAAAAGCTAGTATTTTTAATAACACTTGTTAAAAAGTTGAAAGAACTTGTATGGGTAAGGTCCAGAACAAAAAAAAATATCGCAATGACGTGTAAAAGAAGTGCATTTTGGCTTTGTTAAGGGTCTATATACACCCATTAGGCTTCTTTTTGAACTAGTTAGCCTGCAACGAGTTAGTCGAGTCCTAATAAAATCAATAAGGTCAGTGCTCTGCTACAGTAACACTAGTTAAATAATGCGCCTCGAGAGAACAATTAAATTCATGACAACAGATCGCCAACTGTAATAACTGCTAATATGTTCATTAGAGCTACAATTTGGATAGCAGAGCCAATTTGAGTTTCATGAAATTGTTTGTAAATCATAGAGAATCTAACATGAAATGTGAATTCAATGATTGTGGATATTGCAAACAATTAACTACTAATGAATCACAAATGATTTCTCGTCAGTAGCTTTTAAATTATTATGGTTGTCGTCATAAAAGTCCAATTAAAATAAGAAAAGTGAAATTGAAATGAGAATACTGAAAGACGAGTCCGCGTTTTCAGCAGTCTTACTAACATTTAGCTAGGTATCAATTACATGGGAAAGTCTTCATGGATACTGTCTCTCTGGAAAGAAAAGCGGTTTATGTCGGACTCTTTCCAACTCAACGCGGTGTTCCTCCAACTACCATGAGACAGGAGTGTGGGATTCCTTTGTAAATGTAGCTCCACGCTTCGATTTATTTTTCTTCTGTACAATTTAATTTATTCCTAATACAAATTGCGTATATAAGCTTTATTTCTGTGAAAAATACCAATCTTTTTGTTATATAACTCGCACTAACCTTTAACCACACTTTATACGCAGAAAACGCTATCAATAGACAATAATCAAGTCATTCCACGAATATGAAAAATAATGTTTTACAACAAAATATTCTAGGAACCTTCAAACGGGCAAACAATACTGCGAACTGTTTACATAGGCTAGGACAATAAATGACGAAGGTTCACGAACAAATACGAATACATACGAGGGCACGAAGGTCGTAGAGGTGAACATTGTAGATCCTAAGTGCGATAAAATTGGCTTTCACAAACTGAAAGGTCTGAATTAATGGCTATTGTATGTTAGGATTTCGATCAATTTTCTATTTACTTGAACTAGTAAGTGATGATATTTTTTTTTCTAACTTTTACCCGCGGTTCGGTCCACGTGGAGTTCGGAAATTATTCTACGGGAATGAACAAATGAGATAAAAAAGTATTTATTCATGTCACAAGCCAGGTCACGATCTACCTGTGTTCATTAAAATCCGCAACCGTTTAAGTGTAACAGAGTAACTTTCGCATTTCAAAATATCAGTAAGGATCCGTTTGTATTGATAAACAACCCATTTTAATAACTGGAGTAGCAAACTGCCTGCAAATTCTGTTGGACTCAACCGATTTAATATTGCTCTCATATCAATACGTTTTCGCCCCAGTTACTTCGAATATATTCACGAAAAACTTACGTACATATATCAGAGAAAACTGGAAGGGTATTATCGACACTACATACTATTACAATATTCCGACATTGCTTGCAACTCTCATCAGACTTACAAATTGCACGAAATGATAAAAGCCAACACTGAATGGACTCCCAAATTGAAGCATGGAAAAAGCAAGTATTTTTTTGGAAAAAACTTTTGTACAATATCCTGGTTCTGTGTTATATTCGTTAAGCCTGCGAGTTGCGTAAAATATTTCCATGTAGGGAACTGAAATAGCCAGTAATTACCCTTTCCATAATCCGTTAAAAGCAAGCTTTGGTGAAAATCTATGAGGATAATGTTTACTTCCCTATTATCTTGATGGTACCTAAACGTGTTTTGTACAAAGTTCGATTATGTTTTGCTTGTGTTTTTAACCGATTTCAAAAAAAAGAGGAGGTTCTCGGTTCTGAATTCGGTTGTATTTTTTTTTTGTTTTTACCTCATATCTTCGTCATTTATGAACCGATTTGAAAAATTCTTCTTTTATCGAAAAAGGATATAGTTTCCGATTAGTTCCATAGAAATTTCATCAAAATCGGTTCAGTGGTTTGGTTTTTAAATCAAAATAGCTGGAAAAAATATGTCATCCAAGTAAAAGATATTGCGAAATTGATACTTGACAAGGATTTGTGTGTGATACGATAACTAAAAAGGGTAAAATAAAAACTTTTTGCAAGAAATAACTGACTTCCAAAAGCAACACTATAAAAAATTGGAAAATAACTTTATTTTCGGATGTCGGTGGCAAAAAAGTCAATGAAACAAACAATAGTCACCGACTTCCGAAAGTTAAGTTATTTTCTTTTTTGTGTTTTTGTTTTTTATAATCCTCGGTTGCTTTGTCTTAACCACAGCAGTAGTCCTAAAGGTGTCCGAAATGAAATATTATTTCCTTCTTTTCACTCTCTTTCATTCTTTTTTCGTAAACACGGATTATTTGAAAGTACTTTGGACAAGAGAAACCTATTGTCATTCTTAATGAATGTAGCCATTTCATCATCATTAAATTTCGTCATTTATCATTCAATCATTACTCACTGTCCCTCTCTATATTCGATAATATCTTCGAACAATAATATATCAAAAGGTTTCCTATAAAGAAAACTTAGCAGATTTTATCATGGTCTCATCACTAGATAAATTAGGACCAACGATTTACTAGATGGCAATATCATCATAAAGCTTTTCCCAACTACATTGGGGCCTGCTTTCTGTGTAACAGGATCCAGCTGAATACCAGTATTTTACAGGGACCAACTGCCTGTCTGACCTCCACAACCCTTTTAAATACCACCTTGGACGACTGTTAAGTTCGTTCGTTTCAAAGAAATGGCTATATAATGTCGTCATCTAATCAACTACCAACATAGAAGATAGTTCACCTCTACGACACCGAATCCATGCTCAATGTAGTCAAAACAAACACCTACACATAACCCAACTCGGAATCAAATATACACCTCGTATAAGTCGTTAAGAACCGCGGTGCCAACCAAAAATCGAAGCATAAGGGCCGACCAACTCCCCGATCCTTTCTCGATGGCACTTACATTTCCCCCGCGCCCTTATCTTAACATTAAAATCAGTTATTTCCATTAAGCCCAACAACTGAAGCGTAAGGGTTGGTTCAGCGAAACCGAGACAGGGCGGAGCTAAGCGGGAAATATACCGAGTTGCATTTCTTTGGTTGTAGATGTTTTTGTTTTTTTAGCAAAAGATTATGACGTCAGGGAGGAAATCGTGTTCTCTGTTTTGGAACAACATTGGGTGCTTTTTTGTCTAACTATTAATAACTTTATCAGCCTTGCTATAATATTCATCTGATGAACGCGGTGCAAGGCTAACTAGATTCAGTTTTATTGTATATTTTTCCTGATTGGCAATGCTTTGGACTTCCATTGCTTTTGATAGAAAGAGATGAATAGGGTGGGTGTACGGTGAAATAAACTAGCTTCAACAGTAAGAATAACTCTACATTAACTCCTCCCAAAAGACTCCTCATGAATATTTTTGGGTCATATCTTCACTCTAGTAATGGAACCCTAAACAGTGTCTACTTACATACAGCTCTCAGCCCTTTTATTCAGTAATCAGTCCCATTACAAACATAAATCCTTCGACAAATCTTCTAACTATTTACCTCAACGATAACGTTTAGAAGCGAGCTAGGTAAAGCTAGTTCACTGCGAGCTACATAACTGCCCACTTGGGTTATAATAATTTACTTTAATGGCGAGTATCGGGCTGCTCAGGAAAACGGTATTTCCTTCGGTATTTTATAGCACAAAAAAGTTGGAGCTCAGAAGGCCCATGTAGAGAGATTTTTTGTTTTTGTTTTACTCCCTCATTAAGTAATTTTTATTGTAGGAAGAGATTTTAACATTATGAGGGGATTTTAGTGCAGATAAACCGATTGGAATCATCGAACGTTTGGAATCGTACTCTGCTTTGCCACCAGCGCTTATTTTTAACTAGCTTTTGCCGTGGAGGTACGTAGCAAAAGGTATCTTATATAATTATATACCTTCCCAGGTCATGGTCTTCCTGTGAGCCAAATTTCATCTAAGTCAAAAAAGTAAGGTAAAAAAGGTACGACCAGTCAAACAGAGTGACTATTGCATTTTTAATATTAGTTGTGGATATATTGTAAGTACCAATAATAAATTTAAACTTTCTTTCACTGAGCATTTTGTACTTCCACAATTAAATATGGCTAGAGGAGCTGATATTTTTCTCATAACAGTAATTTCAAAGCTGTAATATTTTACTGTTTCTAATGCATTGTTAAGAGTGAACCTTCAACATTTACGTGTATAGTGGCGCCACTTAGAGCAGAAAATATATCGGAGAGACACCTGGGAGAGATGCAGCGCTGAATAAAACTACCGATATATTGTGTAGTAAGATATTTAGTAAGGACTAGGAGATAAGAAGGACCAAGAAAGTAATTAAGTGCTTTTAAATCTTCGTTAACGTTCGGATAGATATTAATATTTTAGTTTTTTTTCATCTTTAACATGTAAATACTTGATTTATCAGCTCATTGAAGAATTATATTGCACGAATAATTTACAAAAATATAGCCAACATCTTCGAATCGTCGAAAAAACAGTGTTAAATGTAGTCAAAATACTCAATTTATTTCAATTGAGCAGTGTTACTATCAATACCTTATACGTACCTGTTTTTTTTAACCGTCTTCTAAAAAGAAGGAGGTTCTCGAATCGGCAGTATTTTTTTGTTTGTTATTGACTTCTCATTAAAGAATGAAACCAGCAGGCACAGATTGTCTAGCAAAGGACTGATGTAGGCTGATAATGAGGCACCAATTAACCACGCAGAAAAATTATAGTACCTTTTTGATTAAATCAGACTTCTATTCAAAATAAAATAAACCTCAAACGTAAATAAAAAAACCAGCCTTTGTTCCAACACAATTAATACACTGAACTTGGAACTGATTAAGGTCGTGTACACACTGTATGCAATTACCAAAGTACGTTCATGTTGGTACTTCTGAAAGGTCACATAATCGCCATCAAGCACTTACTTGGAAGCCACTGAATACGTAATGTTCTTTACTTAGAATTAGTATAGACACATTAGGTGGTTTCAACCGGATTAAGTGGAACCTTGGTGACATTGATTAAGTTGAAATGAAATGTAAGTTGGTTCTGTTGGTTAGGGGTGGCAATGGCTTTTTAAATTGCCAATTTAAACAATGACTTTTAAAGGGTTGAGCTCGTGGTTAAATAATAACAGCCGTATGGGTCGATCTACAAGGTTAAGCCGTGCTTAGCTAGGTTGGTCCGTGGATAGGTGACCATACATTAAATACCGAGTTACCTCCGTGCCTCGGAAAGTACGTTAAGCCGTTGGTTCCAGCTGCCATTTGTAGATCTTTGACAGTCGTTACAGGTAGTCAGTGGCCTGAAAGTCTGAAATTGTTTTCAGACTCAGTACTGGGACTCAGGACTCAGACTCAGTACTCAGTACTGGGTTGTGGAGATCGGATAGGGAGCCGCTCCATGTAAAATACAGGTATTCAGCTGCATCAGGTGCAACTGGAAGCCAAGATAGTTGGGAAAAAGCTAGCTGACCTTACAATAATATTACTCCATTTTATGTCAATATAAATGAGTGATTGCCGCTGAAAGCATGTTTTCACACTCATAACAATGATATTGCCTGAAGCGTGCCGGCCGGGCGCCCAATTTAAAAAGTTCAATGAACCTCGACCTACGTTTATCGTACTCACTTCAAATCAATATTGACTGTACGGTAGGAATATTTTGAGGTAGGCAGTTAGTTATACATACATAAAGTCAAGCTTCTTTCAAATGGGGGTAGGCAGAAGCTATAGAATGCCAACTGCTATGAACCTTCCATAACTGGGTAAAACGGAGTGAATCGAGACCAAACTTTGAAAGGGCTTTTTAAGGTTGAATTTATATGATATACTTCCAGAAGTAGTCTATTTTTTGTACTTATTATTTAGAGACCTTGTTGGCTACATCAACGCTCATCTATACGATTTTTTGTAAGCAGTGATAGCCTAGTGGTGTGACCGTTGGACTGCCAAATCATAGGTCTTGAGTTCGAACCCAAGGCACGGATCTCTGATTTTTCGGAATCATATGCGTATTGTATAAATTATCACTTGCTTCGGTGAAGGCAAACATCGTGAGGAAACCAGCATGCCTGAGAGATATTTCTCGACGGCATGTAAAGCCAAGTCAGAGGCCCATGGGCGGTATAAAAACTCTGACACTAGGTTAGGCACTAACCACACGATAAAGAAGATCTATACGATTCATCTATATTAATTCAAAATTAAAATCCCTTTTCCAAGTTTTGCCTCGATTCACCCCAGTGTTTCTATTCAGCCAGTTTTACAGTACTCCTTTCGCCTTGTCCGCGTTCATACATCTGGTCAAACAAGCACGTTGGTTACGATTACTATGCACCAGTCCTTGCTGAAGATTATCAACAATAAATTCAGTGAATGTACTTTTAGCTGAGGCGTTCCCTTCCAGCGTTACCACTGACATCTGCCTTGTAAATACAGATCGGTTCTGTGTTCAATAAATTGTGCTCACACTTTGATGACAGCCATTAGAATGACATTTCAAGGCCTTAAAATTGTAACGTGTTTCCAAAATTACCCAGATTGCTCGCCCGTCATTAACCAGTAACACATTTCCTATAATTACTCCTCATAAACGTCCCGAACCTGTCACCGAACATCATAAATCATTCCGTTTCGAAGTACCACGAAACTTAACGGCCGACCCAAACGTTTCATTCAATCAATACAGTCTAACGGTTAGAATCTAACCCATCCCTAACTCAAATCAAATAACCACCACTTCGATCTAATCAGGTTCCCGGTGACACTCGACTAAATTCCAGAGGTCCGCTTACTAAAGTGCTCTCGAACGTCCAATGGTCATCTTAAACGGACCGGTTTCCCACACGATTTTTCCGCACTGCCATTGTTTTTAATTGCTACTTAGTTTTTGCGACGAACGGGCGGGTTTGTAATGAATTGAGGACTTCTGAACTCAGTTTAGTATCGGAAAGTTGTATTGGCTGATTAAAACGTTCGGTTACGGTTTGTTTTGGTGGCAACAAACCTTATTAGCCGTGTTGTGGCGGCAAATATGAGTTCTGGCCGCCATATTGGTTTTGAGTGTCAAATGTTTGTTTTAGCTGTAAGTGGGATAACAGAGTGATGTTTGTTTTTGCCAGCTCCATTAAAAAATATGTGTTTTAATGCTTTCCGGGATAAAACACTCTACCATTTTTGTAGCTATAATGTTAGTGTGTTTTGTAATAGTGCCCTTTCTTTTTCTTTGTTATAGGGGTCAGATAATGCAATGTTCTCCTAGGTTAGCTTTTACGATATGTTGCATGTGTTCCGACGTCTTCATTATTGTGTCTTTCAAATGCTTGCTGAAATTCTAAACAAGACACCAACAACCCGTAACATGTAACACCCGTATCTATAAGCAAGTAAAAGTAATTATTTAAGATACGACTTTATTCTGTAGTAAAGTAATTGCTTGAAGTTAGAACTGCCAAAAGTTTGAATTCCAAGCTTTGCTTTCTTTCACGGTTCTTAATTTGTTTAAATTCTAGTCTATTGCATAGAAATGTTTGCATAAATAATTACTAAAACTCAAGTAATTACTTCAACTTGACTTATAGATACGAGTACACGTCCGTAATACACACACACACATCCCTAATGACCTGTTTCTTTTCCCTTGAAACGAGCGTGTCCAGTATTTCTGAAAGACTATCTGAATGTTGCCATCCAGGTCATTAATTACGGGTATCGACAACCGACCCATTGAACCTCCGAGAGAGATTACCTTTTACAGCATCTTTTGCTTCATTTTCGTAACAGACGCCTTTAGATGTAATTATGGCTAGATTAGTTAGTGCCACTAGTACCTAGCTTTTGTTACTGTAACAAGTAGTGTTGATAACCTGGATTGTCCGGGTAACAAAAGAGACGCGCGCGTTAAAATTAATGAGATGGGGAAGTTTACTTAACGGTAACTAAGCTTAGGATTTAAGCCAGGTGGTTTCGTTCTTATCTTCTACGAAGGATTTATGTTTTACGTTGTTAAAATGTTGCACATTGAGATTAATTATTTTAATTTACTTAGGGTTCTTGTAGATAAAGTTATAGTTTTTTTTTCTTAAATAATTTTGTCGTCGTAATTTTCGACTAACTTGACAGATTTTGGTACCAGGAGATTAGTCAGCCAAGAGGACCTGCTAAAGAACATTTTCACTCCCGAAATATGCGTTTCTATTGGTAAAGATGACGCGATCAATAGACTCGATTGGCCATGGCAGTACGACCAGAAACGGTTATCAGGATATTAGAATACCAGGAGTTCAGTCAGCCAAAGAAATGAAAGACTGAAAGGAATGCGCTCTGTTACGTGTTTAATAGACTCAATCAGTGGCCATGGCAGTACGATCAGTGCCGGTTATCAGCAGAGTAAAGTACCAGGAGATTAGCCAGCCAAAGAGGACCTGGTAAGGAACAACTTCACTTACCAAATGCGCGTTTTTAGTAGCGAAGGTGACAGGGTCAGCAGAATCAGTGGCGGTACAGGCGTACTCCAGACGACTGGTGGCGGTGATCAGCACAGTAAAGTACCAGGAGATCAGTCAACCGAAGAGCACCTGTAAAGTTACAGTTTCACTTACCAAATGCGCATCCCTGGTGGTAAAGGTGACGGGGTCAGCAGAATCAGTAGCTGTGCAGGCGTATTCCAGACGGCCTGTGACGGTGATCAGCTTGCTGCCAGTGCGGGCTAAATCGATCAAGTTCAGGCGAAGAGTGTCCGCTGAGAATTCCACCTGGTAACATAGAAATATCATGAAAATGTTAATATCTTTGACATTGATGGCTTGATGACATTAAAAAGCTGTCGAAGCCGACTTGATATTTCAGTTATCCCATCACCTTGAGAATAATTTAAGTCAACCCATCTTCAAGGTGCACTATAGATACTGCTGTTAATTATTTAGAATATTCCTTTTCCTCAGATGCCTAGATGAAAGTAAAAACTTATGGCGGCAGAATAGCATTTCAATTATTATTATTTTCTAGAAGAATTTTACTTTGCTTTCGTTTTAACTATTGCAAAAACGTTGCACCACTTCTTGGCAGAATCTGTGTTCAGCTAAAATTGAACTTCGGTTTTAGAGCAAAAATCCGCTATTCCAAAATAAAGTTCCATGAAAAGTTTTCTTTAAAAATACCACGCCTTTGTGTTCGCCACTTTTAGCTGAATATTGAATAGGCCATGAATGCATTTCTGCAACGTTGTCCTTGGTCCAGTTTTATCAAGGACACTCTTGTATGATTTGAATTTCTCAAGGTTTCGTAAAGATAAATATTTTTGGAAAAATCTGAATATAAGGGCGCCGTTAAATTGAGAGCCATTAACTAGTACAATTTGCAAGAAGAGCTAAACAGTTATTTCATTTGCGAGGCTAAACAAGGTGGAAGGGACACCAACGCTAAAACCATGTATGTATTCAGGACATCATCCTCCGCATATAAAATTTTCGTTGGTTATTAAAAATAACAGCTGTGTCCTACAAAACTTTTTTGCAAAAAAAAACCAACTTCCAAAAAAAAACACTAAAAAACGTGGAAAATAACTTTACTTTCGGAAGTCGGTGACTATTGTTTGTTTCATCGACTTTTTTGGAAGTCGGTTTTTTTTTTTGCAAAAAAGTTTTTATTTTACTCTTTTTAGTTATCGCATCACACACAAATCCTTGTCAAGTATCAATTTCGCAATTTCTTTTACATTTTTTCCAGCTATTTTGATTTCAAAACCAAACTGCTGAACCGATTTCGATGAAATTTATATGGGACCAATCGGAAAGTAGATCCATTCAGATAAAAGAAGAATTTTTCAAATCGGTTCATAAATGACGAAGATATGAGGTAACAAACAAACAAAAAAAACAACCGAATTGAGAACCGCCTCCTTTTTTTGAAGTCGGTTAAAAACTGCAATACCTACACGGTCAAAATGTATGGAACATATGTTTTTTTTTATTACCGATGAAAAATTTCAGAATGATGTACTGCGTACGGGGGAACCGTTTAGTGTCAGTGATCTTTCCACGTTGTATAACAGATAACTACATAGTTGTTAGCACTGCTCTCAATATAAATCTCCCAATTTGATCGCCCTCTAAGGAAATAAAAATCACCCGATAAGATATTAATAAACAGTTTTTCTTCTGGGTTCCAAAATTATCAAGAATTTCGCAAAACTACAGCATGTGAATTTTCATTGATCATTTTTAAACCACCATTACAGATAACGACCTACTTCATAAAAAAAAAAAACAAAAAAAAAAACTCACCTTCTTCAAACACCCAATGAAGTTGGTATGCACCCTTGCTCCAGGTAAGGCCCTGGCGTTGAGCGAGCCTCCAACATGAGCCCTGGATGACGCCAGCATGGTGAAGGACCCAGCCACGTGGGAGTGATCCGAGTACACATCGTCTACCACTGCTGATACCTGTTGAGAAGAAGAGGAAGATGTTAGAAGGTTCTGGAAGAAATAGGAGTTAAATGCACAGCTAGGGATGGTAGGCCGTATGTCAATGGTAACGAAATCAGTAGAAACTGGCCTCTTGTACTATTGAAAGTCAGTAAGACACTAGGCGAGCTTAAAGTCATAGTTTACCATCAATGTGTATCCTACTGTACAGAAAGGTCTATCTAGGACCTTTTAGCGACTAAGCAATAATATCCCAATCTACTCATGGAAGCCAGAAGGTGAAGAAGAAGGTGGAACTGATTTATCTCCTAGAAATACCAACTCCTTGATTCCAAAATCTCTATCGATTGGGTAGCGACCCAATCTTGAATTGAATTACCAAGTAGTCGAGATGTACCTACCCTGAGCTTATCATAGTAGACATGATCAAGATTAAGTTGGAATAGATGAAGTTATAATAATATAACTTACATCAATTAAAATAACAACTAAAAGTTTTCCAAAGTTGATGCTCCTAAAATAAAATGGTAAATCGATACTGTGTTACAAGTACTCCAAACCACAATGGATCTTACACCCCAATTTATTAAGCCAATAAAAAATAATGGCTTTCATTAACTTTACGCACTTGCAGCGAAACGCACAACCTCTCGAAGTTTCTTAATAAATGTAAAAACAAAACTTTTTTCATATCGAACCGCAGACGCTCTAATGTAAGTTGCCTTTCAACTTGTTATTAGTCGTAAAACATATTGGATAAACACTTTGCTAGGAACCAGATGTCCCTATCGTTAGGATGCGTACCCTCAGCAAAGGCACTAGACAAATTTAAATTTTAAGAGCGATAACGATGATGAAAAACTCTGACAACAAGTCTTACCAAGGGGACAACATTGATGGTTGAAAGACTGTAACATTAGTTCCTGCATCAAAATCATCATTATTTTTTTTATATTTAAAGCCTGCGTACCACGTTATTCCTACTGATATCTGTTCATGCCACAGTTGAGCGCAATAGTACTGTTTTTAAAATAACATTTTGGGGGCAGATAAAACGTTTAATTCCCATCTGCCCCCTTTTGGGACAGACAGACAATTTAATAAAAAAAAATCAGGGACAGATAAAACTTTTAATAACCATCTGTCACCATTTATAAGTTTGTGGGCAGATAACACGAACATTCCCATCCTCTTTCGGGGACCGACACCCGGGGACAGATGGGAATACTCCATTGCAAAGGAGGAGACTCCATTCTACTACTGTACTGTACTGTACGTACTGACTGAATAACCTCTTTTGTAACAAATCAGCTTCGAGCACTACCTTGCTTTCATTTGTTATAAACACTTAATAAGTTAACATTTATTTATATACTTATTAGGACACAACATGTCAAAAGTTTTACGCACAAGGCTCCGCCTGCATGGATCTTAATTATGATGCTGGAACGTGGCGTTAGTACCAATATTGTCCTATCCCTCTCCAACCATCAACATTTTTATTCATCACTCTTTCAGTCACATGCGTTTCATCCCATCGCATCATGTGTCTGTACCAAGACAGACGGCTTCCTTCATCTTTTCTGAATTTGAGCAGTTAAATTACTCGCCAATGCTCCCTGTGAATAACGACCTTTAGCTTAGGCTATGACGTCACTAACGCCGAACGTATAGCTATAGATGGTAGCGTAAGGGTGTAAGCTTTTGACCATGACCGGCTGAAAAGCCTGGCTGTGTAAATATAATGCTATTTTCTGTTTGTCGTCGCTTTTCAAGGAGCTGTTTGGAACATTGGAATTTGAACCTAATGTCAATGCGGTAAAGGAGTTACAGAGAAACTACGCGTCTTTGAAAGGTTCAGCAAGCATCATTGCGATTATTTTTGAATAAAAGATGAAATTTTATAGTAGTGCAGGCAAAGAAATATGGTTTTAATTGCTGTTACTGGATAGTGTATCCATGTTTTTTTTAATTGTTCAAGTGACTTCATAATTTATCAAGATTTAGGAATTATGAGTACGATTCCGTAATCTTGAACAGGTGTAATAGAAGTAGATAGGAATAATATATGATTCCCATATTCAAGTCAAATGACTTTCGACCAGAATTCTGCAAAATCGACAGCGTTAGCAGCGGTTAAGGGGAAGATTGGAGTTACACAAAGAGCAGAACAGGAGGTAGGACATCGTTTGTGATGTGACTTCGAAGTCACAGTTTGTTATAACGGAATACTCTCAAGTAATTCTCCAAGTAGTCCCAGTAATCTCTTAAAAGCTTCCAACAACTGTTTTCATTAAGTATCTTATTGAAAGTCTATTCCATGCTGTCATTAGCGAATTAAAATTTTTGTCAAACGAAAATTGTACCTATGTAGCATGAGGCCTAGGACAGGCAAACATAAAATAATCTGGATTTTAACATTTCGTGAAAGTAAAGTTTAGTTAGACAGCTTCAGGGAATACGAAAGCCTATTAAGGTCTGAGTGTGATATGAATCTAAAATGTAGGCCTACATTTATAATTTTAATGTAAGACGAAGTTTGAGATTCTTTTTCATCGTGTTATGCCTACCTTCTAGTAAATATCAAGTATTTGTGTTAAAATGTTTATTTCTCCATATTAAAGGACCTTGTTTGTCAGTAGGTAGTTTTGATTCGAAATCTTTCAATAATTAACGATGGGAATCAGTTAACATCTTCTTCCTGAGCTTGTATCACGTTATTTAGGTTTGGTGCAATATTGTTGTCTTCCATTTCTCCTGTCACTCTTTCATTTGTCGTTGTTCTTTATCCATTTATTCTTTAGTCTTCCTCACCCTCTCCATCCATGAACTTTGCAAGGAAGAAAATATAAAATTTATAATTAAGGTTTGCTTTATTGCCCGGAACCATATTTTTTGTACCAATAATTCGTATTATTCTCCTATCGTCATCTTCACAAAAAGCTTCTTTACTATTTCAATCGGATTTTTCGTAAATAAATCCGACTATTCTTATAAAAGCACAAGCAACTTCCTCAACCATCGGATCATCATTTCCTATTAAACTTTAAATAAAATTGTTTCTCATATTTCTAGTAAGTGGAAACTCTTCGATCTCTTTATCCGTTGGACTGGCGCAAAAGATATAATATCGGTAGAAACTAACAAGACCTACATTAACTAAGTTTTCAGAAATATCTGCGTCTACTTTTATATTTTACTAGATAGAGATAAAATCCTTGGTAACATTAAAGTTTTCTTTAGTGGTAATTTTATAATATTGAGATAGCAGAAGAATTATTCCCGTTTTAAAAACTTACTATCGTTTTTCTAATATATATATTTTTTTTGCAAACGCTTGTTGTATAAGAAATAAAGCTCTACGATGAGAAAAACCGCCAAACATGGTGCGAAATAGGCCCTATGACCTATGATGCTCGGGTCAGGCCAAGTGTAATTTAGTTTTCCATCAGGAATTTCTCAGTAGCAACCACGGAGTTTGGATGCCAGGTCGATGGCAAAAGACTTGCTCCTATTACACGGGAATTCAACATAACTAGTGCAACGTGGGTGTACTATTAGGTAGGCTAGGAACACCTCTTCGCGAATTACTATCGTAATTTATGTTTTTTAACAAAACCATTAAAATGTTGCGTTTACATTTTCACTGAAGGCAGCTTGCCGATTAAGAACATTGATCTATTTTACATTGATTGACTTTTCATTATCTAACTGTCAAGTTCCATTTTAATGTTTATCATCTGTATCGTTCCAGTAACCTTATTTTTCTTCACTTTGCACTCGGTCTAAATAAATATACAATGTAATGAATCGGAGCAGCTACAGTAATAAGACGCTCGCTACCAATTAGAGCAGTTATGGTACACTTCATAAATTATGATTGAATTTAATTGCTACTAGTTTTCAGTGACCTATATATTTGTTTTAGAAGTTCGGTGTCTGCAGTACAATATTAATTGAACCTGTATTTTCATTGTTATATTAGTTTTGAGATGCAATACGAAACATTTTAGAGAGGATCTAGAAGACAGTATCTAGTTGTTAACTTTACTAGATACTGTCTTTCTCTAGATAACTACAAAAATACTTCATGCCTTTTCTTGTCTTCTTAAAGTATCTCATCTATTGCAGTTAGGTAGTAAATACTGGGTTTCTCTCTTGAATGTTTCTTTCAAGAAAACCTGGCTAAAACAATCCTGAATATAGTTTGCTTTTAGAAGAAAAGAATATTTATGGTACAAATTATTTTTGCAGCTCTCTATAGTTTTTTTTTTCAAAACTAGTCGAAACTAATGTAAAATCACACCTGTAATCCCAGGAAGTAGAGGAGAGCATATTGCCATCAACCAGGCACAAATCCTGATTCCGCGGCTGCGAGTGAGAAATTCCTGATGGAAAAACCCAATAACACTTTACCCGACTTTGTCTGAGAATCAAATCCAATCCGTCATGCTCAGCAGTTACGTGCCTTGTTGGGCTAGTGCAACCACTAGCCCAACAAGGCAGTCAAAACTTCTGTGATCTAAAGTTCAATTAATGCAATCAAACCGAAACTAAATTCACTTAATTAAAACAACCCGAAATCACTAACAAAGAACCCATAGCCGCAACCCTTCACTACAATACAAAAGATCTGATAAAACACGACCATCAAAACTGTCAACATTTCAATTTACCCATTTCAAAATATCCCCTTTAAAATCTTGGTGATCGGTGACGAGCGTCCAATAATAAATTCAAATTGTGTAACAGCCCTGGGAACTACGTCACCTGGCGTATGGTTTACAAACGTGACGGTTATATCGAGTAGCAATTACTGTGTAGGGTTGTCATTTCGATTATATGTCTTAGTGTATACTTTAATTAGAGTATGGGCTGTTGCTGCTGTTGTGTTGTCGGTTATTTCTGTAGTGTCAGTTAGTGCTGGGTCTTTGTCTGTTTTCAGTCGTGTGATTTTAGTTGTCTCTTAAACAGTTTCTGAAATAGGCTTCTGTTTCTTTCTCTTTTCGTTATTGTTAATCTTATATATTGGTGAGTTCGGCTTGTCTTTAATTTTTCCTTTATTCACTCAGACTTTGAAATACGTTAGTATCAGTTTTGACATTGTATAATGTAAAAATTGCATTTCATTTACTTGGTTATAGATTTCCCTCTAGATCCCTAGCCAGACAAAACCAGCCTACGATGTTCCCACTGCTGACATATTACCTCTCACAATAGAGGCCACCATGCGGGCTCATTGCAAATTAGTAAATGTAGCATGTCTTTTTCTTCTTCTTTATCGTGTGGTTAGTGCCTAACCTGTTGTCAGAGTTTTTATGCCACCCAAGGGCCTCTGACTTGGCTTCTACATGCCGCAATGTAGCATGTGTTCCGATTTTTTACATTTGCCTAATTGCACTTCTACCCTCTAATTACATCAACTATTGTTAGCCATAAGCCCACACAAATCTCCAACGTCAATTAAAATAAGCATTCCCACAACTTTTATTACGGCTGATTCATGATCAAATACCAAGTCCAGGCGTCCACCCTTATAAAAACTTCCATTGTTTTGCATAAGACAAAGGAACTGGTAATTAAACACCTCACTAATTGGTCCAGTTTATTCAGAACGTCACCAGCTGCCGGTTTATTGGGTTTTTTAAAATACGCCGATAAATATTCATTTGTTTGTAGTTTTATTCTTGTGTTGTCGTGGTCTTGGAGAATAATTGTATTGTTTGTGATATTTTAAGATGTATTGATTTATAAAAAAGTAAGATTAATGGCCGTTTTCATAGGCACTGAATTTCTCCACTTTATTAGATTAAGTGTGTGTAGTTCTTTCAAAGTCTGTAGCTGAAGAATCATGTTTTGGTCTTCTTGTAAGTTCTCCGTATTTTGGTGTAAACGAAACTTTACAGAACTCTACGATTGACTTCTAACAATAATTGTCTTTTTTTTTCCTTTATTATCATTGCTTTCTTGCGACCGACGACGCGGTGGAAGTGGCGAAGTTCTGGGCTAACAAAATATAAAAATTGTCGTGCCAGCGACACGAAGAAGAAGAATTGCTTTCTGCAACTCGAGTTAGTCTACTGCTTATTCTTTGTTAGTATCTATAACTACGCTCCAGTGGTCTGGTACATATCTTATTCTAACTCTATTTTGTTTTATCTAACTTACTCCTATCATGGCTTTCACACCCATCAAAGTTTCAACAATAGGGGCAGCCAAATATGATGAATATTCAAATAACCTAATCAAAATTTCCAAACAATCTAGCAAGTATCGGAGCCATTAATACTTGTTGAATGATTGAAACATGGATCGGTACTCCATTTTGGTAATCGAACCATGTTTTGAAATTGCCCCGAGATAATGAAAAATGGAGTGAAGGAATTTTAATTAAGCATCGGGTCGTTATATAGATTAATAAGTCTGGCAAGACTTGTCTTTCGAAATTGAAGATTTTCACTGAAATGTTGAAATTGTGTATATACATTGTATTTGGGACAAGTTACTAATGTAATGTAATGTTTATTGCTGAAAACTTCGATAATCTCCAGAAGACGCTTCAAAATCTGTTTGATGCTTGTGCCAAAGTAGGACTTATAGGTATTGCTAAAGAAATACTGATGATTAAAGAACGATTCATTCATACATTTTCTATCGTAATTTGTAAAACCTGTAAGTGTTGCAAGTCACGTCACAAATGACAAGAATGTTGGTCAAAAAGTTACAGAAATATTTTACGTAGATATAAGTCTTGCCAAATAACGCTCCAACGTTATAATATTTGCAATAACGAGATCGCAAATTAAATTCCATAATTCACGTAATCAGAAATGTCAACATGATTAATTGAGCAAATTATATTAATTTCATGAAACTGTACGATATCCATTTCATAGTGCAAATTGATACAGTAACCTATTCTATAATGAGGCTTAGTGTAAACACTCACACATTAATTTCTATTTCACTGCAAAACCATTGTGGTGGGTCTATTGTCAGGGCCCTATTCATTGACAGTGGCGCCCCCATTACTGAGCAACTCTTTTAAAGAGAAAGTTTTAATTCAGGAACTATTTTTATAGTTTTGCCGTCTCGCTTTTAGATCTATAGAAATTTTATTGGATTTTCTGGTTCATTCTTTTGGAGGAGAGGAAATTCAGTGGGTTGATGCACCTTGGGGATAAGAATTTAATGATGCATTTCCGAACAATTTATATTATAAGAAGGTTTAAGAAAGAGTAGGTATAATAAATTAATAAAAATAATGTAATGTGTATACCATACAATCATAACATCGTCTAACAGCAGATTTCACCAATTAAACTGAACACGATCTGACTGATCTAAACGCTGTTCAGGATCTGCCAGTATCATAGCAACTATGACACTTACAGCTATTGAACGAGTTCTACATGCACTGATCGCGTTCATTTTCATTGCTGAAATTCGCCCTTAATAAACGGTTAGGACGATAATAAAAGCTCACGTGAACCTGTATACCTAATATTCTTATTGCCAAATTCAGAAAAACAGAGTTCAAATTAGAATAACAATCTAATATTGCACTGATTGGAAAGACCAGTAAATTCCATTCATATTGCTGCAAGTTTAATAGGTTTTACGAGAATAACTGCCGCCAGAACTCCGTTTGCCATTCTCGTCTTTATTAATTCGGTGCTAGTTCTGATGTCAAGCTATTTTTCTTTGCTAACATTAACAGCAATTTAGTGCAAAACTTTTGTTTTACTTGTGTTTTTCATTTTATTAACTATTGAAATAAGTTCTCTCTTCGTTTGTTGCACATTCTATTCTAACCCTTGCATTGCCAGAAGCAGAACAATATTCAAAATTCGTTTAGTATTCAAATGTGTTCGGTGATTATTATGTACACACAAAACACATTACAGGAAAAATACATAAAGACAAGAGAGCACAAAGGTACCGCTTATTTTATTTAGAAATCTCTTCCAGCGGACCTGCGAGAATTGAGGTAAGTAATCGATGTTTATTTGTAAATAGTTTTTTTTTGCAACCACTTACATATCAATTATCTTTCATTAAATATTATTTCAAAATAAATATATTTTTGAAACCAGATGAGGCCGCTGTTTCGTACCTGACTACTCTGAGAAGAAACAGCCAAAATCAACTCGGAGATCACAGTCTGTTTTAAAGTCCAAACACAATCTTGGTCAAGTCACTTAAGGACCATGCAGAGTTGTCTCTGAGTTGGTCTTTTCAAGACATACAGATTTGTGTGGACCTGTCTAGTCAGTGCAAGCATTTGTCAGTTATCGTATATCTCAAGAATTAATTGAATAATTACAGTCACAGCTAGAGTAAGTAACCAAGTTAAAATTCAAATCGGACAAACCATTGTTAAAAAAGATTCATGGCAGTTGCTTTGTAATATAAGGTAAGTAATTCAGAACGATGACCTCTGCAGCGACCTAATTATTTACGAAACAAAAGCGTCATATTTAGAAAATTCTCATCATGTCTTATTCCCCTTATTCAAACCTAATTAATTTCAATATACAACTGAAATAGCTTTTCTCATCAGTAAAATGGAAACCTAGTTCCACAGTCAGTTTTCCAGAACAGAAACAAATTGCTGTTTGTCGCGAAATGACTTCTAGAGAACTACGTCCTGCAGCAATTATATAATATGCGGTGCAGTTCTCACGGTTATTATCACTTATGCAAATTGTCTATGTATTTTTAAAAGAATTTTAGAAATAAGTAAGTGGAGCAATTATTGCTGTTAAAAATAGAAAATTTACGTATTCTGCATTTAGGTACTTTATGAAAAAAAACAAAATTATGAGAAGTAACCAGAGGTAGGAAGGTATACAATAAATGTCTATGAAATAAGATTACCTTGAAAATATACACAGAATAAGAATCAGTCACAATGTTTGATAACAAAGACAAAGAGACCGGTAGTCTTAAGGAGGATTAGGTAACAGTGTTAATTAATATAACTTACCCTGCAGAAACTCGTAAACGGCGTGATCTGTAACAATAATAAGCTTCATTAGTATGCGAAGCAACGTTCCGCGTCAAATTATATCCGCGAGAAAATGATATAGCACAAAATTTGTCGTTAATCAAAAACTTACAAACCAGGAGTTAACAAAAGGCCCAATTATTTAGGAACACAGTACATTGTAGCTCAAACAGAACCTAAAATAGTCCCTAACCCAAAGGTGAAATAAAAGACCGAAACAAATGAACTCTGACCTTCCAAACCGGACAAAAAACTAATCTATCACAAAGCGGGAAGGTCCATAAATCTACGCATCAAATCCAGGCCACCAGTCCAAGTATAGGCAGTTTCGATAAGCCCCCAATATTCTCAAAGAATGAGAAAGCCCCACATAAATACATAATTAACGATAACGGAATAGCCACGGATGGAGCGGGCCCGCACGCAGTACGTAAATAAACTATTTACTAGCGGTTTGTGCCTCGTTCTGTATGGATAGTGGACTTGAATGTTGTTGGTGTTAAGTGGTAGATTTCAGATGAAAGAAAACTAACTTTTCTTCATAAAGTTAGTTTTTTGGCATAAAGACTCTTTGTAAAACTAGAAGTTATATTAAGCGACTGGATATTACATAATTCCCTTGTTGTATTAATGCTGCGGGAATTTGGAACGCCGAAAGTTATGGAGGTCACAAATTATGCATAATTGGGCTGATCGTACGCTTGGCACATTGTCAAGAGAGTTTAACACAAGATCGAAGGACGGGAGTGAAATATGAAAGTTCAGGACGATTAATACATGGATGACGTCATCATGTTGATCAGTATGTACATAGATGTAGGTCGATAGAGCCGGGCAATGCTTGTCGATCAGCATGAGAAAAGCTTCGGGTTAAGTTATTTGTTTAATAAATATTGTGGAATCGAACGTCCAGTGCCGAAAAAATGTGTAGAATATCGTCCAACTTTTATTTTTCATTAGCAAGTAAAGCTTTAAAAATTCGTTCCGTTGCATCTCATCAGCATTTAGTGCAGAAATAAAACCAACTACCAATTTACCAAAATTACTCCATATTTATTGTACAATTTTGTTTTCCGACGTTCAGGCCGCTCCGAGCACACGTAATCATGACAGGCTCGAGGATAAAAATTAAAAACGAAACAAAAATAAAACGCAACGTCGACGAATGTTGCAATGCTTATTAATTTTTAAAATTGGACAGACATTTATTGATGTTGGAATTGTTTGGGTAAAATACGTAGGAGTAAAACTTGATTGGTAAAAAAGAGGAATGACAGTTGATGCTATTGAAATGAAAATGAAAAAATATTGTTCTCGTGATATGAAAGAGTTCCTTCCGTTTATATTTTGAAGCATACGGAAAAAAAAATAGCAGTAACCGGTCCCAGACAGAATAAGAACGAGAACTATTAGTAAGTGGAACAAAGTACTATAAAATCATCAATCATATTATAACTTGCAACAAAGTAGAGGCTGAAGTAACAACAAAATCTTTCAAAGTCCCACGCAAACATTTTTCAAAATTAATTACGCGCCAGTGGAACGGTCATCGTTCAAACACTCCACACGCCGACCCGAGCATACAGGAAACATATACCCAATCCTACTATCGACCAAATTTATCGCCACAAAATTGCTTCAATTACAAAGGCCATAGGTACTGGGATCGATCCCAACGCTAATTACGTTCAGAATGCCAAAAAATCCGCCGTTCAACAAGAAATCGTTCTGACTTTAATAATCAAATTACTCGGATACGAATCGATTCGGTTTTTGAAGTAATGGCACCAATGATGGATGGATCTTGGTTTAAACACGCCAATGGGCCATAAGTCGAATGCTATCGACCTGGAATCAAGGTACAGAGTTTGCAATACGGGCCTGAGGTCATAAAATATTTGTACAGCGATGAAAGCGCTTTATATTCGGCTGATGAAATCTGGGAACATGGGGGCCGTATAAATAAGAAAGGGTGTACAACCCACGGTCGTTGATTGTAGCTGGTTATATGAGCTATTATGTTTTATGTGAAATATTTACAAGAGGATAAGATTATTATTAAAGAATGTACTTAAAGGAAACATATCAATGTTTAGTCTTCTTGTACAAACATAATTAGATTATTTACGAAACAAATTAGAAGAAATTTTCGATTAAGGCAATATCATTCATTATTTTCATTTTAGCGTAAATATGTATATTCCCCTAACCTTGATCTTAATTACTTACAGAAAATCATAAAAACATATGTTTATCGAGTTCTACAGTCTTCTACATCCAATTGATAAAACCATCATTATTATAACTAGTACGGGGGTCAGCGTGAATCGGTTCGTAACAACCAGAAATTATTTATTATTGTGAAAAAATTGTGTACCGAGTTACTAATTGGGTATGTTATCTTTTAACATCATAGAAAATAAGTTTAGTACTAGCGTTATTTTTTTTTTTGTTTGGTTGTTATTCTTATGGCAAATAAAGATTATGATTATTACGAATTTCAACCGCAAACAATTACATTTAGAATTTAAATCAGTTTGGGCTAGTGGTGCATATGTGTGCCGCATCTCTGTTTCTCAATCATTATAAGATGGATCTCTTCAAACTTCGAATGAATAAGTATCTTCCAGACGTACGTGCTCAACCCTAGGCCACATCATCGTTTCACACCAGGCGAGTTCCAGTCAAAGGCAAGCCTAGGTAAGGTAAAAAAAATGAGTACCAAGTGAGATAGAGATGTAGTATCCAGTAATGTCCTTACCTCCTGTATCCTCCGATGCACGGTCAGCTTATGCCACTGATGATCATCGAACCTGGTCTTCGCAGGTTTGATATGCATCTCCTGCTTACCATTCCCCAGGCCCATAGTAAGAGACACGCCTCCATCTCGTACAGCGAGGTTGAGATAGTCAGCTTCATGACCTGAATGCAAAAGGCGTAATTAAGAAAATTGTCTTCACGAATTTAATTTGCCATTATTTTGGGCTAAGAGAATCTTAGTGAGTTTAAAAGGTAGTTTGGGGCTAAATGTTGGAGACTGTCTTGGTAACGGTGTTTTGTTTATATTGAGACTTAAAGTCTTTGTTTATTTTATATACGAACTAGCTGACTCACGCAACTTCGTCTGCGTTACATTTTTGATCAATGCTCCGCTCCTATTAGTCGCAGCGTGATGGTATATAGCCTTCCTCGATAAATGGGCTATCCAACACTAAAATAATTTTTCAATTCGAACCAGTAGTTCCTGAGATTAGCGCGTTCAACCAAACAAACAAACAAACTCTTCAACTTTATAATTTTATAGTATAGATTTGCAACTCGTCCCTGCTTCTGCTTGTCTCTTCATTAGAATGTACGGTTAAAAGGTAATGTATTTCTTTTTTTGTTCTAGAACTTGTTTTCGTCACGATGTTTCCTTCCACCGTTTGAAACGCAGTGGTAATGAAATAACATAACATCCTGCCCGTAGTCTCCGAAGGGTTAGGCAGAGATACACCTAATAGTACACCCACATTTCGCCAGTAATGTTTTAAGTCCCATGTAATAGGGGGCGAGCCTCTTGCCATCAACCGGGCACCAATCCAGACTCCGTGGCTGCTACTGAGAAATGACTGATGGAAAAACTCAATAACTTTGCCCGACCCGGGAATCGTACCCAGGAACATGCTCATCAGTCGCGCTTGCGACCACTTAGTCAATGAGGCAATGATTAAATAAATTACACAAAATTGTTACCTAGGTTCGAACCCACATAAAAAAGACAAATAACTCAGTGCCGTTACCACAGCTCTCACAAAATGACGTCACACAAATTTCAGACAAAAACGAAGGCTTTTACTCTCTCCAAAGTAACAACAAAGGAGAAACAATTCTCACCAGTGTAAAAGAGAAGTCCATTGGGCTGGCGCGTCTTGAAGTACAGTGAGATGGCATCTTGGGTGCTTACGATAGGCTCGCCGCCCGTCTGCGTCAGGTCGTATGATAGGAACTCCGCGCCGCGAAATGTAGCCTCGGATGGTGCCTTATCTGGAAAGAAAGTTACTATTAGTGATAATAATTGTATCAGACTTATGTAGGAAACTATATAGGTACTAAGATATTTAGTTGTATCTTAGCCCCCTTCTTCTACGTGTCGCTGGCAAGACAATTTTTATATTTTGTTAGCCCAGAACTTCGCCACTTTCACCGCGTCGTCGGTGGCAGCGCAAAGTCACTTCAGCTGCATGTTTTTGAGCTAAGAGGGCAGGATAGGAGTGGAACATAGTTCACACAGCTCCACAACCACACCTCGCTTATCTATCTGGTGGTTATCATGATGATAACCATTTATATTTATTTAAATAATAAACCATCATAATTTAGAAACATTCCATTTTAACCAATTCGATGGGATTGCAACCTGGACCTTTTGTCCGTCGAGGTGACCATCGATTCGTTGATATTCTGAACCGCAAATCAGTGGACAATGCAAAAGCGCTAGCACTGTCTAACTGTCTCCAGTTACGGCTTCAACTGCTAATCTTGGTTCTTGGACCAATATTGTTACTTCGCAAAATCCGAAAAAACCTACCTAATTCCACTCCTACCTAATATTTAACCATTTTTCTTCGTAATGTTAAAAAAAAAACACGTGAAAACAAATAACCATCTTACAATACTATCTTAAAATTGGAATAATGCCTAAGGGTGCCTAGGGGTGTTCTCTAATGAAAGAAATATTGAACCTAATAAAGAAAATTAAATATACAAAAGACTTTTGAAACAATATTTTTCTTCGATTAAATTAAACATAATAGACTCCTCAGGTAATTTACGTTCGCCTAGAGCAAGAAAAACTGTTACTACTAAAACTCAGGTTTATTTAGAAAGAATGCCAGCCTTTTTAAAATTAGTAAGTAGGTATATTTTTTATCTACTTATTTTAAAATATTTTCTATTGTTGCGTAATCAATACCTTTTACAAGCCCGTAATGTTTTACTGCATGTTTTTCCAACTCTACCTCCAACGTGATATTTTTTTTTGTTCGTCCTTGTTAGCCACAGAAAATAAAATATAGGGACTGTAATTAACTTGTTGGTCGCTAGTGCTAATACTAAACATACAGGGTTCGATTTCTAGGTCAGGCAATGTATTATTGGGTTTTACCGTCAGGAAGACATCAGTTTAGCAGCCTGGAATCTGGATTTATGCTTGGTTGTTCGCAATAAGCTCGACCCTTTCTACATGAGGCTTCAATACAACTAGTGAAATGTGGGTCAACTATATAGATTTCTCTTTTGCTTACCCTTCCTGAATACCAGGCGTGATAATATGTGTTATGTTTAAATATTACAATGCCTATTTCGAAATAACATACTTATCAGTATCGAAAACCACATCAGCAATTGCTCTGGCAACAAAGTAATTGAACTAATCATGAAGCTGCCCAATACACAAAACCGCAGCATTGTAATTAGAAACATAATTAGTTTTGGATCCTCATTGACCCACTACAATAAAATTTGAAACTAAAACTGTGTGAGATGAAGTACTAAATAATTGCTTGTATTGTGGAAAAACATAGCTTGATTAATTATCTATTAACATAAAACAGACAAAGGCAACGAGAGATTGAGGTGGCTATTGATGATACTAAGAGATCAAAATACATCATCATCTGTCTAACCTTGTCCCAACTATCTTGGGGTTAGCTTCCAGTCTAACCGGATGCAGTTGAATACCAGACTACTACTAAGAGATCAACAATCAAGAAATAAAAATATAACAAACGTAGAAATCCGAATCCGTCTTCAATATCGCGTTATGGAACTAAGTAGTACGCAAGGCACTGTGAAGACGAATGAAGCAAAGCTGTGACCGAGTGGCGTCCAATGACTGGAAAAATAAGTACTTGTCATCTGGAGTAATGGTCAAACGCTGGCATAGGAATGTGGAGATTAGCACAACCCAAGAGAGGACTAGCAGTGGGTGGCTAGGAATTTTTAACCAGACACAAGACTAAAGTCTGCAAATCCGTAAAAAAATAATTTATGCAAATAGAGTAAAAAACATATTAACCCTTTTTTTTCGGATGGGAAATCATCAAATGACTTCTCCCGCTCTGGGCTGAGCTGGAGGGAGTGTCAGACTTTTACTGGCTAAAACCCACCCATGTTCCTTCATCGTCCTTTGTGTTCCGGGGCCGCAGTATCTCTTTCGAACAACCCGCAGAAACATATTAACCCTAAAGTTAACAATTACTATCAAAACAAAACTCTCTCAAATACAAATAACAAAAATGACGCATTCACTATTGATGATGACACCGAACAAATTCAACAAATACTCCTCCTGACCAAATAAATATCGTATCCCAACATTCCCAAATTGAAGGTTTATTATTATAAGCGGGTAATGCAATGGATGGAGTTCATAAATTACCTCGCGATGTGCAAGCGAACGATGATTAATTTTCAACAGCACCGGATGATAAATAACTGAATTGTATTGGGATGTAATGAATTTCAGCGAAAATACACGTTGGTACAGTCGAGAAAGGTTTGATTAATTAATTGGTTCAGTTTGTGTTTTTAGGGGGTGTGCTTGAAGAGGTGACGCAAGAATTGTTTGTTAGACGGTTGTGGTTTTAAATCGTATGTTAGTAAAATGATTTATAACATCTAAGTGATGAAGGATCAGGCATACATTGCGCTTGTTATTTACCTATGTATTAGTGTTATCTAAACATGATTTGTGTGTCAATGTCTGTCTGTAATTAAATTAACTGAAAAGCAGTCACTGTGCTCATCATCATGAACAATACTTACAATGAGTCTTCTCTATCTTTGAAATTGTAAAAAAAAAACAGCTGCCATCACACTTTGCAAGCATAAATACATGTGAAAAGCAGTTTTCTTTCAAAATACCGTTAAACATAATAAATTAAACACAACATTTAGATAAAAAGTAAAGAAATCTTAGGCAGTTATGATTTTGCCACCCTCACTAGATTCGTTGTAATAACCGTCACATTTCCTACTTAAGAAACTACACAAGATGAAGATGGAAACAAACGTTTATAAAATAGTAATACATTCAATCTTCACTACAAACTGCCCTGTTCCCGCGGGGCTGTCCTTTGCAAAGGAATTTCGTAAGGCAATAACGGTCTAACCTCAGCCTATACCGCAAACGCCATACGCCACATATTATAGTACAACTATTCCCAAAGGAACACTTAGTCTTACCACTAAGGAAGGCTAGAGAATATTCTTTTCTCCTCAGAGTACATAGATATCACTGTAATAACTAGCTAGATACTGCGAATATCCATTGGTTGAATGACACAATTTTTTGTCGCACTTCAGAAGTTATAGGTTATCCATTCTTATCTTAGGTTTCAATAAATAATATCTGCTTTATCAATAAAACAGAACGAAAATTTCTGAACAAATAAAGGAATAGTCTAGCCTAGTCAGACGTTTTGCGGTTTAGAAGAGAAACGGAACACCTAAGAAAGTTTGGTTAACTTATTACTCAAAAAAACAAGAAGAATGAGAAAACAGTATGGTCAAAGCACACTTTCAAAGTCGACGGGGTCAATTGGGTCAAGGGCTTCCGATATTAGTTTATTTTGAATGCCTTTATAATTTCTTTGCGCTATTTTCACATCGTTAGCGATATTTAAGGATAATAAGGGGCAATTTGAGTATCATATTTTCCGATCATCCATCATATGATATCGTCGAAAACGGAGGATATTCCATCGTGGAATCGAAACTACGTAAGTAAGATTATTCAAAATATTATCCGAAAGTTTACTGCAATTATAGTAGGTACGATGACAATTTTTTTTTTCATTATGTATGAAAAAAGAAAAGCATTTACGATTGACAGAGAAGAATGGAAGAAAAAAACGTTTTGCGCCAACCCCTAGTAACATGGGGCAAGGGCGGGAAGAAAAACTATAGCTCGGCAAAGAATTAAACAGCCTAAATATTCAACAACGTTTTCCACAAGCAATACACCAATATATCGTCCGAAAAGTTGGCAACCTTAAAAACAAAACTAAAATATATAGTCCAGTATACCAGCACAAGTTCTTTAATAAAATAAGCTCATAAAAGAACGCCAGCAGCCCAGTACTTTCATACTGCCGCTGAACTAATAATGAAACAGTCTTGCCTAGTTATGGCTTTATGCAGTTTTAATCGATGCTGAAACTTGGCAGCACCTGAACTCTTAGAAATTGATTAATCGCTGGAAGTTTCTTGTTGGCAGATTTTTTGTTTCTTGCTTCTCTTTTTATGCCTTCATTAGTTGTTTGAGAAAGGAAAATGGACAGTATTATGGTAGATGGTAATGAGATCGTTATTAATATTGGTAGCAACACAATATAAACATTTTTGGTCCTACCAGGACGAAATGCCAAAGCTAGGATTTGTTTACAAAATGAATTTATGACTTTTAATTCATAAATGCGTTCTGTTAACTTCACTTTTTAGTAATAGATTATAAAAATTAAAGGGTGAAAATACCACAACCATACTAGCTCATTTCTTGAAGCCTTGGAAGATATAGAAACGAAATTGCAGATACACAATTTCCAAATCTAAAACCATCTCCCAACAACACGATAAGTCAAAAAATAAACAGAAATTGGGAATCCTAACCATAACATAACAGTATACAGTGCATGAAGCCAGTACAATAACGCTTAGTACCACGTTGGTTGAACACCTGGCAGTACAAAAGCATAACGACGCAACATAACTGAGAAGTAGAGAAGCATAATGACGTAATATAACTAAGAGGGTTGACGTCGACGAGTAATCTCGAGATTAACACGGAGGTAAAACGGAGATACAATATGCGATAGGAGAGCTAATTGACATAACTATTGGTTGGAGTAAACAGTTGGTGGAAGCGACGGCGGTTGGTGGTTTAACGAGATGATTTTGAATGAATTGGTAGTTTAGATTTTGTGTTTCGTTGATTTACCATGTTGTCAAAAAGCGATGCAGATCTTTTAGGAAAATTCATAAATCGCGAAAATAAAGTCAGATGTTTTTACTAACATTTAAACAAAGAATTCATTCTGTTAACCTTCTACATTTATTGAAATATACTACTACTTCATCTATTTTTCTATACAGTGAAAAATTGTTACTCAATAAAAGAACTACAGTTTTAGTGATCTTTAAAGCTATCGTTCCAAGTAAGCCTTTTAATATTTTTTACGAACAGAACGTTACGATCAATGCCTATAAAGACGAGGAACGTGACCTAAAAATAAAAGACTACTAAAATTCCAACGCCTCTGAAACTGCAGAGACATCAATAAAAAGTTGTAGGTATCATACTTCCAAAGAAATCAAAACCATGACAAGTTTCAGGAATATAAATGAACGTAAAATTCTACTTGTTACGAACAACACTGAACGGGGAAGTACTGACGTCAGATTAGTTACAATTACTCTCCTGGGTCCCATGGAGTGGTGTAAAATTTTTAAACTATGCTAACCACGACACTTGAATTTAATGGGATGGACATTAAACTGTGGAATTTAATGTTCGCAATGGAAATAATTGAAGTATACAGAAAGAGTATCATAAAAGAAAAAACTAGAGATGGCGATTTTTTACAAAATCTTCCGAGAAAATAGTATTGAAGGTAAATCATTTATACAGTGAAAACAACATTTTAATATTCATGTGCATATTGTGGAGAACTAAAACGTATATCTTAGTAAACATACTTAAGTATTTCTTTGAAACCAACTACTTAGTTATGTAAGTCTAGCTCTTGAATATGAATCGCTAAAGGTAGAACATTTTCATGACTATCGTTTCGAAGAAAATAAAGCAATAGGTATTGCTGTATTTTGTTTATGTTCTTCGAATACATACTTTATTTATACGCTTACTTTGATAATCATCCTCAACGAAAAGCTAGACAACAAACACCAAAGTGACCAATGGTCTAAAAATAATTTATTCAACAGAAAATATAATAGGATTGTTACCAAAACTTTCTTGAATGAACTTAATTTTTCACATTCCAAAGCACAGGAGACAAAAAGTTACTAAGTTGAAAACACCATGAATTTGAAAATCAGTGAAGTTTCTTCAACTTTGGTAACACAGGGAGCAAACGTGACTGAACATGATGAAAACATTTTAATAAACTGGATTGTTCATAATACAAAGATGTTGGTACAGTCATATTAATATAGAGAATATTACGGCGCTTGCTTTAGACATATGAACGTTATTTGCTTGAGTTCTGAGCTATTCAGGTTATGACTAAGCTTTAGTGCGGCTTTATGATAATAATATGTGTTTTATCACAAGTACAGTTTATAGTGGCAATGGTGGTAATTGCATAATTTAATAATCTGCCGATTTTGTAAAACACTTTCCAACGCAGATGATTTCCTTTTACAACAGTTATCAAACAGAAATGTTTAAAAGTACAAAACTACTTGATATAGAACTCGAAGATCCTTAAAATGATATGACTCTTTGTTCTCCGCTGCCATTAAAAGTAATTGAAAAATAAATACAAAACTATTCTTCCGTCCGAGTCACTAAGCTAAACAGCTTTTCATAGCTTGATCTTAAAAGGAAACAGGTCATCATTACAAGCGCACTAGCGTGCATTATTACTATAGCTAAAGTTAATATTTCGCAAAAAAAAAACTATGGAGTTTTATTTAGTATTTAGTACTTTTATAAGAATTAACTCTAGTTTTGGTTATTCACGTCAACCACTAAACACTTGGGACTCCATAAATCAACCTCTGGATTCCATTTATAAATTACTTCCAATGTCAAAGTACTTCACCATGCCCCAAACTAATCTATTAACCTTAAAACATCAATTTACGAACCGTAACACAACAGTTGGCCGTCTTAAATTTGACAAAACAACAGATAAAAGTTACCGAACATCGACCTTAAACCGGAACAAACTTTAAGGTTCCATTCCTCCGAAAATACGATAAAGTAACTTCTGTTTTATACAAGTTTCTGTAAAGTTTCATTACAAAAAATAGCTTGTTGATATTCTGAATCGCATAAAATATCGTTAGTCTAAACAACGTTGCTTGGTAAGTTATGGTATTTCAAGTAAATTGTTCGGAAAGATAAATTGTTACCTGTTGATTTATTTGTAAAATATTTACTTATTAAGTGGAAGGCATTTTGGGATTCAACTTCGGGCACCTGAATATTTTATTTATCATCTTAATAAATGTGGGTTATAAAAGGAAATTGTATCTGTACTGTTTATTATTCTGTGCAAGCTGTAGGAGTCGCCTGAGAACAATAGATTAATGTTCCTTGTACCTAACAACCTGTCAGTATGCAACAACGTTAGCTTCAAGCTTAACGTTATACGGCATGATACAATAACAACGTAGACTATTATTATTAAAGAATTCTCCTCTATCTCACATAGAGGAGAATTTACCCGTAATAAATTACTTAAATTACCCGTGAACCCGTAAATTCCAAGTCGCATTAAACTAGTTAGGTTAATAGAAAGGTTTCTAATTCGTGGCTCAATAATAGAGGTCCTAACGACGTACCCTGAGGCACACCCTACTAACTATCCCCTACAACTCTCGACGTTTCCAGGAAACCGTCACAATTCCGCCCCGGAGTACTATTCATGGTCTATTTGTGTACTTGTAACTAGTTTTATGTTGGCAATGCGTTGTAACGACCGTATAACATGAGTGTAACTGCGTCAAATACGTTTTGGAAAACTAAATTAAGCTTTGCAGTATGGTAATTAAAAGTGATGGTTTGTAATCTAATGTTTTACACCTTTGTTTATTTATTAATGTTGTTTTAAATCACATAGAGCCTCATCGTCTCAGCCGAAAGACGTCCACTGCCGGGCATAGGTCTTAAGGCGTCTCCTAAGAGTCAGCACATTGTCAAGTCCGTCATCTTCCTGCCTTTGTCTCATGTTACTTGGGGTCGGAGCAACACGTTTTTTTCTTTCATTCTCCTCTGTCAACCGTCACGCTATTATTTCATCCTTTTTCTTTCATTTCGTTCCTCACACAATCCATCCATCGTGGCCTTGGTCTTCTTTTTCATCCATCAACATTTACATGCATCACTCTTTTATTCACATTCAATTAATTCAATTCTTTTAGTCAAATCGTCAAGTCATAATTACATTAATTTATGTTAGGTTTTACTAAACATTTTGATAGGTAATATCCATTTTCTCAGATACGAAGCTGTCTCCCAATTGAGTACTTTCTAACAATAGATCCATATTCCAATTCGAAGCAACACGTAGAACAAAAACTCCCTCGTTCCAAGAACTCCGCAAACAACGTAAATTCCAATTTCCATTTCAAAAAACATAATTTATCTCGATAAGAAAAGCTATAAATATTAAATTAAAATTGCCTTGTCAAGGGAACGGGAAAATCTTCCCTTCGTACCAAATTATGACATTGATGCGTTTTCCTTAAAAAGGCGTTTAAAGTTTGTGGAAGTATTTGCATGTTTTCGAGGTGACATACGAAGGAAGCCATCAAATTCCCTGTCGTTCCATAAAAATGTGGTCGCAAGGAGCGTTCAATATCGTGGATGGTTTCAAATGTTGATCGATTTACATATATTATCCATTAGAGCCGATGTATTCGTATCACGAGTATGTTATGCGTACGAAAACTACTGCATACTGAACTGCTATATCCACAATAGATACAGATTTGTAGTAGGTATCGTCAAATATTAGATATGTTGTTGTGTAATTACTTTAATCGCTCGACTTTGATACTTGATTTATTTATCATGGACATTATCTATCATCATACCTATGTAAAATTAAGTTAATGCTACGTTATAGCCTGACACACCAACCGAATTATAGCAATTACGGGAACCTGTAATTAGCCAACTAAAACATTTTCATAAAACGTTACTTCGTGTAATAACTTAATCGCCACAACAGGATGAACACTACATCAGGTCATTTACATTTTAGATTGAATTAAAAGCAGAGCAAAGGAAATTATTTCTCTTTATTTTATACGTAGTTCTAGGTTATTCAATTATTTTTTCATCTCAGATAACAGACGTAAAGGAACTTTAAGATAACTTATTTCAAAGCAACTTTGGATTATATTATTTTCTCATGTTTCTATTAAAAAGTTTTTGATGATGTTAATATTAAAACATGAGCAAAGCGGGGAAATATCGGTTCAAAATAATGGTCGAAACAGCTTTACGTAATGCGACCTTCATACAACCACACAACTTATAACATTAACAATAAGGTCCTTTATTAAACCACTAAATACACACATTAAAGCCATTTTCACAAACAAAGAAAATTTGCACAAGAAACAAAACAATCCCTGGAATGGGGCCGTAACTCCTACAACTGTGTGCGATGCAGAAATGCAAAACGCGCAATGTTGTTATACATTGACGATAATGTTGGTACAGATTCGAGTGGCTTGCTAATGTTGCAAGCGATAGGTGTGAGTATAAACGTCCCATCGTTTACCTACTTTCGCCGTATGTCGCGTCATGGTAGCGACCGGTACGTTTCGGAAAGGTAGATGGAAGCCATATTGGTTTGAAGATAGGCATGGGAAACTTAATTTTGAACGTAGAGCGCGACCCGCACTGTATGCAAATTTTATTCCACGCGGTTTATTCTAATTTCGGTACCCTACTTTAATGGAACTTTGAAACTGAATACCTTTTTAAACAACATTTACTCTTGTCGTGGTTTAGATAGAATTTATTATTGCAGTATCAAAAAGGTCCTTTAACACTGACCTTTTTAAAACCAATGGATATTTCCTAAACCGAAAATCTGTAAACCAATAAGCTTTGATACGATTTTATACAAAGCCCATCTTTTACGGAACTGACTCTCTACGTCATTGTTACCCTCATCATTACGATATACAAAAAAGGACCAAAAATTTACTCAACTGTCAGTTGGTTTCCATCTTTTTGTTTTATACAAAACCACTGGTATAGAAACCAAATCTTTTGAAGTGATTACAAAGCCAAGCATATTTTTAGAACTATCCTTTTCGACCCCTTTTATCCCTTATAATCCTTTATTTATACTTGATTAAGCATGCCCGTCTTCGTTTATTTTTTGGTTATATTCTTAAAAACTGTTGCGAGGAAAAATTACGAGCTCCATATATTTAGAATATTATGAAATTTAATGCTGCCTAAAAGGTCTGACTAGGTTGCCTTATTTAATATTCTTGTTTTTATGAAACAAAAAAGTGCGGGATTACCCTTTTATGGTTTAGTGGAAGCTGCTAAAATACGCAAATAACTTAAAACTAGACCATAGACAAAATATTTCCTAAGAAAAGTATACTATATTAACAAACAAAATTAAACCCACTGCAAATGATAAGAAGACTTACAATGATGAACTATAACTTACATGAGCAGAATCTTGGCTTCAAGCAAACTGAAGCTAACAAATATTTAAACCTAGATCAGCAATTTATTACTATTGATATCGTTGTATTAGTTTCCTAATTGGGTCATATGTAAAAGCGTTACGTTGTTCCTAAAGTAGGACCACGCATTTTGGTCTTTGGTTCTTTTGCGTTTCATTATGTAGCCAACTTTGATGAAAGCGAATTCGGCATGTTGTTGGTTCGGCATTCATGTGTTTTCATCTGAAAGTTGTTTTTAAGTATGGTAATTAGACCGTGATTCTTGGTGTGAAGAATTTTGTTTGTTTACATTTTGGTCTTCGTAAAATGGATACGGTATAAAAAGAAATGGAGGAAGCAAAATCTTTCTTGTTTTAAAAATAAAGTTTTCTTTCTTTTCTCTTTGGCTAATGTAGAAAGTAATTTGTGGTTTTTAAACGTTTAACAAAAGAAGCTCCAAAATGTTAGGGCTTTGAATGAATGAATATCTAAATTCTTATCATGTTGATCAACATGTACCAATTTCAATGCAGACTGTGGTAATATCTCACTTAGTAAAACTCCACTTTATTAAGTTATTAGTACTGGTGTTTTCATCAGGGATTATAATAATAATTAAGTTAATCCCTAGGACTGAGAGAACACAAGTCTGAAGTTACAATACTGGCTTATTATTACAGTCAGCACAAACATATTATTTTTAGAGTTATTTTAGTACAAGATGACAATGAAATTGGATTTAAACCTAACAAAGGCTTAATCCGACAAGAGGTTGTTTAGATTTTCTCATCAAGAAACCGTTAAAACATTTCATGATAGGTTTCAGTTTGAGGTTAGTATAAAAATAACGAAGCTATTTAAAATCTAGTAGGTATACTCATAAAACAATTTTACGTTTCCTTCGAAAGCAGTAGCATGCCTAGTCTGTTTTCAGAACCATTTCTGTCAAACTATTTAATAGCCCTACACACGCAAAAAACTTCTATCTAACATCGTAAAATATACCGAACATTATGACCAAAATCATTTCTAGATTGTACGCATAGATATAGAGGAACATGGATTACTAGGATCCGGCGTGAAGCAGTTCGAACCAGTTAGAACCACATCAAACCGCTCCATACCGGAATAGCGGTAACAATCTGCATGCTAATACCCCAAGGCATCATAAAATGGAGTTACTGTTCTGCTATAGCTTTCGATTGTATTTGAATTGCTTTTGAAAATTATTACGTTAATTAAACGCGAAGGATTCGTGGTATTAGGACGCACTATGTTTTCAGCCACCTTTACTGGTTTTCCCATTCTGAGCGGTGTTAAATAGCCTATTACCAAACTGAAAACGAGCCCAATTTTAGATTCTCGTTCCGTAAATGGGTCGCGATGTTTTCAAGATAGCTCTCTTTGTCAGTTGCAGATTCTATTATACGGGATTGTTGGAAGTTGACTGCGCAGTATTTTCTTAAACGGGCTGAACGAAATTCAAAGCTGTTCCCACTGAATGTGTGAACGTGGCTTAAAGTTACTAGGTCGCCTTGGAATTTGAATACTACTTTTTCCAATTGCAGTTTACGACGAAGTTTCTTCTTACGTCTGTCCCATTTTCTTGCCGCATTGGTTGAATAATTTAAATCATTTGATTAACTACATGGTTGAAAGTCCTTCCGCAATAATTTTGTCTTCCTCTTCCTCGATTTTTAACCCACAGAATTTCTACATACATTTATTCCACACAAAGAAGAGCAAAAACAATGACAATAGAAACATATTGTTACCACGTATGTGCTGATAAAAGTATAACATGTTCGCTCCTTATCTTTGCAGCGCTCGTAAAAGTTTACTGTTACGACTATAGCCTTTGACCGACTGACCGAAGCTGTAGACAAACACACAAGACTCTTTATATATAAAATATAACGTTATTGACAAGGAAAGAGAACAGAAGTGACGATTTTCAACATTCAATGCTAGAAAAGATAAGTTGCTAAGTAACTTGGAAAAAAAAACTAACAGAGTACCTAAAGGGCCTATATTCGGTCTACATGTAAATAGTAGACAATGTCAAATTTTAGCATAGTCGAATATAACATAATGTTAATCTGTAATTCCAGAAGGATAAACCAGAAGTGCGCCAACAAATAGTTTTCCAGAGAATAGCATAGCAGTATTTTCAACCTTGTTTACTAAATATTTTATATCACAAACAAAAGATATGACCTATATAAAATACTTGGAACATTATAGCCAACTTTTGCAATATACAACTAAATGGCAACTAACATCCTATATAACAGGAAGCCCCACAACGATCGCATTCACCATCTGTTCGCAAAGTTGGACAAGCGGACGTATCTTCCGGTTAGCCTGAGTGAAGTGACAGGCTATTCCCCTGATACCGATCACGACTTGGAGTAACTGGAGATATGAGCATGATGGTATAATTGTGAGTCTTGGAAATTTTGACGAATGGAACAATAGGAATTTAGTTAGTGATGATTATACCCGTTTGAAATCAGTCGTTTGGCATTATTATCTTGTTCATAAGGATAACATGCAGTTCATCAAAAACGCAGTTCTTTTCATAACGAAAAAAATAATAACAGATAGGTATGTATTTGGAGCAATCTTATTCAGATAATACAAATCATTGATGAAAAATTATTGGAAGTTTGTAGTATGGGTCGTCCATGCCTTGGTTGATGGCAATGGGCTCACACCGTAGTACTTGGGACTTGAACATCACTAGCAAAATAGGATGTTTTACAGGATGACCACTGCCAAATCTTTCAGAAAATACAGGCATGGTGTATGTTATGAAACATTAATACTCAATTATTGAAAGAGTAATACAATACAAACTATCTGCTTATGACCACCTCTAAAGTAGATCTGTTAATACTTATTTTTTTCTCCCTCAACTTGTTTTACGTAAAAATACACAATAGACCTATCCACTGTGTAATTCCGGAAACCTGTTTGTGGAACTTTGCCAAAAACCAATTTCCCCCGATTGACTCTTTAAAACTTGACACAATGACACAACGAGCGAAGCAAAAATGTGTTCCGGAAATGAAGATATTTTTGAAAAAGTTTCAATGAGCTGTTTGGGAATTGTGTTCAAAAAATATTTTTGACAGAGGGTCAAATGGGCTTCTTTATTTTAATTACAGCACAGTGAAATACTCGGTTATCTTTGTACATGGATAAGGATGATAGTGATTGCCATTACAGAATGTAATACTATGACGAGACAACAGTTCACAGAACCAATTACATATTTTTATGTGATCCAGCAATCAATTCAACATTCAATCTTTGGAAACTATAAATATAGTTCCATTCAAACTTAATGGCGGCTCGGAAGTTAGCTGCGAGTGCCGGTCTGCGCATTATACAGTCATGACGATGCGTCTTCTGCGCAGCCTTACGTTAAAGTTTGAACCGTTATACCTGCGTAGACCGTCACCTGCAGCTAACTTCCGAGCCGCCATAAAGTTTGAACAGAACTATACCATCGGCCATCAACATGTACCTGTGCCATCGAAGTTCTGGGCTAACGAAATATAAAAATAGTCGTGCCAGCGACACGAAGAAGAAGAAGATACGAGTATACCTGTGTTGCAAACTTAAGAAATATAACTAAAAATACGGAACTTCCCGTTACAGAAGACTTGCGAGAGGCATTATTTTATCCTTTTTAAGGGATCATACCTTTCTTCACACAATATTCGATATCGCTTTGCGTACGCGTTTATTTTTATTTCTCGATTTACGAATCCTTATAAATATATGTATGGCGTAGACGCCGCCGGACATTTGTTTGGGGTGCGTGTGTGTGGTTTATATTGTAGCCAAAACATCCTTGTAACATCACTGTACGCCTATTTATAACTAGCGGATACCCGGCGTGAGCTACTACGCTATAGTGCCTTTTTTTTCGGATGGGAAATCATCAAATGACTTCTCCCGCTCTGGGCTGAGCGGGATGGAGTGTCAGACTTTTACTGACTAAAACCCAGCCATGTTCCTTCATCGCCCTTTGTGTTCCGGGGCCGCGGTACCTCTTTCGAACAACCCGCAGCACCCGGCAGACGCTATAGTGCCTAATGCACTGTTTTTGTGGTCTAAAATTATTTTCGCATTAATTCATTTCTAATGAAACTGATTTGGGGCACATCGGTTGGTTGGTTTCAAAGTCTATTACGGACATTGTAGGGAGGAACAATTTTTGTGTATATATATAGTTTTATATAGACTGCAAGAGTCTGCGTTACAAAACAAAACCAACACCTTAAACCCAGTCAGTCTATAAACTTGGACAACGTTAGTTCCGGCCGGCTAGTTGCAAACGGGTCTACAGTCCCCCGATACGACCGAAGACGTTTTAACTTGAGTGTTCTCTCTATTTCTGGCTCCATTTGATTGATTCTTATTCTATTATGTGATGTGGGTATTCTAGAGCTTTTAGAGATCGAATGGATTGAGCTATTTTTGGCATTAGCTTAGAGCTGAATGACTGGTGAATTTGATTTGGGTTCGTTGTCGGTATTGTGGCTATATAAGGGTAAAATTGAAATGTGGTCTACGTTAATCAAACTTTACTACAAAATACGTTTATATTTTGAAGGTATTTTGATAACTGAAGTAATATGTATAAACGACATAATTATTACACTCGCCCTTTATTATAAATGTTGTTTAAAGCCAAGACGAGATGAAAGGTAAAAAAATCGTCTACTTTCGTGTCGATGACGGTAGTACGTCTTGTCAAATAACTTGGGTCGAGTAGGAGGACACATTAAGTAACCGTTGTTATGTCCTCTAAAAGAGCAGGTTTAGGGACATTTGGAGCATGTGGGGCAATGACTTGATCGGCAGCACGCTAGGCAAGACATGTGACATCCACAAATTAATGTGGATAGCAAGTTGTGGATTTTGGTCCCCTTCATCCACACGTAGACATACAGTAGACGCCGCTGTTCCAGCATTAAGAACTTTATGTTCGAGTTTGCTCGGATTCCTTGTAAACTCACACGTGCTTATTTCAAATCATACACTCCATGTTTCCACTTCCCTTAACACGCTCTTTTAAACAGCGGCTATATTTTTCTGAAATTACGTCCCCATAACAGTTTCGCGTAACTACAGCGTAATTCATTTTTATTGGGTCACACTAAAGCTGATTACACACGACCTGATGTTGTACCAATATAATAATAAAATTCATAGGTCAGTACACACTTACAGTGACGTAGATACAGTCAATCCACCTTGGGAACTCGGAAAACCACTCTTGTGGCCTCTAAATAAAAGCGCTGTCAATGACATTTTGATACTATAGGATATGTGTGGAAGAGTGTACTAAATTCACGTACGCACACTTCCATGCGAAAGCCGATTAAATGAAAATTCAATTTTGAACGCGCGGATTGCGTCCAATATTGTACTGGTAGTTTACGTTCTGCATGTAAAACTAGAGCGGTTAGAAAGAGTTGCATTCTAAACGTAGTGAAACTCCCGGAGGCTCATACTACTCACCTATCATTATAGTTACAATTTCATTAGGCTCCAATTAACACTTATAGCTCAAAAGTATAAACCTAAACTTGGGTTAGGAGGCAACTTATAGAAGTAGCAATTAAGACTGTACTTTTAATTTGATGGTTTCGAGTACCTTGTTTCGACAGAACTACACTTGATTATTATAGAAATTGAAGAACTTAGAGCAAATAATTACTTGTAACTTTAACGCCAGGTTATTGGTACCAGCAGACCAATTTTATCACATTAGTAACAAATCAGGAAGAAGACGTTATCGCGTCATTCATAAAGAACGATCTTCAGAAAAAAACCAAACTTTTAGAAGGATTAAAAGGATTCATGCCCGGTTGATGGCAATAGACTCGCCCCCTATTATATGGGACTTAAACATAACTGTCGAAATGTGGGTGTACTAGTAGGTACACCTCTGCCTAACCCTACGGGGATTGCAGGCGTGATGTTATGTTAAAAGGTTATTAGAAATATAAAAAGGACACATAAATATAAGACATCAAACAAGGGAATCGTAGCTAAATTATAACAGTAATCAACGTTCGTTTTACCGAGGATCTATCGTGTTACCCAGTAACTGGGATCTGGTGACTCAGACTCGACTAGAACTGGTTAGACTGGAAGCAACCTCTAAATTTTACACGGTTGGCGTAGTGGCTGAGCGATTGGCTGCTGCGCTGCGAGTCGCGGATTGAATTCCCTCACGGAACAAATATTTGTAGGCCCTACAGGAAGTTGTACCAGATGTGGCTGTAAGTGTACAGAATAAATTCGTAGAGTGTGGCAACGTTTTTTAAAAAAATAAAGAGAAAGAGAATATTGAGAAAAGACTAGGCAGATGATAGACGATAAAAGAATGCATGGAACATCACGGACAAGTTCGCTCTACCGTACGTTCGATTAATTGAAAATGGAATGTTTGGAGCCGTGACGGGAACGGATTGTTTCCAATATGGTACGGAGAGGACTTTTTAATTGTTTCTGTGTAGGGAGTAGGCATCCGTAACGTTAACACTTTGATTTGATTGTAAAAATGGAATGCTTGGTTGGAATGTTTTAGTTCTATGTTTGCATAAGTAGTTTTACTGAAACGTGATATAGGTAATTGGAATTCACATACTTAACATCACGCCTGCAATCCTTGAAGGTTTAGGCAGAGGTGAAGCTATTATAAACCTTCATTTATTTAAGTCCCATGTAATAAAAACCTATTACAATCAACCGGTACAAATTCGAAACTATAACTGAGAATTTCTTAACGGAAAAACCAAATAACTTGCCATAGAGAAAATGATTCGTGAAACCGTCCCGCAGTTACCACAAAAGGCGAGTTCTTCCTGAAATAATTATGCTGATGATGATTTGATGTGATCCAGCAGTTGCATGATAACCCGCCAAGCTTTTAACTCACAATAAGCAATACAGATCTTTGATAAAGTCAGATTACTTCCAATAGGTTCATTTACGAATGACGAATATATTTTCCATGCATTGGCACAGAATAACTATCAGATCGTACATATCGATGTTTGATCTGATAGCCGTACAGCGAACATATTTTTATCCATATTGACAATGCAACTGTAACAGTCAGTTATGACGCGATATTTATTTAGCAAGTGCTGTATTGAATTTACAAAAATAAAAAGATGAATCTGTAGTCCCAGTCACAGGACATATTAACTGTGGAGGGATCATAGGATCTCGACTGCCCTGAAACTGGTGAAGGAAAAAATTCGTGAGGAAACCGGCATTTCCAAGTCCTGAAACTGAAAACTCTCAAGGGGACAAGAACTATATCACCGAGATGTATGCGTACTAGTAATGCGAGCGTAATATGACGATGATTTTGTTATTACTACGTCATGCTGTATTTTCGCATGTTTCAAAAGTTACCCTTGAATTTCTTTAAAAACCACTTCGTCTGTATGAATGCCTTGTTTGAAGACCTTCTTCCGACATTAAACTATATAGTATGAAGTTTAATTTCGGAAGAAGGTCAACGCCAGAACATCCTAAACCGTGCGCCCTTGAAAATCAACTCCTACAATACACTCCGGGCCATAATAATCTACCCATCGCTCCATTCGCTAATCTAGCAACGCGTTATAACCTCGCAAATGGTTAGGTAACCGATCTAATATTCAAATTCATCAGGGAGAGCGACGGGACCTCAATATCGCACCGCCACAGTACGAGGTCCCGTAAATCTGCATAGCACCCTTTGCTACCCAATTTGGCACATGCGGGTAGGGTTGTCAAATGTAGTGAGAGGATTTGATTAAATATTTAGTAGTTCCAGGATTTGGGACGGTTACAGTCCACTGTACCCGTACAAAATCAAAACAATTCTGCCTGCATACAGGTAGAATTGTTGCAGGTAGAATTGTTTTGATTTTGTTGTGCTTTCGTAGATTCGTAATGTTACAATGTTACCAACTATTGGAAAACACGCAATCGATGCGTTGTGTAACAAGCGGCAAGGGACATTAAGATTAATGCCCGCACTAAAATATCAAATTATGTACGTTACTTTACTACCCATTACGCCACACGTTGTAACAAACGATTAATGTATGATGTACATTAATGTCACATTTGACAACCCTACACAACGGCTACTCAGAAAGTTCCCAATTCAAATTTCCGAACGATCGCCTTCGGGTGCGCTCGGCGATTTCCGTCGCACGTCGGCTGGAATAATGGCGGACGACGCATGTCACAGGAAATGGGGACGATGACGGACCCCGGAAACGCTCTGGACAAGAGTGACCTCGTATGAGGACGCTCGGGAGGCTTCGGAGGACGTCGGGGGATGTCGGCCTACTGTCGGTACGTGATTGGCTCGAGTTAAATGGATTTGTCGGGCTTTTAGATGGACGATATTTTTGAAAAGTTAAAACTGCGCTATGCATTTGAATGAAAACTAATATTCGGAAAGCCTGTAAAAGGTTTTCTGGTACTGAAAAATGAATGTGAAAACCGGATGCGAAATTGTTTTACGCGTGTAAAGCCGGGTGTGAATAAAACTTCCATCTAAAGTTCGTGATGTAAAATTGCTGTCACGTTTCCACGGCCGAATCTCAGGGACTGGTTTCATTCCGAATATTTATTTTTAGCAGTTGTCAGTTTTACACAGTTCCTCTATTTTTATGAATACAGAAACAAGACTTGATAACTATTTGTCACTCATTAGTCGAGTCTTTAATTATATTGAAGTGGGCTTCCAGTCTAACCAGATGCAGCTGAATATATGTAATTTACATGGAGCTTAAGCTACCTCTATATCACTACTTAGACGTGCAATCCTTAGCAAAATCTAATACTGGCATAAACCGTCGATACTTAAAAATACAGTCCCCTCAGAGAAAAGTGCAGCAGTAAGTAAGAAGAATGTCCCCAGCCTTATCCGACGGATATCCAAGATAACAAATGGGAATCAGTTTCCTTTACCTCTTTAGTTCATTCTATTTTTAAAAGTAAAGTCTGAAATTGATTTTTCATTAGCCACAGCTTTGGCTTGATTTAAGTTTAGCGGAGATAGCGAACAAAATAGTTGGAACTTAGGAAGTTAAGTTATTTAAGTCTTTAATAAAGTCTGAAGCGGTTCTTTTTTGTTTCGTTTTAAAATTGGTTTTATCTTTTTAGTGTGTCAATATTATGTACAGAGAGATAAATTCTATTAACTTGGCATTATTATAGAGGATAACTCTTACAGTACTCCTGTACTTTACATTAAATTATTTATAATTTTTCTTTTCGTCTATGTGAATGATGTGCTATTAAATTCGGTTATATTTTTTGCAAAGAAAGAGTTTTATCATATTGTCGTGATGGCCCAGAGGCTAAGGCCTCGCTTCTCATGCGTGAGGTTGTGAGTTCAAATCCTGGCAAGTACCAATGTGGCTTTTTCAATTCATATGTACTTTCTAAGTTTATCTTGAACATCACAGACATCGGTGAAGGAAAACATCGTGAGGAAACCTGGACTTATAATTAATACAATTAGTCTGAAATCACCAACCCGTCAGCGTGGTGATCAATGCTCGTGCCTTCTCTGTTTGAGAAGAGGCCTTTGCCCAGCAGTGGGATAGTATAGGCTGGTATTATTATTATATCATATTGTAATATCAAGGTCAAAACTGATGTAGGTATTATAAAACATACTCGTAACATCAAGGTTGACCGCCGAGTTGTACTAACAGTAGGTACATAATATTTTTCTTTAATAACATTTATATTCCATCTTATGCCTATACCTTCAAAACATTCCTCAACTATCACACATTCCCATCAAACCTGAGACACATACCGCACATTCCTAACAAAACGACATAACACATCATACATAGCAAGTACAACTTCCGCACACAATTCCACGTCACATAACTGCCAATGCCGACTTCCCCTAGTTTCCGTAAGTTCCCCACGCCCCCAACTTCCACTCCCGGCTATGTTAAATTCCCGGGGGATTATACACTAGGACCTCACCGTGTTTGAACGAGCAAGGGAGTTATTGAAAACGGCTATACGTTTTCAGTTCGATTTGTTGCGATATAGTGATCAGTTTGCAGTTGTTGGGACCGGGTATGTGTTAACGTGCTGCTTGCTGGTTTTGGGTTATTGGTTTTAATGTGCGACATGAATTCGGTTTTTATACCAAGACCAGCCTGTGTTCGGTTCTCTATTTAACCCGTTTAGGGGGTTAAGTTTCCAAAAACCTACATAATTCCTCATCTTCATTGTATAAGGCACGATTTTGAGAAATTACATGCGTCTGGACCAAGTGGCCTAGAAGCGCAGCCAAGAGATGAGCATGCGCAGCAATGATAGCCTAGTGGTGTGACCGTCGGACTGCCAAGTCATAGGTTTCGAGTTCGAACCCAAGACACGCACCCTTGTTTTTTGGGATTCATGTGCGTCTTGTATAATTATCACTTACTCCGGTGAAATCAAACTAGCATGCCTGAGAGATATTTCTCGACGGCATGAAATGCCAAGTCAGAGGCATTCTGACACCAGGTTCGGCACTAACCACACAAAAAAGAAAGAAGCACATACAAGATGTTCGTTTTATTCGCACGATCTATATCTGCGAATGGAACGAACGAACGAAAAGATCGAATACATCGAATACTGTCAATCAACTTCGGTTTAGTAACCTACATTTTATATCCATCTGAGAGCGAGAGCAGAGATTTAGGTTTAGGTTTAAGTACTATATTCTCAAAAAGATAAAAAAGAGCCACTTATATGAGAACATAAGATAACATTAAATAATAAACTTATTCAAGGTAACGGTCGCTGATACAGTACACTTGTCTTAAACTTATTTTGTTTTGGGTTACACGTATAACAGTTTTATTCTCAACTTACGCTACTACAGGTTTTAGTGAGCGGTTTCAAGTATGTAGTTCGATAATTTTGATATAAAACCGCTGAAAGATCTTAATTTTTTTATGTAGGATGGTAAATTATTATAAAATTGTGCTTCTTCACAGGTGATATTCTTTTCAGCATAATTTGTACGAGTGTTTGGTAGCACAAGTAAGATTTTAGGACTCAAACTCAAAGCATTTATTTCAATTAGACCATTAAAGGCACTTTTGAATGTCAAACACACAAAAAATAAACTAAGCTACAGTCCCAGTCACAGGGCATAATAACTTGTGAAAGTACTGTAGTTGCCCATTCGAAAGCTTAGATCTCTATGGAGAAGAATGGGCAAGAAACTCGAATCCATGACGTAATGTCAATCAACCAAACCAACCTGGTTTCCACCGGGTGGGCGACGGACATTATTGTAACGTGCTACAGAGATAGAAGCATCCTATGTCCTGAAAAGGGAATGCAGAACCGGTTCAGTTTGTTACTACTGAACCGGTACCGGTTTTGCAAGCCCTAGTCTTGACCCAGGATTTGTTCTCTCTGGGTGCCTATCGAAGTCCATTTAATCTTTAAGAAGTGAAATATTAACAGACAGGCAAAGTTACTACCTACATAACACAACATCACAATGTTATTTATCTATCGTTTATTTCAGGCACTAACCCATAGGAATATTACAATGTACTGTTAAATTGAGTTGGCAGAGTTGGCAGTTATACAGATGTGTACCTCATAGTACTCGCGCATTTCGCCAGTTATGTCTAAGTACCTTGTTACAGGGGACGAGCCTATTGATATCAATCGGGCACAATTCCAGACTCCGTGGCTGCTACTGAGAAATTCCTGATGTAAAAACCCAATAACATCTTGCCCGACCTGGGATAACGGATGTGGGAATACGAAGTAAGTTACTATCCTACCTATCTTATTCATTTAATTGGAATAAATTAGATGCAGCAATCTTTTATGACACTCTATACAGGGTGACTGGCAATTAATAACCGATACTTCTATAAGATAATGATGAGTATGAATGTAAGAAAACTTGTTAAAACTAGTAAACATTTTTTCATTTCATTTCATTTCATGAGTGCAATCTACGATAAATACCTTTTAATCGCATCTTTCTTTCTTTGCATCGACACTTTAACAACTCTATTATAAAACATCACGTTAACAAGCAACACGAAAAATTACAATTCATTATAATCATGTATGCATGCAAGGATGTGAGAGCTTAATGCCTGACAGCAACAGATAATTGGGTTAAGCTCCGACACGACCAAGCAGCAAATTAATAACAAGGAAAATACATACGCAATATCACGCTTGTTAACTTGTTGGAGGATATGCAGGGATACTGCTAGCCAAGCATTCTCTCTGAGGGATTATTTGCGACTATCCATAGCCCGTAAATTCATTGACTAAATCCTCCCTATGAACTGGGATGGAGTTTGTCATTATGTTGACAACAAAAGAAGTAAGGCAGGTTCCATGCATTTTCGATATCGCATTAAGACTTCGCGTACGTTTGTAAAACTACACTCAAAAGGTAATCATATAATAACATCATTCTCTTGCCCTTATCCCAATTTATTCGTGGTCGGCGCTGCTGCTGCGTGTCTTCTTCTTCCATACTTCTCTATTACTCGTCATCTCATCAGTCACCTCCTTTCTAGCCATATCATCCTTCATATAGTTCATTCATCGTTCTTTGGCCTTTCTCTACTCATAAAGCATATGTATTTAAAATTTTGGGTTTCAAAACCCGGACCAAAAATTGTTGCTTACAGATTTACTTTGCTCGTTGCAACGAGCAAATCTGTAAGTAAAGATTTTTCTTTAAACAATCCAAAAAGCACGACTACAAAGAACCACTAATGATCGACACTCAACAGAAACAAAGCAAAACGATACAGAAATAAATCGCCCGAAAAAAAGCCCTCATAAAAACGCGGAAAAACCAATATCATACAGTTACCGGTAAATCGTTTAATTCTAAATAAAAAACGAGAAAAATCTTTCACGCATAAAAATAACCCTTTTTAGAATAACGCGACGGAGTTAACCCTAAACTGCGCGCTTGATCCGGCAAATCGTCCGTGAAACATGATAAAGCAATCTATGTGTCCAATGCATATATTATGCTGTGCTACGCTCCGTTTTAAACTTTGTGCCTAACGAGGAGGTAAACTGTGCGAACTGAAGGAGAAACTGTGAGGCCGAAGTGTGTAAGATATTGTAGTTCCAGTTTTACATTCTAGCATTTTCCTCCAAAGAATGTTTTACGAACTGGCTGAAATGCTATCGATAACTTTCCTTTTGATTGAATACTCGCAACGGACCATCAAAAAGCCACAAAAGAGAAAACGGTAAGTAAATTCCTTGCTACCCCATTTTTCTTGGCGTAACACCGTGTTACCACTAATTAAGAATGATTTTTACAGGAACATCGGTTTTGCAAGAATTCTTTTATTATTAAATTATGCTTCAAGTCCATTGTTCCTTCCTTGTGCTGTACCTTGAATAAAAAATACGTTTAGAATTTTATCTTAAACAATAAAAATATTTTTATAGCTCCCTGAAATAGTCCATCAACTCAAAGTAAGGAAATAAAATTTTAAGTCTGAATAATGATACGGTTTTATTTGGATCTAAGTGCGGGATTCCGGATGTATTTTTTTCTGTTTGGGGTTGAAGATTTAATGTGTCAAGGGTCGGATTAGAGTCGGGCCTGTAGAACCTAAGTGTATTGATAATAATCCGCGTGGATTTTAGAGGGATATATCCCAAAAACTTGGTAAAATGAGAAATAAATAAGCCGGCGAACAAGTAAATAAATAATCAGTAACTCATCATACCTTTTCATGCAGTCTAATGTTCTCAAAAGTTGAGAAAAAAAATACATCTCCTAATAATACTCCAGCAACTCAAGCCCATAACATAACGAACACAGTCCATAATTCACAATTTCCAAATGAACCCATAATTACTTCGGAATCCCCGGATCTTGAACAGTTTGGCACATAAAAGAAACTTTGAAGACTTACGGGGGATCCGAAAAATTCAGCCAAATATTCTCACCATACTTCAAGATTCGGAACTTGTGCTATCAGAGACGAGCGATTCAACTTTTTGGATGTTCGTCGATGCCCCTACTACGGGCTATAAAACTCAGTTTAGGAAAATCTGCTGCCTTGGTAAGATTTGTGGTGTGACCAAGGCTAAGAAGAGTATGTAAGAGGGGCATTTAGTTAGAGGTAGTGTTGACAGGTGGAGAAGAGCAATGAACGGTTGTCGAGAGATAGTAAGAGAAGTGTGGCAGACCAACAGCCAGATGGATGAGTGTCATTTAGAACTTCGCCGGTAAGATCTGACTGAGACTTGCGGAGACCAGGAAACTATGGTACAAAATTATATTCAGCAGTGGCTGCAACAATGCTGCCAATGATAATGGTGACGTAGGAGCGGTCAGATAAGCCTAGCTGCACTGAGACACCAGTTACACCCATATCTATAGTTAAGTTAAAGTAATAAATTGAGCTTAAGTAAGTACTTGCAATTTTTTATGCAATAGACTAGAATTTAAACGAAGTAAGAACCGTCAAAGAAAGTAAAGCTAAGAATTCTAACTTTTTACAGTTCTTATTTTAGTAAATAACTAAACTATTTACTAAAAATCGTTTCTTAAAAAATGACATTTACTCAAATAAACACGTTAACTTGTTTATAGATACGAATGTTCGTGGTAGTAGTTGCAGTCTCTCATTGTAACCATGGTATAAGTAAAATCAGAGGCAATATAAAAATGAAAGAACAGGAACGTATGTATGTAGGAGTAGACACTCTTTTTGATACAAATTATTCTAAGACACAGACACAAAAAGTTAGTATACATAATACACTACACTACAACCGACACTCAACACTAGACAATAACATTATACACTCTCATAGACACACACATATACAGGGGCCTGATTAACTTTTTGTTGATATTTTCTTTTTAACTTCTACCCCCAAAATTATAATATATTTTTAGTCTTAAATCTCCTTATCTATAAGTTGGTTTGTTAAATCATATAATTATATTTTTAAGTATCTGTTCTTCCGCGGGGTGGGGACCTGGTGATTTGTAATACAGGCATTTTATGCCTAACACAGACACCAGCTCTTCACATTGCTAAATATACAAATAATATTATGTGAAACCTAGAACAAGCTTGCCATTGTGAGGTGAAATAAATAAATAAATGTTTTTTTCTTGTTGATTTTACATGGGTGCAGCGACTTCAATCCACTTATTGCATGTAAAAAATGCGTTGTCAAAGGAATTTCGGAAATACATAACGTTATTACGCACTCAACCTTAGTAGGCCACCAAATACAATGTTTCACCCCCAGGGAAATCAGACTGAAGATACTGAGCCTAAAAATACTCGTACCTCACCCCATATACATGTGTAACACAGCGAATATTTTAAACCCTCAATATTTAATATGGAGCCGCTTATTCGTCGTAAAACTCCTCGTCATAAACTCTTGGAGGGAGCTGCGTTTTATGCATTAAACATGGATTTTAATTTAATGTGGGTGTGTGTTCTTCTTCTTCTCGACTCAGATTTTGACCGATCAGTACGTAGTGAGACAGCTGTCTAGCGCTGTCACTGCAGCTCTTCTTTCCATTGTTTTGTCATTATAAATGCTTACCTTATTAGTTTGGTATGATTGTAATTCAAACAAAATAGAGCTAGGGAGTAGGTCTGAACTTTGAAAACGATCACTTTAATGGTAGTTAATAGTTTCGAGGACTGGGAACACAGAGGACATAGACAAAGTGACATTGTATCAGCGATAAAGATGATGGATAGAGCAAAATTGTATTGGATTAACTTAAACTATCGAAAAGCTAATGTCTATCGCCCTGAAAGCCGTTTTTGAAAAATAACATAACATAACATCAGTCCCATGTAGATAGGTGGCGAGCCTATTCCCATCAACCGGCACAAATGCAGACTCCGTGGCTGCTACTGAGAATTTCCTGATGGGAAAACTCAATAACACTTTGCCCGAACGGGGAATCGAACCCAGAACTTCATGCTCAGCAGTCGCACTTGCGACCGCCAGACCAAGGAATCAGTCTAGTTTAGAAAAATAAAACACTTTGGAAACAATTGCCTCACTTTTATCCCATAAACTATTTAATTTGAACAGCAAATAAAATTTCAGTTTTCTAGCTAACTTTAATTCAACTTGATCGTCGTATTTATATTCATCGAGACATTTTTCAAAGGCTTTATTTAATTTTACGTTTGACGATAACCGTTTTCGATTTTGAAATAATATAAAAATATTGTTAAGCTGCGGGTTTTCTATTAATATTCTTTGAGCTACTATAAAATAATGCAATTTTATTATTTCAATAAAGTAGCTTCGGCATATTTTTTCAAATGATTCACCGTACTCGTACATAATGGAAATATTTAAAAAAATGTGATGGAATTTTACGATACTATAGATTTTGATGATAGCTGTAGTTATTAAATAAATAAGGTTTTCAAAAAAACTGAATCAATTTAAGTAAGAGTCTTATAAAAGCCTATTCAAAAGCTACGAGACTAGCATTATAATTGCCCACTTTATCGATTTATGAAACTTAACGTATTTATTTGGTTTTATTGCAGCTTGATTAAAACCGCCTAGCCGGCCTGCGTCCAATCTAAGGTATCAATAAATTTAAAATTGGATTAAATGTTTTTTGGCACCCAAAATAACTCAGCCAAAAAGCAAAATAGTACAGAGAGGCTTATGTCCAGCAATGGACTGCAAAAGGCTGAATAGATTCATTGACTTAAAGTTTATATTTTAACCATGGATTTAATGTATACTTTCTCACCTTCGTCACTAAATCCTCACTTTCGAGTTCGCATCGAATTTCCAACACAAAGTAAGAACCCAATGAGAATTATTTGAAAAATTGGGGCAACTTCTCAAGTAATCCGAAGCGGTAATAAACGCGAATTTATCAGATTGTAACTGCCAGAATTAGCTTGTTTAACACGATGTTGCCAACTTCATTGAATCACCCGTCTTTTTGGGAGATGAGTATACGCGACTTACTTAATACTTATGATAATTATGAGTACGTTAATATCACTAATTAGGAAAGAAAAGTTGAACATAATATTACGGTGGTTGAGATGTATGTTCTGTGAGAGTTAGAAATGTAGGTAATCTAATTTTAGAAGCTTATATGATAGGCTCATCTTCTGAGGTCGGGAACTTTTCATTTATTTCCTTTGATTTGACACGAATTATGTTAATTTACAGTATGTGATCTTTATCACTATAACAGTATAACATTTATCGCTCAAAAAAAAAGGTGTTTCTTTTTGAAAAAAAAAACAAAACAACATCCGCGGCAGAGGCGTTTCCAGAAACCAAACCGCCTGTTTTATTATTCTCAAAAATGTAACTCTTACTTTGACCATTGTTCCTTTATACAAAGTATCATCACCCCAATTTAGTCTAAAACAGGATAGGCAGATGATGATGATGATGATAGGTTTCAGTTTCCCGCCTTTATTCCAATGTCGATAAGGTATACTTTCAGGCACAATGTTTTTTTCTTTTTATACTAAATAGGCTTGCCGCAACTCGCCTGATATGAAGCGATGATGCGGCCTAGAGTCGAGCACGCTTGCCTAGAAAAAACCGAATCACTCGAACTTTGAAGACAAAATATCATTAACAAGACAGTTGAAGCTCTAGTTATTCTCAAAACACTTTTCTCCTGGTAAAACCCTGAAGCATATCTTGCAGTGTGTAGACACGTAGATGTATGAATCATTACTCCACATCAAAACAATTGAAAATGAGGAGTTCATACGACTTCTTATGAAGATTATTTCCTTCTATCGCGGAACTGGAGGCGGGAAACGATGTGTGTGGTGAAAGGGTTTCTAATGACGCTTTTTTGTAGTAAAGGGTTTAGCAGAAGTTGTGGTGTTGTGACTGTATGGTATTGATTATATTGGTCTGTGGAAAAAAAGTTTTATTTTTAGTAATACTATGAATCAAACACAACTTAATAGGTTATAAAATTACCTGATAACACAATTTACTTGTACTTAGTACATTAAAAAAACACCTTTATTTTCCGAACAGTTCTTACGAAAAGGCTTTGTTTAAATTAGGTAGATCAGTTTTAAATACGGTAGACGCACTTGTTCCCTATCACCCTTCACAATACAGCCAAACTCAATACTAAAACCCTAGGATACAAAATAAATATAAACCGCAGCCTAAAATAATACCGACCAATTAAAAGTTAATAGTAGCAGTGCAACCGCTGGCACTGAACAAGGTTGCCAGTGTTGCCACAAGTAAATAATAAACTGAGAGCACTTTGTTGCCGGTCGTAGTTGGCGATGTCATTTCCGCCCTTTAGGGTTGCCAACTTAGTAGTAAGTTGGTTAGTTATTACATTAATTTATGTGATTGACTTGGAAAAAGTGGAGGAAGGTTTATTACATTACTCAAAATGAACTTGTCTGTGTAAAATAATTATTAATTTCTACTGCTATGTGAGGCTAAGTAATAAGCGGAGCTCGTGACTGAACAATAATTGCCACACGGATCAATCTTCAAACTAAGCCGCGCTTGCCTAGGGTGGTCTGTGGATGGCTGACCACCCATTACATACCGAGTTTCCTCCGTGCCTCGGAAAGCACGTTAAGACATTGGTCCTGGCTGTCATTTGTAGATCTTTGGCAGTCGTTACAGGTAGTCAGTGGCCCGAAAGTCTGATAACCAGTCTTTCGAGGGGGTATCGTATTACCCAGTACTAACTGGGTTGTGGAGGTCGGATAGGCAGTCGTTCCATATAAAAACACTGCATCCGGTTAACCTGGAAGCCGACCCCAACATAATTGTGAAAAGGCTAGACAAATGATGATGATTTTGACTCGTGAAGGTTACGTCTATTTTAATCTTTTGTCGTTTAACAATGACATAAAATTGCAGTCACCGTTTGTGCATTGAGTTAAACAGTAGAGCAGAGGAAGATTGGAAGGTTTCATCATAAATTGGCGACAAAAAGCACAACTTCGAGAGAGTTAAAGGAATGGGGGGGCCTTTTTGCCCAGGAGTGAGACAATTCAGGCTAACCAAAAAAAGAAAGGATAATAGTCTTCCAATCTGACGATCATGATACCTATTTCTAAACATTCCTATTTGACAGATTATAATAAAAAATAATAAAAATCTTTATTTTCTTCCACAAACAATACTTATTAACTAAAAATAATGGGAAAAAAATATAATTATGAAGTACATATTATGACAATGTTTATTTGTGGGAGACTGGTGCCTAAACTAAGCCGTGACTTGTATTTCAGGAACCCAGGGACTCCCCTCTACAGGAAAGGATGTGACTGTATGAAGTAGCCTAATATAACCTAATCACAGTATTTATCCACTGCCTCACCAGACGAAATACCGTCATCATCTCAAAGACAGACAGATCTTCAACCTTTTCACCTAACATCAAGAACAAACACTACCCATAATGTTGTAGTCGTGCTACAAAATATCCGCCGACATATAATAGAGGCAAAACACTTTGTATCCAACTGCTCACGACAACATTTCTTATATTAAGGCTAGTACGTAGCTACGTGTAAAAGCGTGTTATTAACGTTAAAACGTGCCATAATAACAACATTACTGTGTTTTAATAATAATGTTAAAAATACGATTAGGTTATAACGAAGTTGCATTTAATTTTTCACTAACTAGGAAATTTATCTTGAGGTAAAAGTACCGCTATACATAATTTTCATGAAACTAGTTAGCGTTTCATTACATTATATTTCTGTGATCAGATTTTCAGGTTAACCCTTTCGGCCGACACAAATAATTAAAGCCCGGCAATAATTAAAGGCTGTTACTAATATTATGAATGCAAAACAAATGGAAATACGATACTTTTTGCGGTTAAAAATATCGTGTTTCCATTTGTTTTGCTTCCGTGGTATATCCCGGGCACCACACGGACAACGCCACTACCAAAATCTACTAAAATAACAACAATAATAAAATCAGCCCTTAATCAATAACAGCTACCCCTATCAACTACCAATAACTAAACCAGAACCGATCCAGCATACTTATAATTAATCGAGCGATATGTTCCAAAGTTCGACAGCCCTGTGCGGATTGTGCCAAGTTCAGAACTACGAGTAGTTCCACACACGTGCCGATCGCAAAAACTTTGACAGCCGCTGCCCTTTGATATGCGAGTATAATGGTTTCATTTATTATTTGATACCGCAGTACAGACTTTGTTGTCGTATGTTTTTGCGGCAGTTGACGTTATGGGTATAATAGTAGAGGAAGACCAAAAAAACGATGGATGGACTGTGTGAAGGATGATCTGGCAAGAGGCGGTGTTTGATGAGATGATAAGTAACAGAGAAGTATGGAATAAGAAGACATGCTGTGTCAACCCCAAATAAACGTTCAATGTCACTTACGGGATATCTTCCGTGATTAGAGTTTATTTTCAGCTCCCGATATTTCGACGCTGTTGCAAGCGCCATGATCACGAGATGACTGGAGAATGCGGGTGGATGGTAAAAACTTGTTAGGCGCAGACAAATCTATCTGCCCTCTTTCTTTGTCTATTGCTACGCGCACTTCTGGAACTCAGTACAAAGTCACGGCAAAACACACTGACATTGTCGTTAGGTTTTGTGGTTTTCACAAACCTTGAAAGGTTAAAACAGTGTTTGAACCCCAAATAAATTGGGATAAGGGTAGAAGACCGATGACTACAGCTGATGTAAAAAAAAGAGATTTACGTGAATTATTATTATTTGACATACCTACATTTTATGTTCTCAGCTAGCCGGGAAGAGCTGATAATACGGGCCTAAGCCAAGTGATTATCAGTTGGAAGAGATGTAGTGTGGTCACGCGTAGAAGATTGTATGGAAGATTCGTATTTGAGTTTTGATGAAGATTTTCTGGTTCAAATTGCAGAAATTTTCTCACGAGTCTGCATGTATTTAATATCACTGCCTTTTGTAATAGATGGTAGGTATTTGGAGGTAAGTTAAGAGAATTAAGGGATCGGTGAAGTTGTTTCGGTATTACTCCTGTGGATGACAATACTATTGGTACTATTATAACTTTTTGCAGACGCCAAAGTAGCGTAATTTCATCTTTTAGTTCAATGTTCAATATTTGGTTAGTTTCTCTGCTATTGTTGTCTGTAGGTTATGTGTATTTGGTACAGCAATGTCGATTAAATACTAATTATTATTATCAGCCATTTGTGTCCCACTGCAGGGCAAAGGCCTCCCTTCCTCCTTCCACTAATCCGCATCGAGGGCTGTTAATCGCCAATCCTTGTAGAAAGAGTCGAGTTCGTCCCGCCATCGCCTTCTGGGCCTGCCGCGTGGCCGTTTGCTGCTGTTTGGGACCCATTGTGTGGTTACCTTAGCCCATAGCTCCTCCGGCATGTGACAGATGTGGCCAGCCCAGTTCTACTTTAACTTGGCAGCCGTGAGATCAACTTCGGCAATTTTCAGTCCCTTAATCAGGTAATAGAAAAACATCTGGAATTCAACCTACCCTTATACCTCGCTTTCGTCGACTACTCTAAAGCATTTGATAATTTATCTCACAACGCCATATTCAAATCTCTTCAAAATCAAAACATCGAACATCACGTGAATATAAGTATTAATTGAAGTGGTTTATTTTTGGAAGCACAGGGACAGATCTCGAACCAAAATTGCAATTTGGATTTTCATCACTCGGCTAAGCACAGAAAGTTGAAAATCGATAGCGTGCTTTTATTTAGGCGAGATATATTCCCATATCTTGACACAAATTACGCCTTGGTTAAATCGATGCTACTACTACCAATTTTAACATGGTGGTCACTTTACTTTAAATATTATTTGATCACTTGCATACCCATACGTGACTTTTAATATAAACTTTTGTTTCATGTAGTCAATTAAATGATTAAAAATAAACTAATACATATCTGCCACCCCTACACGAACCATTCCAACTTTAGTTTCGACGACGAAACTACACGTAACACGTGTCGACGGCAAAAAGTTTGACAGTCGCTGCCCGTTACACATTGCTCGAGGAAAAGGTAATGTATAATGTTAATATTTAGGGCTCCATTATAGTTTGGCTGAGTGTTGTTTGAGGATAAAAAAAGGTTTTGTCTTTTTACTGATGGGCTGTTAGTTAGCAATATCAACCGCACGGGTCCGTGGATGGGTGGCTGTACTTAGGCAAATATTTTGGTAATAAATTCCACGACGGAATAATGATCCTACTTCAATTATAAATGCGAAAGTTTGTGTGGGAATTTGTTTGTGTCTTTACTGAACCGATTTAGATGAAATTTGATCCTGTGAGATAGTACGATCCCGGGGGGCAATTACCGAACTCTACGCGGGAAAAGCCGCGGGAAGAAGCTAGTTATTGTTAAAACTAGGTGAAGTCGGTATTTCATATCCATATATATATTAATGTGTTTATTTTGGACAATATGTTGTGTGCTTTTTAGTCTGATCTTAATAATCTTTATTTTCCATGACTATTGTAGTTTTAATTACATTTTTACAGAATCAATCGTTTCGTCGCGGAGAATTATAAAATAGGCCGAGAAAATAAAGCACAGAACTTAAAAATAAAATGGGTTTCTCCGAAAACCACCCCATTTTTTCTATCAGCTGTTTCTGGATTTATCGGAACATTTTACGTTAGACGTTTTACTTTAATCATATTTTTGATGACCGCGCAGAAACAGAATCGCAATTTATATTTCCGCGTCACTGAATATGCCATTTCTTCTTGTTCGCCCTAGCGATTACAAAGCCTATTTCTATGAAAACGTTGCAAGTTACCTAAATGTAATGACTTGGGTTTTTCTACCAGTTTTACTTTAAGGTATCTCTTTAGATACTGAGACTAGTCGATAAAGGTGAAATCATGCACTATAAGCCTCTCTACAAAGTATACCAGAAAATTGTGCTCATATTTTCAGGGTGTGATTCAGAACATCAAACTGAACAACTTTCTTCATGTGAGCAATACTTAAATCGCGAAAAAAACATCAGCTATACCCATGCATTTAGGTCGAGCAGGTATTGAAGTTTTGTACTGTTTTGTAATGTGCATTACAAACGATATTTCAATGAATAATTATACCATTTTATAAAATAGGTTGGCATTAAGGATGTAGGGCCAATTTAGCCACCTATGAACCCTTGAAACATCTAGGAGTTGCTGATTTGAAAATGATACAAAGTCACTTTAGCTAGATTTTCAATATTTTAGACATGACTCCACAATATAATGTGTTAAAACAATTATCGACGGAAGGAAGACCTAATTAATTTCCTTAATGATTTACTTCGAACTCTGTAAGACCGCCAACACTATTAAATTAAAGACTTCCTTTAGAAAAGCACACGCAATTTAGATCCAATTACTATGTTAAAGATGGTAAAAAAGATCTTATTGTTAACTAGCTTAGGACTCGATTTTGCTATTAAACTAGCAGCTAGTTTAATTTTGCTATTAAAGCAAGATTGAGTGTAACCCTCAAATCAAACATCACATTCTAGCTCCAACATTGAGCTAAAAAGCTAAATTTTCGGTTGCTCGCGTGCCAACACAGCATTTAGCTCTCGTTCGTTCACTCGCTCACTAGTAAGAGCTGACATTTCAACTAATGGAACATTAGCTAAGGTTCAAACTGAGGTTAGTTTACTGCCATAGAGCAAAGAATCGAACGCAAAAGACGGCAGTACTAATAAAATGTCGGCCGAAAGTGCGTTATGTGCACCACTTTTGTCCCGACCCAAAATTCAAAGAGCTGTCAGTTTCTATACACATTAAGATAAAGATAATCTCCACAGATGAGGGTTCATGAACTGCTCAAAAGTGAAGTGCATATGCTGCGTTTTATCGAAGACCAATCTTGCATCTAGCGCCGCATGATGCGATTCTTGTGCACATGATGACCTTGACTGCATAAGCAAGCGGATTTGGCGTAACTGAATTTTGGGCCAAACGTATCTGAACTTTTTGCTCAAGGCGCTAATAAGAAACAAAGAGTATTATGTCCGATATTGTGAGTATATGGTCCGTCTGTTTGTCTGTCTGTCCGGCCGTATGTCATAGCCATTTTATTCCGAGACTTATTACAATTATGACTTATTTTTTTCATAACATTTGATATTAATTTAGTTTTTGAGAAATAGGTTTTTTTTATGAAACTGCAGCAATAACTTTGTTTTCCATTAATGGTGTTAAAGTGGTTATTTAGACGTCAAGAGGGCAAAAACATTAGGGCGTAAACATTTTGGCGGCTTTAGCTCTTTGACTATAGTCACCCCACAAAAGAATTCTGCAGCACTTTATGGTTCCTCTTGTTCTCTCTGTGCTCTGTGGTTTAACTGCCTCAGTTAAAACCAAAGACGTGTTTTACTAAACGCGGTTTTAGACGCGAGTGAATATTAACACGCGATTGTTAAGTTAGTAAGATGATGTAGTACTGTTATGTGCTGCTAATATTTATGGTTTCTTGAAGTAGGATGTAAGTAGTTTAGTTTAAATTAGGATTATGCAATAGCTAATAAGTAATTGATTATCAAGTTAATACATGAATATTATCACTCCAAAAGTAAATCAGTATGTTTGTAGTTGCCTTAAAAATAAGACAGCAAAAATGTGGCAGTAGGTATTATTGTTAGTTGGTTAAAAATTTCCATTGTTAAATTTAATGAGCGCTAAGAGGCGTTCAGTTTTGGATTTTCCAAACTCTCTTCTATTTCTTCTTGACACGTAAAATGGTTTCTGGAGCACAATATCGATTCAGTAGATAAATCGCTTTATTTGTCAATATTATGATTTTATAATAACCGAGTCACATCACTCTTCCTACAACCCAATGATAGGAATTTACAAATGACGCCATCTTGAGCCGTTATACTTACTTCTGTTTCGATAAGCAAAATCCCAAGAATCTAGGTCGGTCTTTAGCTGTTAAAATCATCATGCTTTCTTCACATCATCCTAAAACACTTATCTCTACTAACCTCTCTCACAGAACGCCCCCTCGTAGTCTCCGTCCCGACACTCGCAGATGGGTCCATCGTCGGTGCTGATGCAGACCCCGCCATGTTGGCAGGGGTCGCGCCGCTCACACGCGTCTCCACTTGCGTTGCTGATCCGGGAGGTCTGCAACAAGAGATGACATAGTATAACAACACGCCTGCAAGTATTCTGACTGGTAAGGGCTTAAACTCATACTCCAGGCTGTTAAGAGTAACCATGGAGTCTCATGTCAGTTCTTCTGGATAGAGAACGACCAACCAGAACCGTGCACCTATATTATTTTGTTCGTCGTTTTTATGTGGAATAAAATATTTTGATTTCGATCGATTTTGGTGCGGATTTCCTATTAATGTAGCCGTGATCAATTTCATCTTCTTTTTCTAAATTAGTTTAATAAATACTATGTACTTTGTATATTTATATACACTATGTAAGGCTTAGTTTTTTTCACCAACTTCCCAGAAAATTATTCGAACTATCTGTTTATTTACTGTCTGTTTCATATGTTCTGTACCTATCTGTTTTATTGACTGAAAGTGACGTCAATCTTAGGGCGATAAAGCTATTATGAGGTCGACTATACAAATTAGTCCTCTATTACATGATTTGCTTCCAAACGTGGGATTCGTCATTACCTTTACTAATATATTATAAAGCTGTTTGGTTGAACGCGCTAATCTCAGGAACTACTGGTTCGAATTGAAAAATTCTTTTAGTGTTGGATAGCCCATGATAGGGGTTGGAATGGTATGGTATTCAGTACACTGAATACGTGGTGAGCGTTTGTGTGTCGGTGTCCCTTCCACCATCTACAAATAGCACCAACTTACAAAATTAATGGCTCTACCAATCGGGCCATTTCAGTACACTGCTGTTTCACTCTGACACAAACAAACTGTATCCCAAAAGTCGAGCAGAACCAACAACAACTTATTGTCAGCGGTTAATTAAAAGGACTTTATGAAATTTAGACCGTTTCATCACAAACTTTGTTAACCTCAAACAAAAAAAAAACATTTTAGGAGTCGTATTTGGGAAAGGTTTATAACTCCGGAGGTACTACCGAGTTCACTGACGGTCTGCCACTTTTCACCTTATGCCTTATGTAATAAAGTTGAAAAGTGGTCGAACTCGATAGTACCTGCACGAACGCGCTTCGTAAACGTAAGACAAATTCGAACGAATTTTGAATCGAAAGAAAATATCAAATGCTTAAAAAGTCGATATTTTTTTTTGCGAAAACCACAAAATTTATTCAATCGAATTATGCCTTGCCGTTTCATAGACAAAGTATTTCTATCTCAATAATATATATTTGTGAAACGAGTACTTCCAATGTTGAGTTCGTTTGAATTTAAACATAACTGGCGAAATGTGTTGGTTCTATTAGGTGCACCTCGGCCTAACCCGTCGAAGATTACAAAGATCGTATTAGTTCGTGTTCGTTCTGTAGACCTCAGAACATCAAGCCTGTAATCCCCGAAGGGTGAGGCAGAGGTGTACCTAATAGTACACCCACATTTCGAAGGTTATTTTTAAGTCTCATGTAATAGGGGCGAGCCTATTGCATGCAAACAATTACAAATCCAGACTCCGTAGCTGCTACTGAGAAATTCCTAATGGAAAAACCCAATAACATAGGAGAACACACATCTTTTTTTGCTCTTGTATGATTCCTTACATTGGATGTAGCCCGCAGGGTCTACACACTCTGCCGGGTGCTGCGGGTTGTTCGAAAGAGATACCGCGGCCCCGGAACACAAAGGGCGATGAAGGAACATGGGTGGGTTTTAGTCAGTAAAAGTCTGACACACCCTCCCGCTCAGCCCAGAGCGGGAGAAGTCATTTGATGATTTCCCATCCGGAAAAAAAAAAAAAAAAAAAAGGGTCTACACACTCACACACTAGGTTACATTTGCCGACCCGGGAATCAAACCTAGTACCTCATGCTCAGTTGTCGCGATCGCGACCGCTAGACCAACAGTGCAGCCAGGTCTACAGAAATATATTTATAATTTGTAAGTAATATGTAAAACGTCCCACCATTTTGTAACATTTAGAAAGTGTAAGCTCTGCTATTACAGTTCCAGTGCCGAGTAAGCCCCGTCCTACCAAGACGTTATATCCTACAAGATAAGGCCGCCATTGTACCCTTTAAATTAACTATATTTTATATGAGCTGTGTTACAATTATGGTTTACAATAAAGTAAATTCTCTTTATTTATCTATGTGTCACATCCACCTGGTTTATGTTAGTTAATGGCTAAGTGGCCCGGCCGCATGGGTACGGTTAAAAATACGGTTAAGGTTCAAAGTATCAATCTGCGATATTTTTTTATTGATACGTACTACCGCGCTCAGTGACGGTCGACCACTTTTCTCTAACCTTATTTCTCAGGGCACCTCCACCTCCACCACCACCATGTATAAGGGTAACCTTTGTGGAAACTATATTTTCACCCGTTTGAGGTTGAAACTCTGGGGCTGTGTGGTCCCAGTGCTCACAGATTTCTAAACGCCTAGTTGACACTTCCCGTGATCCTAGGGCTGGCTTTTGCTGTTGCCTTTTTCAGAGGCTAAGTGTTGCCATGCAACGTGGCAACGCCGCCAGCCTCTTGGGCACATTACCAACTGACAGCGTTGAAGAGGAGTTTTTTAATGCCCTTTTATAGTTTGCTGTTAGTTTAGTTATTTTAAGTAATGTATTATAATTACTTTATTAAATAGGTAAAGGATTGTAGTAGGTACCCACTATTGTGAAAGTACTAACTTCCACAGTTGAACTTTTCTCTAAGAAGTTATTCAACTGACAAACAGTCTAACTACTCGTACTTCCAGCTCTTGATTGCAAAGTCTTAAGTAATTAATTAAGGAGAGAATTAAGTCTTCAAGAAATATTATAAATTACTGAGTACAATATAATATGAGGGTGTAGAAGACTTAGTTAATATTCAAAAAGACTAGCGTCGAACGTTGTTAGAAAATTAGGGATGCGGCATAGGTATTATAAATTCAACATTTTAGGTCCTTTTAACCAGTTTTAAGCCTTTGTCACACTGAACGCGACTTGCTGGCGCGGTTTCTCAAAATAATGCTCGACTTATGGAAATCTTTTGTCATGATATGGGCATGTGATGCTGAAGATTGGGGGAAATGTCGTGAGGTAAGTTATTGTTATGACTATTAATGTGGGTGGGAAAAGACCAAAGAAGTGATGGATGGACTATGTGTAAAGATAACACGGCTAGCTGGTCTTCTCTTATAAGACTATTGGAGAAGTGTGGAAGAAGAAGACGTGTTGTGCTAACCCGAATTAAATTGGGATAAGGAAAAGAAAATTATGATGTTTGTATTATTGTAAGCGAAAATACGTTTAAATAACGTTAATCAAATTGTGTACCTAATAATATTGCTGCTAATATGATGATCCGCTGACATCGCGCTAGCTCGCTAAATCGCTATCCGCGTTCAATGTGCCCACGTCTTTAGGGCTACTTGATTATGCTGAATATTACCTCTTTATGCTTACTTATTATAATTTCCTACCGTCACTTGTATGTTCGGTCGTAATTTTAGCAATTAACTTGCCTTAATCGTTTTAATTATTTAAAGGTTTGTGCTGATTGTGTGTGTGCCTAGGTTCTCATTTTAATATTCGGACAGTAAAACGTATCTTTGATCTACTCATCGTTTTTATTTATGTTTGAGCTGAAAGTGTATTTAGGGAGTTTGAATTTAGTGGACTGGAATTGTGTGATAACTGATAAGTTCATATTAAAATCACACTTTTACCATCTTTATTTCTGAACATCAGAGTTTTCGTGTAACCTTGTGTCATTACAATTACTATCAAGATAGTGTAACAAAAGATCGTCAGTGCGAAATGTCGAAGACGTTAGCAACCCGCACTGGGCCCGCAAGATGGAGTTCGAGAACTCACAGGGACCAGACCTGATTCCTAGCAGGGGCATCATTACATACTAAATAATTAAGGGTTTAAAGCCTTTCCTAATAACTCTTTTAATAACATAACTTGGTAGACGGAGTAATCAACAAAGTTCAAATAATTTTCAAAAACCACAGAACAAAATATCCCATTTTAATCGTCGAATTCTAAGATTTTCGGTTTAAAGAATTTATTCTCATAAGAACAATACATAGGTTCACTTACAATGAGATACAAAGTAATTTTTAAGTCTAAATAAATACATTTTGCTTCCGATGCGTGTTGGTGAAGTTATACAAAACAAATATATAGGAAGTATGTAATTGCTAACATTTAGTACTTATGTGATACGATACGACTACATTTCATAAACGTATTTTCTCAGTTTTAGTTTAAATCTGTTAATATTATCACAATCTTTTACGTCATTTGGTAGGTCGTTAAATAGCTGTGCTCCTTCGAACAATATGGTTTTTTTTTACCGTAGTTTGAGTAGATTTTGAGTTTAGTAGATTTTCAATCAATAGCTCTAAACCAACGTACATATTTCCACCGATTATATATTTGCCCACCAATTAAGCCCACTGCTGAGCCAAAATTAGTTTCAAAAAGCCTTGTGGGCAAAACCGCAGGAAACTAGTTAGTGCAGGTGTCTGCCTATTATCAGATTAAAGTTAGCGTCTAGCCAGTTCGTAAGATTAACTGGGCTGGCTATAAAATAGGCCTTGAAATTAGCGTTATCTACATAAATTATAGGTTTTTTGGTAACAGACAAATTTACCGGCTATGTAGCATAATGGAAAGTAAGTAATTGGATTTCTCATCGCCTTTTCGAAATAGGTACCGAACTAAAAACAGTTGGTACAGTGGTAAAGCAAATTCATTTCGAGGCATAGCTTCGATTCCCGCACTGAATAAACTCATTAGTAAGATTTGATAAAAGAAGTTTCGATTGAAACGTTTTTTTTTACATAGGTACAGGACCAAAAAATCCTTACAGTTATGTTTATGAAAACAAGTAAAAATAAAATCACTCATTATCTGGTGTGAATAACATTTAAAAAACATATTTTACAATAATTTCTGTTTACATATTTTTAAAGACTTCTTACGATCATCGCTGATTTCATAGCCCCACACTAACGACAGCACTAGTTATCCTGGCATTTTAGGATCTAGCGGCTAGACCAGCATGTCTGAGCTAAGTCTAGATCTAAACCCAATTACTAGATAATCTACCAGTTAGAGGTGATCCGAATTAACAAGCGGCCTTCTTAAAATAACACTTAGTTTTGATAGAGATTACAAAAAAAAATGGAAAGATGGTTCTGGTAAGATAATTGCATCGTTCAAACAAAACTTTTGAATTTTATTAAAAGCTTTAAAGCTGAAAAATAAAGCAGAATCTGAAATGGGGGTATTAGTATTTCCAGCTCTCACAATTTCTGCCGGGTGCTGCGGGTTGTTCGAAAGAGATACCGCGGCCCCGGAACACAAAGGGCGATGAAGGAACATGGGTGGGTTTTAGTCAGTAAAAGTCTGACACACCCTCCCGCTCAGCCCAGAGCGGGAGAAGTCATTTGATGATTTCCCATCCGGAAAAGAAAAAGCTCTCACAATTTAGAAAAAAACTCACACTACGATTTAACAATTTTATAAAAAAAAACCTTGTAAAAAAATCATCTTGGTAACATCGAATGATACCTATCTAGGTAATAAATTGAACCTAAACGAAACAAACATACTTTTATTAAGAAAATTGGTTTTTCCATCAACATTGAACGCGTATACATACAAAGTTTCCGTGTCTGTGATATTAACCGTTGTGGAGTTCTATCGTGAGGAGGCGATCTTGGCTGCAGGATTAAGCCATGTCTATCATAAAAATGTACTGACACCAGAACCAAAGGTGTCTGCAAAATTTGAGCTCAACTTGGGAAGAACTTGTTTGAAATTCAGTTGTAAGATTACCAATACTTACTAACTAACAAGGCAAGTTAAATAAAACCTTATAAAAAGTAAGAGATAATTAAAATGGGCCTCACTACTAGTCCTTCTAAAAACCGTCCACTCAGCAAATAAACCCTTTGTTTTTCGTTACCAGCATTACATTTAGAACTAGGCTCTTTTTTCTACCTACCATCGCGTGAATCGAGCCACTAACTGGGCTAAAAGCTCGTGTTAGCTAAGGCTACGATTATGTAATTTGTATGTTAGAATTATAACATTAATTTCAGGTGGCCAGAATAGAAGCCGTGACCTTGCAACGATAAAGTACTTGTTTTAGCCACTAAGCAAGAAATTTAGAAAATTGCCTCGAAATTTTAAGTACTTTTTGCTTCGTTAGTCTAGTGGTGGCAAGCGCAACGGCTTAGCAAGAGATCCTGGGTTCGATACCCGGGTTGGGCAAATTGTTATTGGGTTTTTCCATTCAGTAACATTTACATGGGACTTAAACATGACTGGCGAAATCTGGGTGTACTATTAGGTAAATGTCTGCCTTACCCTTCATCGATCACAGGCTGCAGGATGTTATGTACATATTTTAGTACAATTCTGAAACTCAACAGGATTTCTTTATCAAAGATCTGTGGCCCTACCATGGCGCCTTAATGCAGGAAGGTTTTACTTCTATTTCGAGAGAGGTCGAGCGCCATCTCTCTCTTCAGCATTAAGGCGTTAGGGCAGTGGCCCAGGTCAGTGACCTTCTTAGTCAGAGTGCTACAACTATTTGTAAACTTGAACACAAAATGCGAATTACATAAATAAGTAATTCCAAGTAATTCAACGAAAAATAAATTAACTTGAAGAAATGTGATATAGGTACTAATAAATGCAGCGCGAGCTTTAAGGTTCCGTGTCGACCAGTCCTCACATATCCCGGGCAGCGAGTGCACGTACCCTTTAAGAAATTCATCTATTTACTGACAATTTGTTGGTTTTATAACTAGTGTTTCTGGTGAACACCACTTCCAAATAAATATTGCCATGGCAAACTCATAATTGTTTCTATTAATTTAACGCTTTTATAAAATTATGCAGATAATTACTTCCTTCTAGCAGGAACACACACACGGTATTTTACTTTCAAAAAATGTACGCGCTACTGGCTGAACTCTTACAGATTAATTGATAAATTGAAAAAAACACCAAACAATAACCCTTCCCACCGCACTATACAATCAATCATTCATTCCTCAATTCCATTAAAGCACCACTTCATTCATTCATGATGAATAAAGAACGAATTGAATTACCAACTCTCGTTCAAATCGGGACAACATTCCTTTTTAAGTTCACCGAATGAACTTGCAACGGTTGAGTGCGATTCTTAGGGATTTAATCGCGTCTGGGAACTCGAGTTACTCGAATAGTTCGAATAATTCCTTATTCGAACGTCCAGACATCCAGATTATTCGGAATATCTAAACCTGTGTGAGGGATCTAAAGTTTACTCAGCAGTAATAGAGATTGCGGATTCGTGTATTGGGGGATAGAATTTAAGTTTAAATTGAAGACAAAGTTTTAAGTGGGAGCGTCATTTTGTAGAAATACTTTGGGTGCAGCTACTTATTAGAAGATTGATTTAGGTAACTTTGCATCTAACTTACAAAATCTGTTAGAGTTCGTTGTAACAACATGTAGTTACGGCGGACTGTGCTGGGACGGCTGCTGCAGGTGCTGAAAACCTCAAAAGGTTGGAAGCCGACCCCAACATAGTTGGCAAAAGGTTAGGCAGATGATGGTAGAAAACATTTGTGGCAAATGAGAAACTGTATTGAAATAACAGGATGAAAGCGTTAGTTCCTATATTAGCCATACACTAAAATATCCTTATTAAATGTACGTGTGTAATGGGTATGTGTGTGTGTGTGTGGGTGTAATGTATGTGTGTGTTGTAATGTGTGTAATATTTTCTACTTTATCAAAGAGAGATTTTCGAGATATTCTGCGCATAATTGTCTGTTTTCTTGTCAGTCTTCTCCTGCCCCTACCTACAAATCTGTTATCCTTAACCAGTATAAACGAAATTCTACGCGAAACTACGATTAGTATAAATCTGAATAACAAATTGAGTCAGTTGCACTAGCTAGTTAGCTAGCCACAAGTTAGAACCATTTTAGGTTGTCACGGGATAGTATTTAAATCAATTAACTATGCGAACTTCTTGGTGTGATACTTTCCCAGTTAAACAAGGTATTTGGTTAAACGAGGGTCGTAAGGGGATTTAGTACTCATCTTTTTCTTAGTGTATCGATGGCAAAAAGTTCAAATGTGTCTAGCCCAAAACGCAGCCACGCGAACTCCGCTCACAGATGCAGTAAATAGATCATCAAGTCATCCGAGAATTGCCTGATAGGATATCCCAATAATACTTTGCCTGACCTGGGAATCGAACCTCGAGCTCAACAGTAGCAATGGCAACAACGGCGAAGAAAAGTTCATAGAAATAAAACAATGTTTCTAAGACAAATACCCTTTACAAGGCATTCACCTATCGACCTCTTGCATAAATCATAACACACGATCACGAAATCAACTAGGCGAGCAAAAAATATTCCAACGTCCCTCTAAATTCTACCTTGAACGTCACTTGTTAAAGTTGAAAGTTCTTTGAAATATTTATTTGTTTGAAAAGTCACGTGCCATTGGAAGTTATACTTTAAAAATGAGATATTAAAGTAGAAAATCCATTTTACGGTTCAACGCAATATGTTTTTATGAATGTTTATTGTGGTAAAATAAAGTTGTTTTATAAGTTATTATGAAAATGTATTTGTTTTGTAAATAGTAGGCGTGATTAGTGTTTACATAAAGAAAACACTTTTGAAAACGTGGAAAAATTGGATATAATATTTGTTTGATACCGAAAATAATTGAAAATCGGCAGAAATAACAAACATGATATTTAATTATTTAAAGTGCCTGGTATTCCAAAGCTTGAACATTCAAAACTAAACCTTACAGCCCTGATGACACCTTCGGGGCTAACAGGCTTGATATTAAATTGTGACTTAATCTGTGTGAAGTCAATTTAAAATAACCTATAATTAATACATTCAGCAGAATCATCAATATAGGTACTCCTAATTCAATTTACTCCTTGAACTTTCCTCAAAAAAAACCTTCAAAATTCTTATACCCTCAGCAAAAGTCGTGCCAAAGCCACATATAATGTTGCCAAGTAATTAAAATTACACAAAGTAAATGTAGCCACACGGTTTCCGTGTTAAAAAAGATTTTTTCGACCAGCTACTTCGTCGAAACACGAATGGCCTGAAACACGGCTGAATTTTAATTGCTGAAAAGAAATCCGAATACGTTAAGTTTTTACACGTACTCCGGAGTTTTATTAGGAAATTGCTGAATTAGTGTGTTGCAGGAATGGCTTGAGAAATACGGTTGAAGTTAGTAAGCTGTTTGTTGTTGTCCTTCCAGTATAACTGCTTATATTAGACAAAATAGAAGGGACACGGTCACCACGTATTCAGTAAATCATTCTTATCTGAATCAGTACTTTATTTGCTTTGAATGTAGGTACAGGTATAAGATGTTGTACATACATTAATGAGATCAGCTACAGTCTACCTTACGGCGTGCAAATTATTATAATAATTAAAATACACAAAATATTGTCACAAAACAAAATATAAATTAAAGTTAACGTACATAAATGCAGCTGAATGCCAGTATTTTACATAGAGCGATTGCCTATCTGACCTCCACAGCTCAGTTAGTACTGGGTAATACGATACCCCTTGGTGAGACTGGTTGTCAGAGTTGAATTTAGCATGTGCCTGTAAAAACACAACACCTAAATTCTTTAATAGTGGCAAAAATCATTATGGTGGTAGTACCAACTTCTCCTACTACAAGTTCCACACTTCAATATTTCCTATTATGTCACACGCATTTATAAGAACCACTTCTATTTCTATTCTCTCCCGAAATATCACGAAAAACAGGCGTTCCCCAGGAATCCAGGCCAATTTCCTCAAGTGACAGTTGCGTGGGAGTTACTTGGTAAATAGATTTGCTATATATTCAACTCTGGTAAATACCAGACGTAATGGAAATGGTCTTGTTTCTCCATTTCGCTTGTAAACAGTGAATAGTGCTGTAAAAATAGATGATTGATATGAAATGTGACGTTAAGTCGGTGCGCGTTTGACTCCCAGAGGAATGGATGTTGACAAATACGGCCTACGTCTTTCTAGGAATGTGGTAAGCTTTTCTTGGGAAAACTTTATTCTAAAAATGGTATTAATTCCCACAAATAAATATCGTCGGTTTTGTGTATGTTGTTCTACAAGAAAAAATAAATGTTTTTGCTTTCTTGCCCAATGTTTCAGCATCTTCTATCGCATCGAGAATCTTAACTATCAGAACCGCAAAAAGAAAAGATTCTTCACGAATCGGATGTATTGTGTTTCATACGGAAAGTTGTTTCATATCATGGATGAAATCTCTTAGGGGATGCAACTGACTAAAATCAACATCTTGTATCTCACTTCGGTGGTTTATCAGAAATCTGATTTCAATCACTTGTGAGGCTCCTAGTAAGAAAGAAGTCAAGATTCCTAGTACCTTCCCAATAATTCTAGTTTGAATGACTATTCCAATGTAAGCTCCCGAACATTATCATTAAACAAAGTTAAGATGAAAATGTCATTATCCGTCATACCTCGTCGCGTATGTACGTGAAAGGTTCTTTCATTTCTCACACGCCGCGCAATGTACGTGATGCGAATACAAAATGTCGTAACTTGCTAAATCAAAGAGCTCATTTTTCATATAAATGGTTCGCCGTAACGTTATGCGATATTAATGTTGTTCGTTTTCAAATATTATGATATAGGTGTGGTTTTCCTGGAGCATAATTATCTAGCGGCCAACTGCCTTGTTGGTCTTGGGCCCGTAAGCGCTACTGCTGAGCCAGAGATCTTGGGTTTGAACCCCAGCTCTTGCAAAGTGGGTAATTTCATCAGGAGATTTATGCCCGCTTGAGGTCCTGGGTTTGACTCCTGGGTTGGGCGAATTCCTATTGGATTTATCCATCAGGAATTTTGCAGTAGCAGCCACGGAGTCTGCATTTATGCCCGGTTGATGGCAATAGGATTGCTGCCTATTGCATGGGACTTAAGAATAAAGCGCATTTTAAGGTCATATATGCTTGCACCTGTGCCTTGCTCGTCGGGGATATATGTACATATATAAGCATGATGTTATGTTCTTCTCTTTCTCCATAATCTTATATCTTTGACTCAATTAATCTTGTAATAAATTATTAGAACCCGGAGTGAGGAGCAAAAACAAGCCGTGTCGTGTTTCAATGGGGGCTATCGCGCATGAATTCGCCGCTAGAGGCGTTCGTGTAGAGTAAGGTCTTCAGAAATGTCAGATTTCATAGAGTGTTCCCGCGTTGCGCGCTTTTTTATCACGTAGTATTATTAATTTTTACGAGTGTGGTCAAGATTGAGCCATTCCTGATTAATTATGACTTGAAGATTGTAGGTAGCAAGTTGGGAGTTTTAGTTTCTAATTTGTTAGTACTTGAAGGAAGAATGATTTTTAAATGTTTCATGTTTGTTAATTTTAGGGACAATATTGTAAATATGTACTTTAAGATTACACTTCGTTGTTAAACGAAATTAAATAAACTTTTTATGAAGTTATTGGTACTTTAAAGTATAAAACTTTTTTGCAAAAAAAAACCGACTTCCAAAGAAAACACTAAAAAAGTGGAGAATAACTTTACTTTCGGAAGTCGGTGACTATTGTTTGTTTCATTGACTTTTTTGCCACCGACTTCCGAAAGTAAAGTTATTCTCCACTTTTTTAGTGTTTTCTTTGGAAGTCGGTTTTTTTTTTTGCAAAAAAGTTTTTATTTTACCCTTTTTATTAGTTATGGTATCACACACAAATCCTTGTCAAGTATCAATTTCGCAATTTCTTTTACTTGGATGACATTTTTCCCAGTTCTTTTGATTTCAAAACCAAACTGCTGAACCGATTTTGATGAAATTTCTATGGGACCAATCGGGAAGTAGATCCATTCAGATAAAAGAAGAATTTTTCAAATCGGTTCATAAATGACGGAGATATGAGGTAACAAACACAAAAAAAAAAAAAAAAAAAAACATACAACCGAATTGAGAACCTCCTCCTTTTTTTGAAGTCGGTTAAAAATAGAGTTAATGACAGGACATTACTCGACAGTGGCGTCATCTGGTGAGCTCAAAAACGATAGTCCTCATTATTAAGGTCCATAAAAGTCTCTTTCCTACACTAACTTATGCGAAAAAATAAAAATTATGTAAGAACTTCTAACTTGAAATGTTTAATTCAACAGTAATTTCCACAACTACGAAACCAGCATTCAACGGCCTATAGAAAACAAAATGAAAAAAATATCCGTAAATTTCGAACGATAACTTCGTTAATGGCCTAAAGACGGTACCGCAGGACGCCCGCTTTCAGTCTGACTCCTGATTAACATCCTGCGTAGGACGAAAACCAGACTACGTTTCATTTTTAATCTCCAAAAGTTTAATTAAGTACTCACACAGGTTTTGTATTAGGTAAAACATTATCCACGTGGATATTTCAGGGACAATTTAAATTCGGTTACCTTTTAGGCTTAGCCCTCCGTGTTTTATGTATTTACTAGCAACAGCTAGTAAATACATAACACGGAGGGCTAAAGCGTCAAGCGTTCAAGCTTTGACGCTTGAAATTATTATCAAAAAATATTAAGTACCCATTACGTTAACAATTTCACGGGGTTTTTTTTTATAAAAGTAGCCTAAGTTAGCAGTAAATGACCCGTCAAAATCGGTCCAACCGTTTCGGAGATTAGCCGGAACAAACAGACAGATAGACCGACAAAAATTACCAAAAATTAGTTTTTTGTTCTACGTTCAGTAAATAGTATCAAAGTAGTACAATCCGCAAAAAGCTATTATTTTGAAATTACAAACAAACACAGAACCTGGCCTTGTAAAACATACTTATGTTTTATTTGCGCTTAGTAACTACTTATTATTATTTAGGTGTAGTCTAGTTAGTGAAAAGGGCCAATAAAACAATAAGAGAGAGGGTTCAATCTATGAAACAAAAACAGTAAGTAATATTTTAAAACTCGAAAGGTCAAATAAAAAGTCCGCCCACACACTGACGGTAGGGGCGGCAGATCAAAGGGAGAGTTAAAGGTCATCGAAACGGTCTCATTTGCATAAAGATAACTGTGAGACCGAGAATCTTTGTTATTGTTAGCGAAATTATTACAATTTAGAACAGAAATTGTTGAATTATGAATAGTTCAAGAAAATTTAACTTAGACTGTAGAAATTGCTGAAATGAATAGTTCAATTCTTTAAAATTCGGCAATTCCTTCATACCAGGTCAAATTTTATTTAATAGTTCTAGAAAGATAACCCACATCAACTTTCTTAAAAGCCTAAGCACTTTGCTTGTTCTTAATATTTAACCGACTTCAAAAACAGGAGGAGGTTTTCAATTCACTTGTATGTTTTTTTTTGTGTTTGTTACCTCATATCTTCGTCATTTATGAACCGATTTGAAAAATTCTTCTTTTATCTGAATGGATCTACTTCCCGATTGGTCCCATAGAAATTTCATTGAAATCGGTTCAGCAGTTTGGTTTTGAAATCAAAATAGCTGGAAAAAATATGTCATCCCAGTAAAAGAAATTGCGAAATTGATACTTGACAAGGATTTGTGTGTGATGCGTTAACTAAAAAGGGTAAAATAAAAACATTTTTACAAAAAAAACCGACTTCCAAAAAAACACTAAAAAAAGTGGAAAATAACTTTACTTTCGGAAGTCGGTGGCGAAAAAGTCAATGAAATAAACAATAGTCACCGACTTCCGAAAGTAAAGTTATTTTCCACTTTTTTAGTGTTTTTTTTTGGAAGTCAGTTTTTTTTTATTGACAGACAGTAAATCTGTATATAAGTACCTATAATATGTGATGAAACAAATAGAAGTAGACCATGAAGCAATTATTATTATAGGTTAAGTAAACTAACTATGGGTTATCTACCTGAATCAAAGAAAATAAATAAATTTGCCCACTCCCTGTCACCTAGAGGTTTGTGTTTCAGCCATGTAAACCATGTGGCAGTACCACTCAACGCAACAAAAAAAAAAATGACACGTTCAGAAACATCAATACCATTCTTAAATGAACCCTAACCTGACGAACAAAGCTGCTTTGATTAAATAACTCCTCACTCAAAGACATTTACGTGATACCCAACCACTCCCACGCATTGAGCCGAATCTCCGCCGCTTACAATGCAGGACTTATTCACCGACCCGACGTCCTACCTTTCTGTCACAGAATAAAAAGGTACAGAATGCTGGATTCATATAATGAGTTAAAACAGGCGCACGCAGATACGAGTACAGCCTCTTTTCAGGGCCTTGCCGATGCGAGCTGCAACGTGACTTGCGTAAAGCGAAACGCACTTGCTTCACTTGTATTCATCGCATGAGTACTCTAAAAAACTTTTTTGTATGTATTTTTGTGTATAACTTCAACCAGTGCATTTTTACTTGACAAGCAGTGCCACCTTGAACTGCACATTTAAAATGGTCATATTTTTAGAGTGCGTCATGGTTCTTTTGGCCCTTGAATGACATTGAAAGGAGGTCGTCATTTTATAACATTTGTGGAAAACAAGATAGCGTCGCAATTTCCGACTATGATGACACGATCCAAAAAAAAAACGCACAGAACTATAAATTCGGCGATCCCAAACGAATGGTAGTTGTGATTGCGCTTGCACTCGCTGTACGTATTGCGAGGATATGTGTGCGTGTGTTTTCGCTCGTTATACTGACCCGACCTTCTGTAGCTATCTATTCTGTGTCCCTTCCTATCGTCTAACGTCCTACGCACCGGTCCCAGGAAGCGCTTTGATGGCCGCCGCTTCTGATACCGGTTGGGGTTATTTTGACAATACATCGGAGTCCTAGCCTTTGTGCGAGTCTTTGAGAGTCTTAGAGGAAGGAAATTAGATACCAACTTGGTCTAACGAGGTCACTTTTGGCACTCGGTTTTGAAATAAGTAGTTAGTACAGTAGTAGTAAAGGATTCGTTGAAAAACTAATCTGGAAGTGCTTATGAAATGGTTGCTTAAGCCTTGTTTTAAAACTATAAATCTGAATCAAATTCATTAGCAACAAATTTAGCCAAAAATAAATGGAATTCAAAGAACTGATAATTAAAGCTGAATTTTATAACTTTTTAAAATGAGATTTTCTATCTTAAATAGTGTGGCATGGTTTAGCGTTTGAAAGACAATAACCAGGAGGACGCAGGTGGTAAAAATTTGTGAAAATTCTGTGGAAGTTGTATTGAAAAAAATTTTTTTTTACAAAAAAGTTTTTTTACCATTTTTAGTTATCGTATCACACACAAATCCTTGTCAAGTATCAATTTCGCAATTTCTTTTACTAGGATGACATATTTTTTCCAGCTATTTTGATTTAAAAACCAAACTACTGAACCGATTTTGATGAAATTTCTATGGGACTAATCGGAGAGTATATCCTTTCAGATAAAAGAAGAATTTTTCAAATCGGTTTATAAATGACGAAGATATGAGGTAACAAACACAAAAAAAAATAGAACCGAATTGAGAACCTCCTCCTTTTCTTGAAGTCGGTTAAAAAATAAGATGGCAGTGTTTGTTTCACGACCACGCGCCAAAAGAACTATGCATCACTATAAATAACCATTATCTTTTTCCTAACTACGTTGGGGTCGGCTTCCAGTCTTACCAGATGCTTACATGCAGCGACTGCCTAGCTGACCTCCGCAACCGTTGTCAGACTTTCGGGCCACTGACTACCTGTACGGGCTGTCAAAGATCTACAAATAACAACCGGGACCAACAGCTTAACGTGCTTTCCGAAGCACAGAGGAAACTCGGTATGTAATGGATGTTCACCCATCCACGGACCAACCCAGGCAAGTGCGACTTTACCTGAAGATTGAAACGAGCGGCTGATATTATTTAAACAACCGAATTTTATTTAATTTTATTTATAAGCAGTGATAGCCTAGTGGTGTGACCGTTGGACTGCCAAGTCATAGGTCTCGAGTTCGAACCCAGGACACGCACCTCTGACTTTTCGGAATCACGTGCGTATTGAATAATTATCACTTGCTTCGGTGAAGGAAAACATCGTGAGGAAACCAGCATACCTGAGAGATATTTCTCGACGGTATTTAAAGTTCAAGTCAGAGGCTCTTGGGCGGCATAAAAACTCTGACACCAGGTTAGGCACTAACCACACGATAAAGAAGAAGACCGAATTTTATTGTGACGCAGTGCATTTAAGCACAACCCTAGTTTCGACGTTGAGTGGGCCTATTGGAATACATTCAGGGTCGTTACACCCACTAGCATTTTACTGGGAAAACAATGCGTATGATATTTGTCAAACAAACATTAGTAGAAACAACAGTGTTACGGTTTGTTCTGCTGAAATAGTGTGGGCTAACAATGCTGGATGTCTGGGTTATGTGCTGAACTATTGTTTTGTATGTTTAAGTCCTAAAATATACATTTGTACTTCAACACGTATAATACTACGTTGGTTTAGTGGTCGTAATCGCGAGTGCTGAGCTTGAAGGTCCTGGGTTCGATTTCTAGGTTGGGCGAATTCTTATTGGGTTTATCCATCAGGAATTTCGCAGTACCAGCCACGGAGTCCTGATTTGCTTGCTTAGGGCTTGCACCCTATTACATGTGATTTAAAACATAACAGGCCAAATGTGGATGTAGTATTAGGCTCCTCTGCATAACCATTCGGGAATTACAGGCGTAATGTTATGTAATAAAACTACACTACGTCTGTTACCCCTGAAAGATAAGGTAAAAGTGTACCTATACCTAGTAAGTACACCCACATGTCGCCAGTTACGATTGAGTTCCGTGTAGTATGGGGCGAGCCAACTGCCATCATCCGGGAACAAATCGAAACCGCGGGCTGATACTGAAAAATTCTAAAGTTCAAAACGACATAAACAATCATGTTTTGTATATTTGGTTATTTACGTTTTGGATTGAGGGGTGATTTGTGTGTTACTCATTGTATTTGTGCAAAAAGCACCTACACAACATGTTATACATGGTGGTATAGAAACCGACGCTAAAGAGCTTACTACATTTTAGTACGTCGTTCTGAACGCCCCCAAATCGAAATTTTTCATCGGTTATTTAGCGTCGATGTCCTTCGCACCCTGTATACTTAGTAATTACTCCGAAATAACCGAGCAAAGCAAAATCCGAATGAATAACATTTCAAACGCGTTTAAGTAAAATGAAAATTCATTGAAAAACATCAAAGTATTTATGATCACTGAAAGCATTCACCGTATTCATATTGGATCGGCAATTACGCGCGACGGGAGTACGGACTAGCGTGCGTAGGCGTTGAGTGGGCTGCGTACACAGGGTAGGTACGCCTACGCAAGCTGGTATGAAACACTTGGGTTTATGAATGAAAGTATACGGTTGGGTGCTCTATTAGTAAGCGAATTGAGGTGGAATTTTGGTAGTAAAGTGTCAGTAAATATTTTTGGTGTGATATATCTTTGCCAGGTGAAGGCAAGTATTTATATAAAGTTCTATGCCACGCACCGTTGTCTATTCTTTGTCAGATCTGGGTAAGTAATATAACATAACATAACATAACATTACGCCTTGCAATCCCCGAAGGGTTAGGCCGAGGTGTACCTAACAAGTTCACCCACATTTCGCACGATGTCTTTTATTCCCATGTTATAGAGGGCGAGCCTATTGCAATCAACCGGGCACAATTCCAGACTCCGTGGCTGCTACTGAGAAATTCCTCATGGAAAAACCCAATAACACTGCCCGACCCGAGAATCGAACCCAGGACCTCTTGATCTTGTAAGTTATACGGAATCTTTAATGACGATTTCAGACTTCTACAAACGTCACGCTTGTCTGTAGTATTATTGCCTTTTACATTTAATATTGTCACAATTATACACGAAAGCCCAAATTTATAAATAGTCCGATCCAAATCAAAAAAGTATAATTTCAGTAACCAAAGCACTTCGGTGAAAATATTTTTTTACGTAAAAATCTGTTTTAGACAGCCAAAGTTTTTTTTTCCTTATCACTATCCCCCGTATCTATAAACAGGTCAAAGTGTTTATTTGAGTAAATGTAATTTTTAAGATGCGATTTTTATTATGTAGTTTAATAATTGAATGGAGGGAGGCCTTTGCCCAGCAGTGCGACAGTATGGGCTAGCTATAATAATATAATAGTTTAATAATTGGTTGAAGTTGGAACTGTAAAAATTTAGAATTCTGAGCTTTGCTTTCTTTGACGGTTCTTACATCTTTTAGATTCTTGTCTATTGCATAAAAAATTTTGCACAAGATATTGCTTGAGCTAAAGTAATTACTTTAACTTGACTATGGATACGGGTGTAAGTGTTTTTCACCCAAAATATGGCTGGTAGAGAATGCCTCGTGGCATTAAGTCCGCCTATGTACCAAAAACTGTACATGAAATATAAATAAATGAAGGACCCGTCCTAACATAGGCGTCCTGTATGTGGACCTCCCATACGGCATCAACGGACCTTTTTGCGAACTACCCGCATTTTCATTAATCGTTAATTGCTACATATTTTACGATAAAATAATATTTTCTTTTCCAACCGTTTTCCGCACAATATTGCGGGCCTTTGGGATATCTGATATGTTTTAGGAATTTCGTTTTATTATGGAATGCCTGAAATCCTTGATTAATAATAGGATCCTGGAAAAATAATTTCATGAAAATCTTGCGGTATTTTACGTGATCAAATATATTGTTTTGGGTGTGGATTATGTAGGTAATTAAGGAAAATATTAGGTAACTTACCTTAACCTTAGAACATTCTTATTTGTTTTAAGGTTTTTAAGGAAGCTTTAATTAACCATCATAGATTTTTATTTTCCTCCTTCTCATCACGCCGGTAATTCCTGAGCAGTTAGGCAGAGGTGTAACGATGCCATCACATTTCGCTTATCATGTATCTTATGTATCAGGTACCTAGAGATTCCTGATGGAAAACCAAATTACACTTTGTCCAACCTGAGAATCGAACATAAAACATCATGCTCAACACAAGCGCCTTCTAATTACCAAATATGTAACTTATTCCTTCAAATATGTAGCTTCAAGTATATAGGGAAACTGTGTCTATGTACTACGTATATGGAAACTTGGAAGAGACCTGTTGCCTGTGGAACGCAATAAGCTAAGTTGATTGATGTATATAATGATTGATTACGGCTTTTCACGTCAATACTTAAAGTCACATACACATAATCATCACCACGCCTATAGTACTCTGGAATAGCTAAGTATGGAGAACTCACATTTCACCATTTGATCAGTGTCAGTTTAACAGCAGCGTTTACGGTTTTTCCGGTCGACATATTCGGTTCGGCAATATCTACCCATTTGTTAAAAAGCCGGTCGGTTTTTTTGTTGGCAAAGTATTACTACACACAGGTACTCTGCTATCGTTGAATCACTTTAGGGTCGCGTCGGTAGACTTCGAAGTAAACGGCTTTTCCCGAACGTAATCTTCATATAAGCCGAGTCATGCCGACCGAATCCTTGATGTGCAGCACCTTATTCACTTAACGTACTACCGCGCTCACTGACGGTGGACCACTTTTCAACCTTATTCGTCAGGGCATAAGATTGAAAAGTGGTTGACCGTCAGTGAATTCGGTTGTACCTACAGTATTCAAAAGATCAGTAACATGTATAAATTTCACTGTTCTTCTTCATCGTGTGGTTAGTGCCTAACCTGGTGTCAGAGTTTCTACGCCGCCCATGGGCCCTTGACTTGGCTCTTGGCTTTACATGCCGTCGAAAAATATCTCTCAGGCATGCTGGTTTCCTCACGATGTTTTCCTTCACCGAAGCAAGCGATAATTGTACAATACAATACGCACATGATTCCTAAAAATCAGAGGTGCGTGTCTTGGGTTCGAACTCGAGACCTATGATTTGGCAGTCACACCACTAGGCTATCACTGCTTGCTAACATGTAACACATTTAACAAGTATTTCACTGTGTAACATATAAGTTATATAACTTGTACTTATACGAACATGCTAAAATATTGTACCAACGCAACTAAACAACGTTTCACATGACATTTATCCCGTCAAGAGTTGTGACGGTGTGTTACATCCTTAATTTGTCATGTTACTGACGTTAGCTTTTAAGGGGTGTCTACATGATTTATATTGTATGGTATGTGTTTCCATGAATGTTCACTTGTTTTCTCTCATGGAGAGAAAATCGGGATTTAGAGAATGACTCATTTGCTTAGCCTATACACATCTTGGGGTTGACTTTCAGTGTAACAGAATGCAGCTAAATACCCGTATATTTTACTTATGTCCAACCTCCACAACCCAGTTACTGGGTAGGTACACTCTACCCTTTGGTAAGACTAACTATGCTGAAGGCAGATCTAAATCTTTGTTCTTCTCGGTAAAAAAATCGGTACCAAGAGTGTGTCGCAATTGTATGGTTTCCATATTCAAGCCCAAGTCTAAATAATAACAGCCACTCGAGTCGATCTTCAGGTTAAGCCGCGCTTGCTTGGGTTGGTCCGTGGATGGGTGACCACCCATTACATACACAGAGTTTCCTTCGTGCTTCGGACAGCACGTTAAACCGTTGGTCCCGGCTGTCATATGTAGATCTTTGACAGTTGTTACAGGTACTCAGAGGCCCGAAAGTCTGACAAACAGTCTTACCAAGGGTAATTGTATTACCAAGCACTAACTGGGTTGTTGAGGGTCAGATGGGCAGTCGCTCCATGTAAAATACTGGTATTCAGCTGCATCTGGTTAGACTGGAAGCTGACCTCAACATTGTTGGGAAAAGGCTATGCAGGTGATGATTCTTCACAGCGTGGCAATGGCAATCTAAGTACTACGGATCGGAATTCGGCTATAAGTATGCTTTCCATCTAAAACCTATTTAAAATACAGTAACAGAACACAACAAACACATCCACGACTTTACCCAAAAAAACTGCTACAAGTTATTTGAAATCGAGAAGCCTTTGACGCGCCCTTATGCGGGCATGTAAATATACGGCATTTGTCAAAATCCTTACTGTTGCTCAATAGAACTTCCTTGAAATGTTTCGTACTTTATTGTAAGTACAAATGGCAAAGATACTTGGTATGTAGGCGAGATTCTCTTGCTTTTGTATATTATACTTTCTTTATTAATTTAGAAAGCACTGATTGACGGAGAGCAAAGCCTGTAATCCCCCAAGGGTTTAGGCAGAGGTGTACCTACTAATAGTACACCCAAATATCCCAAATCCAAACTCCGTGGCTGCTATTGAAAAATTCCTGATAGATAAAAAAATCTATTGGTATTTTTAAAAGCTAGCTAAAAGACTTCTTGATTAAAAAGGCATCTGTAAGTGAATTCTTTGAAGAAAACATAATTATTTAGTATTAAAATGATCGATACTTTATACAATGTGATTTATAAGAATAATATGATATAATATAAAATGTATGAATAGTGAAAATAAATATAAGATCATGTAAACCCTTTAACTGTAATACTTACCGTGTATGTAAATATATAATTTCTTTTTAATATGTTTAACCATTTAAATTGCAATGCCTTAACATGCAACTAAGTTCTAAGAACCTACCTATTATTATTACCTGATGTCTGTACACTTAGTAATTCACAATAAGGAATGTGAATTTCAATTTGAATTTAAACTTTTTACCCGACCCGAGAATCGAACCCAGTACATCATGCTCAGCAGTTGCGCTTATGACCACTAGACCAAACAGGCAGCATAGAAGTAATAATTTCCGAAATAGCCAACCCGCTCCACGAGTACCTAAACTCGGTAATAAATACTGTGGGTTAATTGCTTAAAACACTCACAATCTCAATGACATTCAATTTGATAAATTAACAATAATTGTTGCATTCTTCACGTTGTCGAGCAGACAAATTACTGTCAAAATTCTTCGAACTGTGATAGAAAATGACACTCTGTACGAAAAGAGCCATATGACTTGCAGCTGGTCAGTTTATGCCGGTATAGTTGTAGCCGGCAAACAGTAAAATAACATTGACACTCAAAGTCTTCCTTTTTATTAGGTGGCATACAAACACACCATAAAGCACATATTTGTAGTCTCCTGCACACTTATCTGTTTCATCGCCAGTACTTCTACACGTACGTACTTTATATTCCTTGCTCCTGACATCCCCGAGTGACGGTCGATATTAAATCCGAGCCGAATATGCGACGTTTATTGCTGCCACAAATGTTCAACGATTTCCGAACGATATTTTTCGGTGAAAAACGTTTAGGTTGGGATTGGGATCAAGTTTTTTTGATGAAAGTGATAGTTTTAACGTAATTCTGTTTGGTCAAAATTTTTACGATATAGTTTTTTAATACAGTTTGGCACGTTGGAAACAACGTCGTAAGTCTGACTATTCCCTATAGAACGAACCGTCTACCTACATTTTTATTACTTAACATGGCATGTAACGGAAACAAAAAAATTACGAAAAGACTCATTTATTTTTTAGCCGTTAATATCCGACTGCTAGGCAAACGCCTCCGCATTATCCATCCACGTGGGTTACCATGATCTGTTAGTGCAGGAATGTTTGAGGACTATTCCGAGAGTGGGTAAGAGATGGCGGTAGACAACTGTCTAGAGCTGTCACTTTCCCACTCTCGGAATAGTACTAAAAGATTATGCACTAACAAATCGTGGTAGACCACCTACACGGTAACCCCCCTAGGTGGTCTACCACGACGTCTTAAAGCAGGAATATTTTAATGTCATTCCAGTGTGGGAAAGAGATGTAGCTATACATGATGTCTAGAGCCATCTCTGTCCCACACTTGAATAATAATAAAACATTCCTGCTTTAAGATCATAGTTGGCCACCAGGTACTCTTTTCGTGCGCCACTTCGAATCATGGTCCAGGTCACACAAAAACACATAATCAAAAATTATACTTACTAGTTTATTTCCTTTGCACAAAAATGCAGCCTAGCTATAAAGGGGAAATTGGCAAAATATGCTACCTAATATTAGAATTCTGTCGCAGTACTAAAACTGCGCTAACATACTTCATCCCCTTAAAATAAGCCTCAATTAACGTCACGAGGAGGCCGGGGTTTTATATCCATATTTTGTATTATTTTAGAATGAGTGTCTATAATTGCACGAGCATGTTGAGGTCACCGTATGGTAATTCAATATCCTGGTCAAGGGTCTACGTCATACGATGTTGTGAGACACGGTGTTATATTAATTTTGCGATATTTAATTAAAGTGATATACAGTTTATTGGGTAACGGTTACCGATACTTTAAGGGCATATTATATACTCGTTTCTATCAACAAATACACGTTTATAAATATTCCTACCTCAACACCCCGCGGATGGCAGCCATCTTGTTTTATTATTCGGCTGATCTAGGGTATGTTCAATGAAATGGTAATATCTTTGAATCTAAGAGAATTAGAGATGTGCAAATGATTTTATTGCAAGGATAAATACCGAGACTATTGAATCACTGAATAAATTTTCCTGAAAAATAAGCAAAATGATAGAATATAATAGACGATAATATGAAATTTACACAAAAATTTCTTATTTTTTTACATTTTCTACTATAGTGCAAAATTATCCCCGGAATGATGCTTATGTTTTAATGTTTAATAAAGAGTTTTTGAGTCAATCTACAAAATGATATTATTATTACTTATTATTACTCAACAACGATTATTTTAAGAGTTATGGTCATTTGAACATACCCCTGCCCCAGCACATAGTCTCCACAATATCGCAGGTACACCGTTCTTTGCTTGAGCAGGTCAATAAGGCACCAAATTTACGAGTGGGAGCAAGATGACAGTAAGGTAAGTAATATGGTATAAAAATACTACACTACACACAATGTTTGGGATGTAAAAGGACAAAAAATAAATAATACACCTTGCATAATGCAGGCAATTAAGATACAAAAGCAATTTCAGCAAAATTCGAACTAAAATACAATCTAACTATGAAACCCAATAAATAAAGTTCAGTTGTTCGAGAGTTCGCTGCAGTTTTAGATTCTGTATTAAAGTTACAAAATGCATTATTATAACCTAAGTAATATTAGCCTCGTGTAATATGGCGACACCAATCATGCTTAGTAAATAGGTTAATGGTCTTTTAAACAGTTAAACTTCCACAGAAAAAGATTGGATTAGATTTAGTAAAATATTCTGCAATATCTGTCTCTACTAAAAAAAAACTATAAAAAGTTGCCATTTTTGGTACCTACTCAACTTTTATCAATTAGAATTGATAAGTTAAGCCATTATTTTAACGTCAAAATCGTCCATACAAACTCGTTACATACATATGTAACAATATCCCACTTCTCGTCTCGTCCTAAAATAACCCTCAATCAACGCTACGTCCCGCGAATGTTAAAAACGTCACTGTCACCAAAAATGACATAGGTAAACTCCGAAAGTAGAAACCTGTGTTCCGTAAAATAGAAGCAAAATTCAAAGTGAAAAAGTCGTAAAGTCCTAATTTTAGAGCTAAAAAATACGGCAAAAATTTTAGGTTCAGCCGTCACAGTAACCTTTAAAATAAGCTTCAATTAAGTAAGCGAGGGGAGGTCGGGGTGTTACGTCACACACGTTTATTCCACTATCAACACGCTTTAATATTCGCTCGCGGGCTGTCACGGCGTGACGTAGCAACATGGCCGCCGCAATCACCGTCGAGTGGCGTCGTGTCATAGGGCTGAGAGACGTTTACGTTGAGCGCGGGAAATTGAGTGAACTGTTTGCGTTTATATTCTGGTGCGAGAATGAATGCGATTTTGGTTTCTGGGATTGTTATTTTTGTACGGTTGAGGAGGTTGGGCATTTACGGTGTGGTTATGGGAATTGTGGGGTTTAATGATATCTTGGTGAGGTACTTTTAGACTCAAACAGTAGGAAAACTCAAGTAGTAGTATTTAATACAATATGAAGGCAGGAGCTTCAGAGCTCCAACGAGGTACAACGTAAAGCAACGCAATATTACGTTTTTCGTGATTCGACTCATTGGTATCAAAAGATTTTCAAAATGATGAGTACAATCCTTTAAGAGATTTAGTTTAAACAAGAACTTAGATTGCATTTATTCATAAATAGTGCTTGCGTCGCTTTCGATACCAAACGATTAAAATACTTGTGTGTTAAGTACGATAATCGATTCTATTCTGATCTGTAACAGAATATTAATTCCCGTAACATACTCCTGCCACCCCTATTTTATTACGAGTCTCGAGTCAAGTGTGACATTAACTGGGATGTGGAATTGCAGGTATCGACGTAATTAATTAGTTAATTGGCTTAAAATTATTGAGGGTGACGCGTTTATGTGTTCGCATATTATAACCATTCGAAGTTGGGTGAAAATGGAGGACATTATATTAAAACAACTTCTTCAAAAATAGTCTTATTAAACATAACATCACGCGTGACCCCAAAGAGTTTAGCAGAAGTGACTTAAATAACATCGGCACCCACATTGTGCCAGTTAAGTTTTAAGTCCCATATTATACAAGATGAGCAATTGTCTGCAATTGCACACACAATTGCAATTGCAATTGGGCTCACACTCCGGACTCCTATTGAGAAATTTCTGATGGAAAACCCAAGTACACTAAACCCGGGAATCCAAACCAAGCGTCCATGCTCGTGCTTGCAACCACTAGACCCCAAAAGCATCATTTTACACCCTATTTCAATTATGTACACGTGAATGTACCATTCGCGCTTTCAGGGAATGAAGACTTGATGTAGGTTTGTTATATTTTCTGTAATAAGATAACATTGAACGCCTGGCAAATAATAAGTAATTAATTGCCTCTCACACACCCACACGAATGTCTGTTTCGAGCCAGACAGTCTGATCTCAGAACGATTACAGCTGTTTGCTACTAGTATAGGTACTCGGATTTGAACACCTTCTTTGTATGTTCCTATAATAAGCCCAGGTAAAATCCTATTTATTTCTTTTGCTTACTTCTTATTAAGCAAAAGCTAAAGTTGGTAATGTAAAACCAACATCTATAATAATATGTTTTAAACAGTCAGTCTGCTGTTGTTATCATTACACATCATTATCTTATCTACAACGTGTATTCAAGATGCTTTATTTGTATTTTATTGTATTGGTCTTAAGGAGAAAGTTGTTTAGTTTGATGGTATATACTACAATTACAACACCCTTAAACACGACAGGACCTTTCTGGCACACGCTGTATATCCCAATTTGTTTTTCGGGGCCGCCACAACTTTTCTTCTCATATACTTGTCTATTACTAATCCTCTCGGTGGTCACCTCCTGTCTAGCCATATCATCTTTCACACAGTCCGACCATCATCTTCTTTTAACAGTCATTGAGCATTTACATTTATTTCAGAAGCTGTTCAGTGACAACTCTTTATTTTTACTTTAAACAATACTTATATAGGTATGTCTCTGAACTTAATAACATGTCAAGTCGATTACTCAAATCCGCATATAAAACAGGATGTCGAACAAAAAATGACAGCGAATTACATTAAACAAAGTTATTCACCGTAATAATGGGGTGCTGTCTACCCAAACTTCAAAATATGTCTGCCTCCAATAAATTTGTCGTGTGTCCTTATAGGTGCCGCCTCCCCATCAATATGCGGCCACCGTACGGAGCACCGAAAGTTTTCGATAGTTTCGGGACTTACAATACATAATTTTGGTAGTATCAGTGATCCTTTTTGCATGTATACTCGCACCTACATATTGGTGGGTTGGATTTTGTGTACCTTGTTTCGTATTCATATATTTTAAGCCATAAGTCACCCGCGGTAAATATAAGGTTTTTCTTTCTTTTTACACGCAAATGTTTCACATTTTTTAATATTCATTGTAATCTCATTTTCATACCTAAAACCTAAGTTTTCTTCTTTAGTATTTTAGTTTATCGTTTACTCATATTATTTGTACTATTTTAGTACAATATTATTAATGTTCTATGATAACAAATCTGTCTAAATGGACATTTCATTAGTCACACCTATATTAAATCATCACAAAAATCTCACAGGGCCACTTTTCCCCATTCTACCTTCACCTCAAAAAATGCAATAATAATAATTTATCGTCATTTCTCTGTAGATTAATGAAACAATTAAATTTTTACAACTTATCTGGGATTCTGGGGTCGCTTTATGTTATAATTTTTGGCGTTTTATTTCTGAAACGCGTTATTTTAATGTGTTAATGGCTTTACCTGTCGCCATAAAAAGGAAGATTAGAAATGTCATAAATTATGAATCGTTAATTTTTTATGTCAGGCAGAGGGTAGTTAACAGCGGTGGGTTCAATGTTCGATTGTTTGATAATTCAGGGTGATTTAGAAAATTTTTGATTAATATAAAACCGTATTTCGAATTAAACAATGTTTTTATTTATATTTTTTAAAGCTGTGGATTTCATAATAAAATATGGGAATATCATTGTAAATGTAATAGATAACTTCTGTTTGTAGTTGACTCTTAGCTGTTTACGTGAATAAGTATGTTGTGCAGCCACATTTATGTATGTCTCTTCAAGTCACGCAAACCACATAAAAAAAACTGGTACAAATGAATACCACACAGATACTGAAAATGATACTGTAAATATATTATGTTGGTATATCTTCTTAAAATGTGAATACATTTTGAGGATAACTTACTGATTACAAAATTTTGTAATGCTTGTTTATTTTGAAATAACATTGTGAACTACGTGAATTATACTTCTTTGAAAGTGCTAGCAAGAAATAATATATTCTTAATAATAGACTTGCTGTATCCAATCTGGGTCCATAGATTTGATTGTTCTCTTTTTTTTTAATTGAAAAATAGTCAAGTTGATTAAGTATATTACTTGTTATGGCGTTATGTAATTTAAAAGAGATTTGAACCATCATAAAAATCTGTAAAGTGAATTATTGATCTTTTTTTATTGTGTGTAAGACCTACGACAGATAAACAATCAGCATATCTAAAAAAACACTCACTCTAAAAACCAAACCGAACACCAAAATCACCGCTGAACGCACCATAAAAAATGCCCGCCATTTTGAAGCATCTTCAGATAAATCTCTCGTCTAGTTGTAAGCACGTCACGCCACCTTTCAGCGCTGCAGCGCTTCAGATTAAAAAGCCATCGGGCATGCACCGCATAATGGATTTTTAATGATGTACCATTTACGCGCTCTAGTCGATATCTAGCGCTTTTTATAGTTGAAGGGGTGAGATTAGCTAGTATTGAATGGTGTAGAATACGTGAGGGGCTAATCTTTTTCAGTTTATCGTTTTTTTTTTTTTCTATAAAGCTTAGATAATGGTCACTATAACGTATTTTGTATTGAGTAAAACATTACCTTGGCCTCTCAGGGGTTTTTTTTATGTTTAAAAATCTGTATCATTTTGTTTTATGCAGATACATCAAGAAAACCGCGTAAATACTTGAAAAGGTCAGAGCCATTATCATACATAAAGAAAAACTAAAATACGAAATATTTGCCTAGCTAAAATTCTAAACTGCTACATGCCCATTTATCCCGGACCTCCCCAGTGCATGTACTCATACTTAATGCACATAAATTCATGCTCATTTTTCTGCCCTCCCCTCAGGCGACGCTGAGCTGGTCAAAAGGTCCCAGCTCTCCTCAAATAAATTAATCCTACCCTCTGAAAAATTTCTCTTGCAGAATTTTCTTGATCCGAACAAAATTCTCCTGTACATTTTTGTGAGATGATATTAGCTTTGTCTTGCTTAAGCTTAGTGTGTGCAGGTTTGATTAAACCAAAGGTGGACTGGTGGCCTAGACAAGGTGACTTTCTTATAGCGGTTATGATGATTGAAAGTCAAAAAATGATTGGGTTAACATATTAACCTACTTTTTAACCGACTTCACAAAATGGAGGAGGTTCTCAATTCGGTTGTATGTTTTTTTTTGTGTTTGTTACCTCATATCTCCGTCATTTATGAACCGATTTGAAAAATTCTTCTTTTATCTGAATGGATTTACTTTTCGATTGGTCCCATAGAAATTTCATCAAAATCGGTTCAGCAGTTTGGTTTTGAAATCAAAATAGCTGGAAAAAATGTCATCCAAGTAAAAGAAATTGCGAAATTGATACTTGACAAGGATTTGTGTGTGATATGATAACTAAAAAGGGTAAAATAAAAACTTTTTTGCAAAAAAAACCGACTTCCAAAAAAAAACACTAAAAAAGTGGAAAATAACTTTACTTTCGGAAGTCGGTGGCAAAAAAGTCAATGAAACAAACAATAGTCACCGACTTCCGAAAGTAAAGTTATTTTCCACTTTTTTAGTGTTTTTTTTGGAAGTCGGTTTTTTTTTTTGTTTATTTATTACTTGCTGTTGCCCGCGACCTTCGTCCGCGTGAAATTAATAAAAAAATATTACTACCGTATTTGAAGCGGATTTCGTTGACAATTTCAATTTCACATTTTTTTGCACGATACCCTAATCTTTTTTCTAAAATAAAGAGCCTAAGTCACTTCTTATAATATTAGCTTTCTGTCAGTAAAAGTCCCGTCAAAATCGATTTGGCCATTTCGGAGATTAGCCGGAACAAAAAGACAGACAAACCGAGCGACATAATTTAAAAAAATGAAATGCTTTCAATAAAATGCTGTTATTTTATTATGTTTAATTTTATTATTTTTTATAGATTAGCTTCAACTTTATCTAACTGTGTGAAATCATCATCTTAGAAGTTCAATTTGGCCCACTTCCCAGCCTCTAATTGAACTCAAGAAATACTTTCCTACCACTAGATCAACGGGGCGGCCAATTTCATATAATTGCGATGATACACCAATTCTGAGAGCATACATTACTTTCGTGAATATTTCTCTAAATTATAATACTAGCAGAATACTCAACTTGCATAACCTCTCAAAATAACGCAACTACCAAAGAATATTCATACGAACCAGGTATGACTCCAGAGGCTGAAGCTTTTTAACAGACAAGACACGTAAATAAATACGTCGCATAAATTGTGCGATGACGCTGTATCGTCAGCTTCCTTTTAAATAGTTATAATATCCGTTTGGAGGTGGAAAATTATATTTCCTGTGAAGTTTGGCTGCTATTAGTAGGGCTATAATTGATGATCTGCATTTACTTCCTGGATCACTAATGTCCAACTAATGATATTGCAGATACATGATGATATTGTAAACCGTACAAAGCTCTTCCACATTTATTGTGCGAACGGCTAGTCTGTGGAATTCACTGCCGGCTTCTCTGTTCCCTGATCATTATAATCCGGATCTTTTTAAGATTCGAGTGAAAAGGTTTCTTCTAGGCAAAGCGCAATCCACCCTAGGCCGCACCATCGCTTCACATCAGGCGAATTGCAACCAAACGCAAGCCTATTTAGGATTTAAAAAAAAACTGTCCACAGAATTCAAACAGTTAATAAAATGTGCTGAAACATTTGGGATCTGTTTTTGATAAATGTCCATGCATTATCGATCATGGATAGAATTAACCTCAGCGTAATAAGCCAATAATATCCCCACTTCTGGAACTCAAGCCTCCTCTCAGTGGACGGAGTGGCTACAGTGAGGGTTTGTCTTTGATTTTTTAATTCTAGAACATACCATTTTTCTCACGATGTTTTACTTCACCGTTTTATTACGTTAGCCAACAGAAATATCCTAAGGAGATTGCAAAAGAATCAGAGTGAAAGACGTCAAATAATGCATACTAGAATTAACTAACCCATTTGATTTCACTAAATAACAGAGGTTAACTCTCCTACAACAGTTAACAGCGCTATTATCATTACCAATGCCAACATTTCGGTTTCAAAATGCCATCTCCATCTTAGGCTATGACCTCCACCAGCGATGGAAGTAACAATTACAACCCGCACTAAATCGCAGCTATTACTAATACCCGCATAATTTCCGCTGCACTCCAAATTAGCTGATCCGAATCACTGAACAAAAACGGTATTACAAAGTAAAATAATTTCGTAACAGAAAGTTATAACAACCTTTACTTGTAAACAGGAAATTGGACTCTCGCTCGTGGTCACAAAGTTGGTAATTCTAGCGTCCCAGTGACCAGTTTGGACCTCAGGGTCGATGTGACCTTAAAGCCTATATTTAAATGAGGTCTAACTTCTCTAGAATTTCTGAAGAAAAATGGTGTAGATATTATGGCCTAGTTCTGAGTTTTGTGTTTTGTAGGCTGATTTTGAGATTTCACAATGTTGATGTAATACGTGTTCTTGAAAGAAAAATTCTAAAAAAAGGTGCAGAATCACAGGTCGTTTTGATTCTCTTACCGAACACGTATTTTTGACCTACGATTTTTGTTTTATGTTTTACAGACAAATCACGTTAACAAATATGCATTCGTTGTTCTAAAGCCAATAATTTGAAGAAATATACGATCTTAGTTAGAGAAAACGTTTCGTAGAATACATGAAAGATCAAACGAATCACTACAATATTCCCATTTCTAACTTAGTTCTAGGAACAACTACCTACAATAAACTGCACCAAATCTCTCGCTAGTATAGGCAAAGAGGCAGCTTGTTATTTCCTGTGCCATTACAATTTCCAGCATGACTCTATAAACCTTTACGTTATTGCTTTCAAAGGCTTTGATAACATCCGATGTTCTTCCTATAGAAATAAATGTAGATATAATGAAGGCAAGAGTTTTCTGTTTGAAGAGAAAATTATGTTATGTGTTGTATGACAAACAGTTTCGGAAGTAGGTGGCTTTGATTTGGTTTGCTTTTTATTTGGCGCTTGTCAACTGTTTCTCGAAGAACGTTATTTTATTTGTATTTCTTTTTAGTGTGTGTGTTTTTTTTTTTGTTTTGTGCCCAGTTGAATGCAATATTCTCGCTCCTTATTGCATGGGACTTAAAAACATAATTGGCAAAATGTGGGTGTACTTATAGGTCGTCTCTGCCGAACCTTTTGAGCAAAACGAAAAGGTTATGTTTTTTTTTCGTTATTGGGTTGTGGAGGTCAGAGAGGTAGTCGCTTCATGTGAAATACTGGCATTCAACTGCATCCGATTAGACTGTAAGCCGAACCCAGTATAGTTGCTGATTATAAATCATCATCATGTATCAGAACATTCTAAGCAGTAAATAAAACATCACTCATCATTCAAATAAGCTGGAAAATACTTCTAAAATGCAAAATGATTTATTGAGAAAAACATTTGTGTTGTTTACAACCGCTTCAATTACATTCACATTCTAAAAATATCAAAAAATTATTAATACACAATCCACAATATAAAACGTCCAATTATCCATTGGTCGCTTGTTAAATATTATGAAGTCACTCAGGCTATGTAAAGCAGCCATCGTTTGCATTGTCAACGTTTAGAGTGACTCGCGATTTCTGAGCGCAGCTTCCGTACTCTTTGTGAATTGATTGATGTTGGCTGAGATTTTTATTTTATTTTTACAGCTTTACTTTTGTTGGAAAGTCGATTCTGCTAATATGAGGGTGATTATGGAAGTTTTATTGGGTTTTTCGCTGGTGTAAAATTAAGATCGATTTGAATGATATCTCTTTGTCTATTATTTTCTATCTTTGCCGGTCCTTACGGGCGGGTGGTCAGAAGCCCGAAAATCTGACAGCCAGTCTTGCCAAGGGTATCGTGTTACCCAAATACCCAATAACTGGGTTGTGGAGGGCCAATAAGCAGGCGCTCCATATAAAATACGGTATTTGGTTATCCATTTAGACTAGAATCAAACCCCAACATAGTTGAGATAAGGTAGCTAGGCAGATGATGACCATGCATTACTAATATACGATAATAATTTGTTCCATAGTCAAAAATATACCAGTTTTCAATAGATATAAGAACCTCGAGTCCATAAATCATTCTCTGCTTTTGCTGAATTCTGAATATCCATTATTTACAATTCCATGCCATTGCTGACGAAAAAGGTCTGTCTTCAAGTTAAACTGTTCGTCGCATAGCACATGTAAGTTCTTGACAAATTTCTCAAAGACTTAACACGTATTTAGCAGTTTCGTATAAAACATCATCATTGCAAATACATACGTTTTCCTCCTTTTAAATTAAATTTTGTCAATAAAATCAACAGATTTCAAAAACGAATTCAAATCACATTACTATAGCATCAATTTCAGAGAAAATAATATTCAAGTAGTAAAGACATTTGCATGAACAAATGTCAAATAGTTGAATCTTACGATCGAGAGGAGGTCGGGGTGAAAGAACACATTGAACTTTTATTTATCGTGTCGAGTCACATTTTCACATTTAAATTCTGACTACAAAAAGAATATTTGAGCGTGCTTTGACAGTTTATACATTATTCTAATACTTTTGAAGATAAATTCAATTTTCTTGATAATGTAGTACTGTTATAACCGGGTTCCGAATTTGGGTTTTAAAAAAAGAAATTACTTTAGGCTAAAATAAACTTGTATATTAAAACAATAAAAAACACGAGTGCAAGATACATGTGCACGGGAAGACGGTTGGGAGACGACTAAAGGTGTCAGAACATGATGAGGGGGAGAGAGGAAGGAGAGGATGCTGCGTCAGCAGCAGGAATGCAGCGTAGGCTGCTGAGTAGACCAAAAGGGGTACAGGTGAAGGATGTAACAGCCCCCCGATTAGGAGGAAACTTACGGGTGGAAGGTAAGTTGACGCCAGAAGGAAAGGTAAGTTTTCCGGGTTTTAGGTCATTCGGAGGCGAGGAGCAGGAATATCTTCGACATCTGTAGATGCCATTTCTACGGGAATATCAGGTAAAGGGGTACATCTAGATTTCTTAATTAACTTACAATAACAATACAATTTATAGGAAATAACTAAGATTATAACTAGGCTTATAATAACAGTTGTATAGGAATAATAGTTACCGTAAAGGACAATATGAGGTTTTTCAATTACTGAATTAAGGTTTGTTTTAATTTGATCAGTTACTTTATTATAATTTGAGAAGAGAGAGTCTAAATTATTAATGTTTTTCAAATTAACGTAAGGAAGTTTAATATTTTCTTTTAAATATGTAGTGGAACTACAACAAGTATCATTAATTAATTCGAAATGCAATACTATTGGCTTTAATTTTATTTCAATGCTATGTTTAGGTATTAGCTTATTATCGTTGCAATAGGCAATACAGTTGTCTGGTATGGTTAGTATACCAGTGCCAGAAATAGAAGATTCAAATAAATCTTGATTATTACATTCTATTGTTATTTTAGAATTTTGACTGATCATGTATATCCACTGATTACTATGTAATTTATGAAAGGTTTCAAAATTACCATTTATGAATTCGGTCCTGCAGAGAGACGGAACGGAAGTCAAAGCTTTTGAAATAACCTCAGTTTCACATATTGGTACGGCTGATGTAGAGTATACATTGGAAATTTCACAAATATGATATTGCGTATTTACAATTTTACAGGTGGTAAGTGAATTTAATTTACAATAAGATGATTTATCTTTAGTTATGCCCAAATATTTAGTGGATGGTATTATTGTAGAGTACAATGTTTTGTTTACATTTTTCAGGGCAATAGGATAAGGTGTAGTATGATACAAATCGAATTCTTTAGTATTTACTAAAGGTATTTGTAATACAAATATTATTTTGTTATTTGCATAATAACTGGATACATCGGATATATTTTCTAGAATATGGATATTGTCTAAGATTAAAGGTACAGGTAATTGCTTAGGACTAGGGAGAAATCTATAATTACTTACAAGGTCTGTAAACAATTGTTTAGGAGTAATAATAGATGGATATAGAATATTGGACTTACTAAACATAATAGCATTAATTATATCTTCTAACTTAAATGATAGGGTTAATAAACTACTTTCTAAAATATTCGACAGTCCCGATATTTTAGACCTAATTAATAGCTTATTGGAAACTAATGTTAAATTTGTCATTTCTTGGTTTAGGATATCAATGGCATAACTAAGGCTAGCTTCATTTGCATTAATTTTATCAATAACTTCTTTAAGGGACAATAGTGTGGATGTTGTAACCATCATGTTTTCTTTCATGAGGGTCGCCAATTTAGTTTGATCATTCTCTAAGGTCTGAATAGCATTACTATATTTTTCGGCATCATTTTGGTCCATATTTCCAAACAGTTGTTTAATTACTGAGCCGATTCCACCAAACCAGGCGGATCTTTTATAAGATTTAGATATAAGATGGGAAATGGAATCAAAGTCTCTAACTATATCAGAATAACGGGATGACAATGGTTGGAACAAATAGTGACATTCGCCTTCATAGTATGCATTGCTTTGATTACATAGGAATTGAGAAGTTCTTAGGATATCCCTTATGTTATCTAAATGTGGTTGAATAAAAGAAATGTCTATGGGGATGATAATATCTAAAGTGTCATCGGTTATTTTTAGGGAGCCAATAGGGTCAAAATATATGCCTGCGTCACCTGATGCTGGCTGGATATATCCTTGACTGTTTGACGCCAGGGTAGGATAAATGTAACCAATTCTGTAAGGAAAAGTAATCTAAATTAACTGAATTGTATATTAAATAAGGTACTATGGTTCATTACTAGTTGCTATTTTAAATTCGTCAAAATGGTGTTTGACGTGACGTCTGTTAATTAATAGTGACGCGGTATTGTTGCCATGGATTTTCACGATTTTAAACGGGCCTTTCCATATTGGTGAAAGAGCTTTTCTAAGGCGTAAGTGATTTTTAAGGTAAACAAGGTCACCGACTTTATATTTAATTGGCCTTGTGTGAATGTCATAATAAGTTTTGGAATTGGTCTTTGATTTTTGTATATGTTCTATTGCTTTTGTTCGGCAATACTTGAGCCTATTTTGGAGTATGCGGACATATTCAGGGTAAGTTGCGCCTGCAGTTTCCTCGTAGATGGAATTCGGTATATAGGGTTTGTTTCCAAATACAAGCTCATAGGGAGAGAAATGAGTGGTTGAGTGAATGGCTGTGTTGTACGCAAGCATAGCTGTGTACACAAAACGGGGCCAGTTGTTTTGTTGCTCGTTTACATAAGATTTTAGGTACTCTTTTAAGGTGGAGTGACTTCTTTCGAGAGCACCCTGAGTCTGAGGGTGATACGGGGTGGACCATAATTGTTTTATTTTTAATAAATTGCATGTTTCTTTAAATAGCTCGGCCGTGAAGTTGGTGCCTTGGTCTGTTAGAATTGTTTTGGGTATTCCGAATAAAGTAATGAAGTGAACCAAACATTCGCATGTTTCCGCAGCAGTAGTGTTGGTAATTGGATAAGCGGCTGAGAATTTGGTGAGATCATCTTGGAGAGTCAATATGTATTTATATTTATCGTTACCGGCTTCTGGTAGTGGTCCTACTATATCGAAAGCTACACGTTCAAAGGGTCGTGTGGAAAGAGATGTGATTTGCATAGGGGCACGATTGGTTCTTCTAAGGGCTTTATTAATTTGGCATTGTGGACATTTCTTTACGTAGTTTTCGACGTCTACTCTCATGTTTTTCCAGTAGTATTTTTCTTGGATGCGTTTCAGCATTCTACCAGAACCTAAGTGACCGGCTATAGGGAGATCATGATTTTCTTTCATGATTTTAGGGATTTCACTCTGTGATGGATAGATAATAGTATTTTTATAAATGTGTATAGTCATTTCTGAGTTGTGAAATAAATATAGGATCATATTATATAGTTTGATATACTGATGAGTGTCGAAAGGATTATTAAAATCAGCTATAGCTATTTGAGGGTTATTTTGCCCTGTGAGGCTGACAACTAACTCATTTCTTACGGATTTAAGACACTTGTAGATATCTTCATATGTGCAAGTGTCAAAGTGATTGACCTTGGTGAAAATGAAATAGTAAACTTTATCTTCGGATTCATATTTAAGGAAGGAATGTAATGTTCTTTCTAGTAAGGAAAATTCGCTCAAATTAGGAATATTAGATATGATTTCTTGAGTATATGGGACGGATTCGTCCATATCTATAGATGTAGGGATAATGATATATTTTTTATCAGTTTTGGATAGGCTTTCATTGTGTTCTATTATGGTTACGTTAGGATTAAAATCCTTAGCAGTAGTTTTAAGGAAGTCTGAGTAATTACCATCTGGGGTACTGGAGTTACTACGGCTCGGGACATCAGGTGGTGATATTGGATTTGGATGATCAGTGGAAGGTGAGGGTAAGTTTTCATCTATTATATTATCTAGATCATCAAGGTTGCCTAACTCTGGTAAGCTTGTAGGTTGGATAAGGGGGTCTGTAAGATCTTCAAGTTGGATTAGATCGTCCGGAGAGATAGCTGGAAGGACATCTGGATTCGATGTTTCGTCATAATTAGGTGAGTTTAAATTCTCATTAGAAGTATTAGGTATAGGATTTATAGGATTGACGGATTTAGTCACAGGATAACGGGATAATGCATCAGCGGCATTATTTAGTTTTCCTTTTCTATATATTATTTCATACTCATATTCCTCCAATTTTAATCTCCATCTCTGAAGTTTACTACTGGGGTCAGAGTGGTTGAATAGCCAACGTAAAGGACGATGGTCGGTAATTATTGTGAACTTTCTACCATATAGGTAAGGACGGAAGGTCTTACAGCCGAAAAGAATTGCAAGTAATTCTTTTTCAGTTGTACTATAATTGCACTCATTTTTGTTGAGTGTACGGGAGGCATAGGCGATGGGCTTGTCTTTGCCTATTTCGCCTTGGGAAAGAATAGCGCTGATTGCATAATTGGATGCATCGCAGCTGAGAAGGAATGGTTTCGAGAAATCAGGATATGATAATAGCGGAGCTGTAGTTAATTTATTTTTTAGGGTTTCAAAGGATAACTGGTGTTCATTTGACCAGACGAACTCTACATTCTTTTTCAGTAGATTTGTTAAAGGTTTTGCAATGCTAGAAAAATCGGAGATGAACCTGCGATAGTAAGAGACGAAACCGAGGAATGATTTGATGTCCTTAGGAGTTTTTGGTATAGGGAATTCGTGAACTGCTCTTAGCTTTTCAGGATTTGGTTTTACGCCTTTGTCAGTAATGACGTGGCCTAAATATGAAACTTCTTTTCTTAAAAATTCACATTTATCCGGTTGTAGTTTCAAACTGAATTGACGGAGTCTATAAAATACGTTAGTTAGGTTATCTATATGAGAAGGGATATCAAATGAGTAAATTACGATATCATCAAGGTAAACGAAGCATTGGATGCCTTGGAGACCAGATAAAGCGGAATTCATTAATCTCTGAAAGGTGGACGGTGCATTCTTTAATCCAAATGGCATACGAGTGAACTCGTAATGCCCTGTTGGGATTGAAAATGCTGTTTTGGGAGAATCATCAGGAGACATGTTTATTTGATGAAAACCGGAAGCTAGGTCTAATGTGCTAAAGTATTTGCACTTGCCTAATTGATCTAGGATTTCGGCTATGTTTGGAATAGGATAGGAATCGCCGATGGTCACGTCGTTAAGTTTACGGTAATCGATTACAACGCGCCATTTTCTTTGACCGGAAGCATCGAGCTTTTTGGGTACTACCCAAATTGGTGAGGACCATGGAGACATAGAAGGTTTTATTATACCCTGTTTCAGCATTTTCTCAACTTGAGAATCTACCTCTTTCTTATGGCATTCGGGAAATCTGTATGTCTTAACATGAATGGGGTTATCAGACGTGGTTTTGATTTTATGTTCTACTGCATCAGTGCAGGTTAACTGATCGTCGGGTAGATGGAAAATGTCTGAAAACTGAGAACAAACAGAGTATAATGCCTCAGTTTCTTCTGGATTAAGATGGGACACGCGAAGCTGCTTTAGAACTTCTTCTGTGCGTTCATGAGTATGAGGTTCGTCTAAAGTACCGATAGAGATTGAAGCCTTCAGTTCGAAAGGCTTTAAATATAATCTAAGATCAGACGGAATAGTTACAGGTTCTTCTGAGGTGTTAACAACGGAAATATTAACACGATTGTTATTCTTTACTTGTACTAAACAGTTTGCTACTAGTAGATTTTGGGAAATATGTTGGTCGATTATTAAGCCTTCTTTGATTTCTGGATTTGCTACAGTACATTCGATTACAGTTTCACTGCGTGGGGTAATAGTATAAACGGGTTCATTGAAATGCATTTTAAGCTTAATATCTTTTAAATACAACACACCTTCATCATAGTTAATTTTGCCACTCATGGAATTGAATAAGTCGTTGCCGATAATACCATCGTAGGACATACTTAATTCATTAACTATGTTGAATATATGTGTTAGGTGTTTACAGTCACTATGAGATTTATCATGTGTATAGATGGTTATAGGGATTTGTCCTAATGTGCATAGAGGATTATCAATGGTTGAATCGATACCTTTGATTTTAAATTTAATCGATTCGTCAATAACAGGCATGTCGTCAATGACTGATTTTTTAATTAAACTTATAGATGCGCCAGTATCGACGAGAAGGGATAGGTCTCTAAAAGACACGGGAGAATTAACTTCTATATAAGGTAAGTATTTATTTGGTATGTTAGATGTGAATTCGTATATTTCTTCATTAATATGTTTTTCATTTTCAGGATTTTGGATGAAGTCTACGGTTTGGGACTGGTTACCCTGTTGCTTGACTCGGATGGAATGACCTCGAGTTTGGGGCTGGTTACCCTGTCCATGGGTCATGAAGGATTTAGAGTCTACGATTTGGGGCTGATTACCCTGTTGCTTGACTCGGATGGAATGACCTCGAGTTTGGGGCTGGTTACCCTGTCCATGGGTCATGAAGGATTTAGAGTCTACGATTTGGGGCTGATTACCCTGTTGCTTGACTCGGATGGAATGACCTCGAGTTTGGGGCTGGTTACCCTGTCCATGGGTCATGAAGGATTTAGAGCCTACGATTTGGGGCTGGTTACCCTGCTGCTTGACTCCAATTGGATGACCACGAGTTTGGGGCTGGTTACCCTGTCCATGGGTCATGGAAGATTTAGAGCCTACGATTTGGGGCTGGTTACCCTGCTGCTTGACTCCAATTGGATGACCACGAGTTTGGGGCTGGTTACCCTGTCCATGGGTCATGGAAGATTTAGCGTCGTCTATTATGGAATTGATCTGTCCCGTGCGACGCTTATTCGGGACATTATTTAGTTTAAATTGTTGTCAACGGTATCATAACTTTCAACTTCAGTTACCGCATTAATACGGGGTTTGAAAGTAGATGTGCTTGGCTGCGCACTTGAAGGGGAGAATCTATTTTGATTATTGAATCTTTTATTATTATATTCGCGGAGTTGGCATTTTTCTAGAACATGCCCTGATTTCTTGCAATATCTGCAGAATGGATCATTTGAAGAGGGTTGTTGAAAGGTAGGTTTTTGTGATTGATAATTATTATTAAAGTTATTGGGTCTATTAGACCTAATTGTTGGATCATTTTGACGAAGTGATTTCACGGCTAAGTTTTGTTTGTAGGAATATTGCTGCAATTTTTCCTCGGAAATCGCGTAATTTATGGCGTCATTGAGGTTTTTGGGGTTCCTACATCTAACGATGTTTGCGATACGAGGGGTAAGGCCCATCGTGAACGTGTGGAGGGCTAAGTCCTCCATTGCAGCTACTCTGCCAGATATTTCACCTTTCTTGTGACCTGATATAGAAATTTCTGTAAGCAATTGTGATAAACAGGTTTCTATCCTAAGTGAGAATTGGCTAACATTCTCCTGAGCACCTTGTCTGCAATCCTGGAGTTCTGCAAGGAGATGAGCGTAATGTTTACGCTCCCCAAATTGGTTCTGAAGGAACTCTTTAAGGGATGGCCACGAATCAAATTCCTTGATTGAACAAGCAATCTCGGCTTTACCATCTAGTTGGCTAATTATATACTTGAAGACGATGTCGGCTTCGTTAGAAGAGGCTAGGGAAATGGCGTTATCGCAATTATTAATAAATGCATTTAATTTTTCTCTACTGCCATCAAAGGGCTTTATGAATTTTAGGATGACACTTAGGGGTATGTTTCCCGAAGACTCTTCTTTTACAGCTTTGTTACCTTGGGACATGGTTGACAACAACTTATAATACTAAAAGAATAACTAGATATAATAAGTCTGGAAACAAGATTAGTTATTGGAATTAGTCCGACAATGTGTTCTTATCGCTTATGCAGTGTGCTGAGTCTGGATCTGCGACGAGCACCGAGACATAACATCCGTTGATAAGCCGTTGAAGAATGTTATAACTGTCGAACTGAACTTTTTGTACTTGATCACTGTACTTATAGGAAAATATGTTCACGACTCACAGTATTATTGCGTACATGTTTTTCATGGTTTCGCAGGATCTGGAACTGGAACTGGAGCTGGAACTGGAGTGACCTTGGATTAGGTCAGTACCGGGTTTTACCGGTATGATGAGTCGTCTCTGGAACTCAGGAACTGGAGTGACCTTGAATTAGGCCAATACCGGGTTTTACCGGTGTGATGAGTCGTCTCTGGAACTTTTCAGGAATTGAAGCACTTTCACTTTTAAATTAGGCACTGAATTTAGCACTTTCAGCTAGGATTCCTAGGATTTATAATCCCTTTTACGCTGCCACCAATGTTATAACCGGGTTCCGAATTTGGGTTTTAAAAAAAGAAATTACTTTAGGCTAAAATAAACTTGTATATTAAAACAATAAAAAACACGAGTGCAAGATACATGTGCACGGGAAGACGGTTGGGAGACGACTAAAGGTGTCAGAACATGATGAGGGGGAGAGAGGAAGGAGAGGATGCTGCGTCAGCAGCAGGAATGCAGCGTAGGCTGCTGAGTAGACCAAAAGGGGTACAGGTGAAGGATGTAACAGTACGCTCTTGTGCAGTAACACGTTTTGTTTTAGTCTAAAACGTGTGACTTGAAATTGTATTTTGTTCATAAAATTGTTGAAGTGTAGTTAAATGATTGTTTGTGGGGGAGACGTGTTAAGTACCAAATTTTACGATCGTATTAAATAAAAAAAAACTCGTTATAGAACTGATGAAAGACATCTTTTATTAATACTTTACTTTGGTTATAAAGCGAAAGTTTTTTTTTCGTTTTGTTCATGATTAAAAAAAACACTTTTTTACGTATATCCCACTTTTCCCCAAGACTGTTTGACTCACTAACCTATTTATCCAAATAAATTTCCATTCCTTCAACTCCTTCATATTTCACCTCACATAAAAGCACATTTCCCAAAACTAGAATTCATAACCTCAACAATAGCTTTCAATCTTCCCTCCCCAAGAGGTTTGCGTGAAGAAAACAAAGAAATAGCCAGTTACTCTAGATTTAAGGGTGGGTTGGGCTAACCTACATCACCCTTACTTCGCATTAACCATCTTATGTTTTTAGATGTGTAGATTTACCCAACATCCTGCGTATCTCATTTGCTTTCAAGTTATTGAATTACCCTGCCCTTATGCGGAACATTCTAGACGAAAAGCCGATATTCAGAACGTTGACAAGGAAAATATTGGATATTTTAATGAGACACCCTTTTCGTCAGATGATTTTAATATTTTTCGGTTGAAAGAGTGAGTGGAAATTGTGTTTAATATTTAAGAGCGTTTTATAATTAATGGGATCGTGTGTGATGTGATGAAATACGTAGAATGAAGGACGGGCTTTTGCGTTTATTCAATAAACTGTTATTGACATGATTTTTAATGAACACGGCTTATACTAGTTAATAGGACTCAAATAAAAAGTGCTTGGTTTTCAATGCTGAAAAACCGTTGCCAAACAAACAAACCATTTCAATATATGACTACTTCAACTACCACCTAATGTCACTCCAGTGTGGGAGAGAGACGAAGCTATAGAGGACGTCTAGGGCCATCTCTTTCCCACTCTGGAAGAAGATTTAAACAATACTGCTTTATGACGGCATAGTAGGTTACTAGTACCGTAAACTCAAACTCAAAGCATTTATTTCAATTAGACCATTACAGGCACTTTTGAATGTCAAAACACAAAAACAAAAAAAAACTAAGCTACAGTCCCAGTCACAGGGCATAATAACTTGTGAAAGTACTGTAGTTGCCCATTCGAAAGCGTAGATCACTAAACACTAAACGTCAATAGTTTCGCTACCTATCAAAACTCTAAACACATTAAATCAACAACATCAGTGATATTCAAAGCTAGATCCTCAACAACCGCACCAAAAATATAAAATACGTTAGCTAATATCGACTTTAACATCCTCGGTTACTACAGCATCCATATCACGTTCACACAAAATATCCACACTTAATAACTGAGACATCGCTTATCGCTAAACGACACGGCATAGATAAAGTGCTATGCATTATTGAAACACTTCTTGACGTCCCACGCTATGCACGTTTTCGTCCCAAACTATGCACGGTTTCGTCCCAAGCTATGCACGTTTTGCAGATAGCTTAATGACATCCGGAGTATGCTTTGACGATAGTTCAAGTATTAGATTAAAGGGGGAAAAGGTTTTAAATTACAATCTTGTGGTGGGTATAAAAGGCAGAGGGATACGAGCTTTTGTATGTTTACATCATTATTTTTGAACACTGTCACTAAGAAAAAAATCCTTCGTTAAAATACAGGCAGTCGTTTTCAGCGTCATTAGTACAAACAAACTAATTAAGAAGACTTGTACTTCAACTGTTTTTGATAAAGAAATAAAACCAAAGACGCCTCTCGGCCGAGTGGTCGCAGAGCATGAGGTTCTGGGTTCGATTTCCGGCTCGGACAAAGTGGTATTGGGTTTTCCACCAGGAATTTTCCCAGTAGCAGCCACGGAGTCTGGATTTGTGCCCGGTCGATGGCAATAGTCTCGCCCCTATTACATGGGATTTAAACATCACTGATGACATATGGGTGTACTACAATTGGGTACACGTCTGCCTAAACCTTCGGGGATTATAGGCATGGTGTTATGTTATGTTTATGTTATAAAAGCTAAGAATGGGTCGTGTATGAGTGTTGTGCACTGAGGGTTAAGTGAATCAGCAGTGTTTCCCGATCTGCTGACAAAAACACTTTAACCAATTTATCTGCCAAGCATGGTGAATTGGTTTTCCAGTTTGAGCGATGATTGCAGTATACATATATTGGGAAAGCCTAGCATATTCACAGAAGCAACAGTTTACAAGCTAAAACAATATTAATAAAGTCAAGTATAGAAATTATTTTTGTAAAAAACTTTGACATTTTAATTTCACATTCCTATTCACCAGACCTCAACCACGTCGATTGACATTCTTCTATTTATAACAATAACCTTTTGTCGACACGTAACACAAGACCCCGAGGTGCCGACTCCATCGGCTGACCCCGCTAACCTCGGCTGTATAGACAGATTAAATCTGAGGGTTAACCCAGAGACAATATTGTTCGGCTAAAAACTTTACTGTGAATAATTTGGACGGGCGACCTTTGAAGGGTTGGTTTTTTGAAGTTTTGTTGTTTTTTGGTTGAAGTGGTTTTGACAGTGGGGTTACGGATTGGGTTTAGGGTTGAACCTGGTCTGGCAGCACGGAATAGCAATTTTTCATGATTTTCTGTCGCTCAGAACCGTCATTTGCTAGGGCGAAAAACAGGTGGCCTAAAATGGCTGCTTTAGCAGAATGATAATAGGATAACAATATCAATACCGTTACAATTAGTAAAATGGTCACCGGGTGACAATCCATGACATTAACTGCGTCTATGACCATTTTAAGATTTTTAACGTGATTCAATTTTTAACGTGATTCATATTATTATCTTATTATGATTCTGCTAAACCGGCCATTTTAGGCCCCCAGAGCATGCTGCCGACCGCATCGTTGATGCAGCCGCGTGAGATTTCCTACATGTATTAAGTTTCGATAGTGGGCCGGAACATATAAAGGTACGAATTTTAGTCATTGGGTTTTGCAGCGAAACTTAATTACGGACGACGAGTGCATAATAGTGTCATGGCTAAAAATGGTTCTAGTGTCATAGATATAGACATAGCAGAAACTGTTCTAGAACATCAAAATTATTTTGTGTAATTTAACTCATATCTTTGGAATAAGAGATTGAAGATTTATCCATCTATTGCAATTAGTAAACCGTCAAAATTAACATAATATCATGGTTCAAACACGAAATAAATAAGGGTCGTCGTTTCCAACAGGCAGTCCTTGAAAATCATTCTATGAATAATTTTAACATTCGACCCTTATGCGGTTTATTTCGGAAACCGTGTTTAATTTGTTACCTTTATCATTGGTATTAATTATGGTAGGCGAAGGGTATTATAATTTTAATTTTTAGTCTGAAATGTGAAAAGCTGTTGATAATACATTAATTAATTATCGAATTAAAAATATAGTGTTTTACATAAGCCTCTGTGTATGGTTTTGACTTTTGACTGTGTTTTTGTTCATAGCCACAAAATGGTTCGGCCATGCTTTTTTCCCCACTCTCCCTGAATTTGATTCTGCAAATGGATATTTTTAAAGAATCGATTTTTATGTGTACATTTTGCCTCCGTTTTATTAGAAGAAAGCAATAAAAAAAAATATCTCATTAATATAAAAGTAATTGGTGTAACTTTTACACTAGAAAATGTTTTTCGACAAAAAAGTCGAGTTTCGAAGTCGATGCAAAACAAATACAGTCTGCAACTTCAAATCCGACTTGTGCCTTGCAAAAGGTTGCGAAAAAGTAAAATGCTGTTTTCCGCAATTGGTGTTTAACGAAGGCGAGAGGCTACTGCCGCGGTCGGCCAAGCAAATGATGGCACTAGCTCAAGGGCACGCAGGGGAGATAGTATCTTATATCTATGTCATTATACTTAGCTTGATTTATTAAGGATCGGTGGCTAAATGTCATGATATATGTGTCTATTATGATTATAAGCTACTTGAGAAAAAAACAGCAGAAAAGTATTTTGTGATCTATTATTTAATTGAACGCATGGAATAAAATGAGATACGAAATAATTTATAGTAGACATTTATCAATTGAAAGATTAAATTGGTACAGATTTCGCAAGTCTGAACTTTTAAACACCTGAATAGAGTGAAGAATGATTAATGAGCATTCAATCAATAAACTCAATTTTCTACTATGAATCTTGCAGAAACATTTTGAAAAGCTAAAAGCGTTTCCGAGCAGTCATTATAAAAATCACATAATATATTGATTGGAAAATTGCCAACCTATTTCGCTCGTCAGTTCTACAAATGTATCGACCACAGCTTACTGGAAACATTGGCTAGTAAATAATAAATAATTAGGTGTAGTAGAAACCTAGTATTGTAGCTTCGTACTGATGTAGACAAAAATGAAGCGAACGAGCTGTCGCGTTTTATTTATGCTGGACGGGAATACCACGATTTAAGTGTGGTCTAAGTATGAGAGCCAGCGTCAAACACATTTTTATGAGCGCCGACGAAGAAACAGTGAAAAACTATTATTTTTGGCGCAATGTGTCTTTAATACATAAAGATATCATTCGAAAATTGGGATACTGTCTTCACTGCCGAAATCATTGTATATAAATCCTGCTAGGGACTGTCAACCACACTGCAGTGGTAACACTTGCTCTGCAAAAAACACCCTTACTACTACGACATGCGGCGACTTAATTTGCTTTCAATATCTAATTGTTACCACTGATTCATGTGTGATTGCCTGTACTAAACCACTTAACATAATTTTGCAAACTTCAAACTATTCTACAGCACCGAACAATTACCACCAAGGTACCAAATTATCTACAAAATACCTCACCAACTCTCTCGCCCTGTATTTCCTAGCAAAACAGTTTATACACATTGAAATAAAGCTGCTCTAGTATCAGAATTAATTCCAACAGGCAACTGATTGCAGTAGAACGCTAATACAGAGTACCCACTCCATGTCTATAAACCGCTTTAGGGCGCTATCACACTGACGATTTGCGCTGTTTCCAGCGAGGTTATTTGTGGATGAGCTCTCCGTTAGTGAGAAGCGAGCTAGTGGCGATTACGCGATTCCGCAATATTGTACAGTCGTTGTCAAAAACAGAAATCCTGATACTAAGTATTACCAGGGGTTACCGTATTTTCCAGTAACTGGGTTGTGAAAATCAGACAGGCAATCGTTCCACGTAAAAGTTTGGTGGTTCTGGTAGTCAGGTGCATACTAAAGACTACGCAGATGTGTGCACTCACTTCTTTGTTCAAGAGAGAGCTCTTATACACTCACGTCAATCGCTCTCACGTAAACGCGGCGTAGACGTTCCACACTCGATACGCTTACGCAGCTAGTACATATACAAGCATGTATGTATAAACTCAAACCTTTTTCCCACGGAGGTAGACACTACAGAACACCACCTGATACGATTCTTACATACTCCTTTTGCTTCGTCCACGTTCATACATCTAGTCATACACGCACGCCAGTTGCGACTACTACGCAGCGACTGTACGCTTGCAAATCGCCAGTATGCTGCGGCCCTTAACGAACGATCCCGTTGGGGCAATGCCATAATCAGCTCGCCGCCGGTAATAGTGATCGCAATACGATGGTATTAGTACATGATATTGATGGAATTACTGGGTCGGTTTCCAATTATTGACTGTGTAATTTTGAATGTACGTTTAATATTGATATTAATTTACGATACTGTAATATTGGAATAGATTATTGTCGTATTATGGGTTATAGTTTATTGGTTTGCGAAAAAGGAACTGAGACATGAAAGATACAGACATGCAAATTTGCCTCGTAGGGTGCAAACGCTACTGTTATTAGTAAGGTTCGATACCCAGGTAGATCAAAGTGTTATTGGGCTTTTCTATGTGGAATTTTTCAGTAGCAGTCTCTGAAATCTTGATCTATTCCCGCTTGATGACAATAGGCTCTATGGGACCGAAACATCATCTCTGCCTAACTTTTGGAAATATGCATGTTATTTATGGTTTTTAGTTCATTGCTGAAACTAGAGAAAAATAATCTCTCTGAACCACCAAATAAGGACTCTTTTGACTTGTACCACTCACAACAAAACCATGACTAAGGTTAAGCCAACGCTCAATGGAATTTCTTTGTTAAATCCAACTTAGCAAAACCTTCCCTACAAGATCGGGAAAATCAACAGTTTTGCAAACGATTTAAAGTTCAAATTCCCATGGGCGTGTGTCTTGAAAAAATGACAATGGCTTGCAAATTGCGATGTTTATGATTTTGTCGAAAGAACGTGGAGTATTTGAAAATTATCTGCAGGTAATGTGCTATTAAGTAACGTGACAGTCTTTTATAAAATATACCTTGTTTTCGTATTTAGAATTTTAATTGAACAGGTTTATTTTTGGCTTTCGATTTACATCGTGGTTTCGTGAAATAATTTAAAAGTATCGTGAAAAAATCAAAGACGTGTGATGCGTCCACACCGGGCCGGACCGGGGTTTTTTTGTTTTGTTTATTTTTAACCGACTTCAAAAAAAGGAGGAGGTTCTCAATTCGGTTGTATGTTTTTTTTTGTGTTTGTTACCTCATATCTCCGTCATTTCTGAACCGATTTGAAAAAATCTTCTTTTATCTGAATGGATCTACTTCTCGATTGGTCCCATAGAAATTTCATGAAAAACGGTTCAGCAGTTTGGTTTTGAAATCAAAATAACTGGAAAAAATGTCATCCAAGTAAAAGAAATTGCGAAATTGATACTTGACAAGGATTTGTGTGTGATACGATAACTAAAAAGGGTAAAATAAAAACTTTTTTAAAAAGAAAAACCGACTTCCAAAAAAAACGGTAAAAAAGTGGAAAATAACTTTACTTTCGGAAGTCGGTGGCAAAAAAGTCAATGAAACAAACAATAGTCACCGACTTCCGAAAGTAAAGTTATTTTCCACTTTTTTAGTGTTTTTTTTGGAAGTCGGTTTTTCTTTTTTTTATTGAATAAATTGGAGCTATTATATTTCAATGTAAAAATTATACAGGGTGGCGATGACAACAAGACAATAAATGAAAACTGCTAATACTGGTTCATAGGAATACTTTAAAAATATCAAATAAATCCCAACATCGAAATAAAAAACAATATTTATGTAGGTCTATTTTTGGGGTTTAATAGGTAGTTAGACACTTCCGCTACCACTCTTTTCTTCACTTTTCTTTGAATGAGAGTCTCCCACAAGTGGACACGACAACTCAAAATAAACTCTACTCTGCCAAACATAAGTACTTTATTCCCTCCACGTTCTATAACAACGAGAGGCGTGAAAACGTAAGAATTAGCAGTCGTGTTTGTTAAACTCAGCTGATTTAAACGAGACTCAAAGTAAATAAGATTAGCATAAAACAATGACTTCACAAGTGAATTTATTCATAAGTTTCCTATTGCCGACTCCAGGGGGACTTGTGATTGTTTTTAACCTAGTTCTTTATTTGAACTTTGATTTTTCGCTGAGAAAACGTTGAATAGTAATGTTAAGATGGCGCAAAGTTTGTTGTTGTAAGTTTGTTTGTAGACACTTTGTCGGAGTTTTCGCGATGGTACTGTATTGGTGGTAGTTATTTTTGTTAATTAACCTTAAATTGTTTTACTCTTGATATAATACTTATATTTATTTGATTTTTTCCCTCAAAATTTCCGGCGTGATACCGATTGCAGACATTATTAAGAAAGACAAAATTGCTATCGAAAATAAAATAAACGTCAGCTTTTTACCTTAATCCACTATACGGTTGTCTTACTCCAATCACTCAATAAGATTACGATTTTGGGAACTCAACTCCGGTATATAGTACTCACTAAACTTACCTTCAAATCTCTAGAATGCCTTAACTCCTGCCTCCGCGGTGGCTGACCAGGCAGGTCGGAGTACACCAGGTTTCGGACAGATCCTCGGAACTTCGGTTCGAATATCACTGAGGGCAGCGCAAGAGTCGTCAGCTTTGAGTTGTACCTGAAACAAAGAAAAATGACTAGTATAAGTAATTTTCATTTAGTTGCTAATCTTAGGCAAAGGCTGTTATACATGTTTTCATTAAATATAGGAAACACCTAAATTATTGTCTAAATATTATTGCGCCGTTGAAAGTCCCATTTAGTGCCCTCATTTTGGCATTTGGAACGTGGATACGTGAACTAAACTAAAACGCTTATCTAAAAAAAAAACGCGTTATGTCGCTTTATGGTGGATCCGCGTTCCGGCGGTATAACGGGATTGCGTGGATCCACGTTCCACCATGATTAAGTTACCAAAGGTTAAGTGTGATCTAGTGAAAACGGGCATAAGTCATTATCACAAACATCCATCTTCACGTAAAAGTCACGCAAAACTAAAGTTTCCAGTTGCAAAGGACCAGAAACGAGAAACCAATACAGAACAAAAGACCAATTTCCCAAATTGATTGAAAAACATACAGTATACGTATAAAAGATGAAAAACACAGCCATATCCCATTTTACTTTCCTCAGCCTCCGCTTTAAAGTAATTGGATTTATCTCAAGCCGTGACTATGAGACGTGTGAAATAACTTCAAATAAAAATACTAAAACCTATTTCGTTCACACGTCCGGTAACAGCGATGTATACGTTTAAAATATTTTTAATAAAACCCCATTTTTAAAGAACATTCGTCACGGGTAGACAGAGATGGCTAACTACAATTTATCTTCCGTCCCTTTCTGTTACAGCGCACCGTAGAACAATATTTCAGGGTGACATGGTCGCTAGAAGCTTGCTTTAAAATTGCTTTTACTTTATTTACAGTGCCTTTGTTTCTAGAATAATCGCAAGGAGAAATAGTTGGAAGTAAATAAGGTATTCCCGGAGAATACCTTACGACTTCCTTGGTCTCGAATTTGGGTATTCTATTTTATTATGGTACCGGGAATTTTGGGACAACTCGTTCTGTCGTTGTTTACATTGGAAATGGTATTTATGAACTTTTCACTTGTTAACTCACTTAGGGTTTGAGGATTTATGAGCGGTTGAAAATAATCGGTTTCCATTTGTGTTGCATGGGAATTAAACATAACTAGCGAAATGTTGGTCCTCTGTTAGGTCACATCTGTACAACCCTTCAGGCAGTACACGCGTGATGGTATATTATTATTCCATTTATCCATTGTTAAACATATTAAATACATTTTTATACAATAATAAAAAATAAAAATATTTAAAAATGTAAAAAATAGTAGCCCGCCGGCATCGGGAACAGGGTCCGAGCTACCGGTGGTCAGGGCTCTTGATAGAGGAACCTCTATTGTCGAGAAGTACTTTTTTTCTGGATCAAGCTCTTGATTCAGCTGCAAAGCGAGAGCCTCCTTAGATGTTGGTCGAGGCTTTTGGCTATTAAGCCATTGGCCGACACGACTATTGGCACAATGACTGCTGTACTCACGTCCCAGAAGTCGACAACCTCGGGAGCCAGATCTAGATGTTATTATTATTTAAACATTGCATACAAATAAAAAAGATATCAAGAATGTGATTGCAATCTTTATAAAGATTAAATTATTTAATCCTTCTTCCTATGTCGACTTCAACAAAGTCCTGCACAATCCAAACCGCACAATGCACTCACAATCTTCACTAAAAGCCCGCACAGTGTCTATAATCCTAATTAAGAAGAAAGCTAGCTCACATAATAACCGCAGCAACTATTTCACAGTTACCTTATACTCCGAGAACAGAGCAACTAAGTGCAAAGAAAACGAACTTAACACCAACAAATTTAATTACTTTTACATCCTAGGAAAAGACGGCAGAATTATTGCTTTTTAAAAATTCCCGTCCCACCGGAGTTTTTCTCTCAGAATTTTGTAACGACTTCCAAAGTTTTGCTGATAATTTTCACGGGAACACCCGAAGTAATAAAAAGAAATAATATCGAAGCTGCTTTTTAGAATGATCTTAATTTTCATGATGATGAAGGCGGGGCGGATAAATAATGTTCGTAATGGACGGAATGGAATGGAATAGGAAACAAGGAATGAAAGATGGCATTAGAATTTCAGATGTGCAAAATTATTGAATTATTTTGAAGAATCATGGCACGGATACAATCATTCCAGCTTGATAATTTGAACGTGTGTGCGTTTACAAACATTTAAACTCACAAACAGCCAGACCCAGAACAAGTATCTGTAAGCCATACAAATATTTGTTCCGTGCGGGGATCGAACGCGCGACACTCAGCGCAGCAGTCAATCGCTCAACCACTGCACCAACTGTGCCGTCAATATATATGTACATATTATCAAGGCACTGACTGTACGTACGGACAAGGCCAGGACCCTGTTTAATAAAACTGACAATTCGACATACATGTCAAAAACTGACAAAATTGTAAAATTATCGCGCCTAGGCTGTTTAATAGTGACAAATATGTCAAAAATCGACAGGTGAAATCTTGACATATTTGTCGTTTAAAAACGCTTTTAAAAAAATTCGACATATTTCAAAAAACCACAGTCAAATTATTTGTGACAATTATTGTCGGTGACAATTGTCGGATTGTTGTGACTATTATGTCGACTTTTGACATACATATTTGTGTCCTTGGATGTACCAATACAAATATATAGTATTGGTACATAAGGCGTCTTAAGACACTTTTTTAAACCATATTCTCTGTCTCCCGATTTTCCTCTGTAACTGAGAAGGAGAAATTGGTTTGAATTGATTCTGCTTTTAAATTAATTTCGCTGCCTCCTCGTTTGTAGGCATTTGTTCCCAGTATTCATCATCACTACTCTCACTATTAGATGTAAGTACCATTTTTTGCAATAAACCTTTTATAAACACTTTCTTACACATTCAAAGTATAATTTCGCGACAGAGGGTAACGCTCCTGTCAGAATTGTCGGACAATTCTACAAATATGTAACTACAATTTCCTGTTTAATGAAGTATATTTGACAAGTTTTTCACTATAAATTTTGTCACCTGTCGCTCAAAAAAAGTTTTATTAAACAGAAAAATGTCGGATTGTCGCGACAATCCGAATTATTTGTGAATTTTCCACCATGTCAATTTGTCGCCTGTAAGTTAAATTAACCAGAAAAATTGCCGCATTATCACTTTTCGACATACAATGTCGGACTTGTCTGATTGTCAGCTTTATTAAACAGAGCCCAGGAGTCAGGTAATCCTGGCTTTGTCTTCTTCTTCTTTCTATGAGGAGTCAAGTAATCCTGGGCACTAACCCATCTATCTATAATTGTTCATGAGGTCATTGCTCATCTCTATAAACAGAAAAGAAATGGCGGCATTACATCACCCGATTCGTCTTTACTGCCAATATAAGACATGTATTATTCTGAGCATGCATGTGAATCGAAAACAAATTCGCATTCCTAACGAGAAAAAAGAAAACTTTCTTTAACATCAATCCTGAAATAACGTTATTTCGAATACATCAACTGCAAAAGTCAATATAGACGGATTGAATTTGTATTAATGCAATGTTTTCGTTCTATTATATAAAGAATCTGGAGTGCTTTTTCAACTATGAGAAACTTTATTTTAACATGATCAACAGGAAATCAAAATTCGCAATACTTAAAAAAAATCCAATTTTGTCTTTTCATCGCCCAAAGTGCATCAGTATTAAATGTTGCCATGATATTCTTCGACAACTGGTTTTTAATCATTGCAAGTTTTTTAATGTGACTTTAAAGCCACATTAATGGGTGCCTAAGGAAAAAATTCGCTGTCGTGGAATACCTAAATGAAGATGGCAAGATGAATTAAACGCTTTAAGAAAACGTGGACCATGATAGCCGCGTGAATTCGACAGAATGCAGGCCTTTGCCCAGCTGTGGGACACCATGGGCTGATATAAGAATAATAATTAGACCACAGGCATCGACGAATCCAATACGTTGCGAATTCAAACATATTAATCACTCCCCCCCACCCCTCCTTTTATTTTTTTCACTTTCTTTCGCTTATTTTCTTTGGGTTTTTCCATCATGAATTTCTCGTTAACAGCCATGGAGCCTGGATTTGTGCCCGGTTGATGGCAATCGGCCTGTCCCCTATAACATGGGACTTAAACATAACCGGCGAAATGTGGGTGCACTATTAGGTACACCACTGCCGAACCCTTCGCGGATTACAGGCGTGATGTTATGTTATGTCATCACTTTCCATCTTCCATTTCATTACTACTCGTATTCTTAACTTATTTGACAATGACAGTTGTAGCAGAACTAAAACTGCTCGACAGCCAGACGACAAACAACAGAACACGACCAAAACAATTAAAACTACCTCGAACAACGCGCTAAAAGGCAATGTACCATCTCCATCACCCAGTAGATTAGGCTCCTCAACTTATAACTAAGTTCCAACAGAGCAATGAATACTTAATACTAAATGTCTTACAAGTTTCAGTTTACAAGCTTCGCAGGCTTACAGGCCAACTTCGATCTAGTATAGATTAGTCTGGACTAAAACCAGACACAAGTTCGGAACATGCAGTAACTCTGGGAACTGCTAACAAGTTATTGTGAAATATTTTAATAAGTTTTGTTGTTTATGATGACATTATAATTTTATTTGTTGTCTTGCTAAGGGTGGGAAGAGGAGCTCGTGGCTAAATAATAACAGCCGCTCGGGCCAATCTTCAGGTTAAGCCGCGTTAGCCTAGGTTGGTCTGTGGATGGGTGACCACCCATTAGATACCGAGTTTCCTCCGTGGCTCGTAAACCACGCTAAGCCGTTGGTCTCGGCTGTCATTTGTAGATCTTTGACAGTCGTTACAATAGTCAGTGGCCCGAAAGTCTGACAACCAGTTTTACCCAGGGGTATCGTATTACCCGGTACTAACTGGCTTGTGGAGGTCACATAGGCAGTCGCTCCATGTAAAATACTGGTATTCAGCTGCAACCGGTTAGACTGGAGGCCGACCCCAAAATCGTCGTCAAAAGGTTAGGCAGGTGATGACTAAGGGTGGGAAGAATTTCCATACAAATATTTTAAATGCAAAAGTAACTCTGTCTGTCTGTTACCGTTTCACAAATTAACGGCTTTGGATGTTTAGCACACGAATAGCCTATGGCCTCGGTTTGGATATAGGATACTTTTTATCCCGGTACTACGTATCTGCCCGTGGGTTAATTCCAGAACCCACGCGGCAATAGCTAATGACAATAAGTCTAGACTAAAAGCTAGTCTAGACATTCAATTTTACATCTTTGTACTGACTAAGCTGTCTAGCTAGTCGAAATCGAAAGCACCACAGGGAACTATAAAAACTAATGGATTTCCAATAGTTACGATTTTGTGTAAATTATGATAATCTTATATCTAAAGTTGTAAAATCGAGGACACCACGAAGAAATGTATCGAGAGATAACTTTGTCACGAAGGACCAATCGTTACGAACACGCAAGCATGGTGACCAATGCTCGTTCCTTCAATAAAATATCAAAAAATCTTGAAATGCAGTTTAAAACTGAGAGTCTACATGTATTTTCCATCATTATTTTTTGGTCCTTACTTAAAGTCTCAGGCTATGCTTCAAACACCAAACTTGGAAACCAATCGTATTTGACATTCGGGATCAGATTATAAAGCCTTCTCACCATATTAATATTTTTTGGAATGATATGAAAGAGAAAGGAGTAAATAATGCCGTGACGTCTGACAGGGGAGAATGGAAGAAGAAAACGTATTGCTCCGTCCCCAAGTAGAATGGGACAAGGGCAGGAAGATTATGCGTCTCAATCGAGGCTCACGAAACGCTACAAAAATACGTACACAAATAATATCTTTCCATCTCGCAAGAACATGACGAATTATTTAACTCCGGTCCGGTCCAACTCCCAAATACACCCGTTATGCTAAAAGAGTTTCTGTATAAACTCTGCGCCTGACATCACAATTACCCGCTAGTGCTGTGCCTTATTCTATTTTCTTTGTCCTGAGAAAATATCGCGGAATCGGGTCACAGCCTTGTGGGGTGGCTAGGCTTTCGGGGAAGATAGGGGCCTTGGAGGTGCCGATTTTAAAGAATTATGTAAGTATTCCAGATATTTTATAGTTGAAGGATTTATGTTGCGGAGAATATTTTGAGGTGTTTCATTACATACATTTCATGATGATCACGTAACCTCTCATAAACAACATCATAACTTCACGCCTGAAATCACAGTAGGGTTAGGCAGAAGTGTAACAATAGTCCACCCACATTTCGCCAGTTATGTTTTAAGTCCCATGTAATAGGGGCGAGCCTATTGGCATCCACCGGGCACAAATTCAGACTCCATGGCTGCTACTGAGAAATTCCTGATGGAAAAACCCAATAACACTTTGCCGACCTGGGAATCGAACCCAGGACTTCATGTTCAGGAGTCGCGCTTGTAACCGCTAGTCCAACGAGGCAGTCACCTCTTAAAAGGGTCAAGAATATTCATTGTTTTAAATTAATTGTTTCCTAGGTGATGTAATTTTTTCAATGGAATATTATTTCGTAAAGATGCTTTTTATTACTTTATGCAATTCTCAGCGAGTTCACGGTTTTGTAAACAATAACCTTTTGCTGATACAAACACATTGCAAATTCGATTGCAATGTATTATCAACCTCTCGCCTGTTCTAGACAACCTAGGGTGCGATTACACCAAAACTCACTAATCGCGTTTAACGCTGAACATAATATTTAACGACTAGTGAACTTCATTCTGTCTCTATCATCTTCAAACTCATTCATTCATCCTCCTGCCTGCCCTTATCCCAATATTTTTGGGGTCGGCGCAGCATGTTTTCTTCTTCCATATTACTCGTCATCTCAGCAGTCACCTCCTTTCTGGCCATTTCATCCTTCACACAGTCCATCCATCATTTCTTTGGTCTACCTCTACTTTTATACCTATCTACTATATACTCAAAACTTTCCTCACAACATATTTCTCATTCCTTCGCATCACGTGCCCAAACCACGACAACCGATTACTACACAACTTTTCAGTCATCTTCAAACTATTGAATCATTTTTTTTAAATGCGTTTAGTGATTGCATGTGCAAGTGAGCTGTTATTCCGGAATACTTAAAATTGCAGGTGGATCAATGACAAAGATAAAGTAACAGTGCTTAACCCGACCTACATTGATCCTACCCAAAATCTCAAGTTCCAAATCACAAAACCAACTTCATTTTCAAATCGAAAAATCTCCATACACTTTCCATTCGATCCTACATTTCCTCGCACCCGTCCGAGGTCGGATAAAGAAGATTTCCCGTGATATATTACTAGTACACGGCGACTAACGCTTTAGTTTGTGCACTGCTCTGCTATTACAGAAAGAGACAGGTTTTAAGTCAGCAGTCTGTTGGAAACTGGAATTATTATGTTGAAGCTTTTTAAAAGAGTAAATATGGAGTTTCTTGCCGGTTCTTCTCCATGGAAACGACAAACGAGAACCGTGCTCGACGTTTTATAAGTGCCCAAGTAGGCCTATGTGAAATAAAATATTTTGATTATGAAGAAGGGTTATGCGATAAACAAGAACCTTCTTTTTCGTGTGGTTAATGCCTAACCTGGTGTCACAGATTTTTGGCCGCTCATGGGCCTCTAACTTGGCTTTACATGCCGTCGAGAAATATCTTTAAGGCATGCTGGTTTGGTTTCCTCACGGTGAGGGGAACTCACCGAAGCAAGTGAAAAATCGAAGGTGCGTGTCTTGGGTTTGAAGTCGAGACCTATGACTTGGAAGTCGGACGGTCACACCACTAGGCTATCACTACTCAATAGAGATGCATGGTAAGGTGGAAGCAAAGGATCAGCGGGAATGCAATTTATCTCACACAATCATGATGATGTTTATCTTATAACTATTTTGTAAAAGGGGGTATTGGAATTATTTTTTCTTGTAAAGGGGGCGGTAGCCAGCGCCCACTAGGGGGCAGTACCCCTAGTGGGCCCCCATTGGGAACCTATTCTATATACCGATGCAAAACTGAACCACAATCGAAACTGAGCCACAATTAGAGCAATCATTGAAACTTCACAAATAGGACACTTTCGAACATTGCACGTATTTTCGGAGCTCAAAGCGACCTCCATATTTGAGCGTCAGCTTTAAGCCTGGAACTGGCATGGTTTATTTGGAGACTAGGTTTACAGATGTAGGTAGATACGGTACGGTAACAATTTGGTCTTAGAATGGTCTTGTGCATTTAGAGTAGCTACATAAAAGCTAAACTGTGACTAAAATGCTATAGCTAGAAGCACTCTTATATATTATTTATTCTTATACTATGATCGAGTTATAGCAACAATGCCTACTTAATTAATATCTTGCTTCAGTTAATCAGATATTTGTACTATATATAGCATTAATTTTTTCTCAGTCACCCAGATTCAGTAACCAACGAGAAACAAACTTTTTCAAGTGACATCAAACTAAAACATAAATCACACATACTTTAAGAGTAAACCTCTAAACATTTGATAAGCTGAAACTATGGTAACTAGTTTGACAACTGTTGGTAAAAGGTCAATGCCATAGACATAATTCAATTCAACAAGGAGGCTACCTTCCTGGTAAATGAAAAATTAGAAACCTGAAGCTTATTACATTAAAAAACCTGTAAGAAATAAGGCTGTATGTTTCAGTAGTGTCGTGGTGTCACGTGCCGGCAAAACCGATTTTATAGGAATCTTATGACCGGGTTGAAATGTTGTACATCTTTGTTTCTACAAGTGCGTTTTTTGTCTGTACAAAAATGTATTTTTTTCCTTTAGCGAAGAATTCGGAACAGAAAAGAACTTTAATTTTCGTAGCTTTTACCAATACCTCAACTTAAACACAATTTATAAGTCAGTAAAAGTAGTAATTACGTAATACCTACTTGTTAAAAAAGTGACTTAAACGCGAAGAACACACATAACTTTACATCGCCGACTTTGAACCAATACACCTAAGAGAAGTCAAATAAAGAAACAAATCAAACAAAAAAAAACACAGGCAACACTTTTTACCCCTCCTTCAAAATACTGGCTGTTATTTTAAAAACCTACAAATTAATTGTCAGCGCATAATGATGCAGAAAGACAAACAGACAGCTGGAACGTGACTGCAGTCGGATTCTGAAGCCCAGTAACGAGCCAAACCCGGAACCGGTTATAACTGGGTCACGCAGAAGTGTAGTTAACACTTGAAAACTAGTTTTTACCGCTCGGAACTAGTTTTTACCGGGATTTACCGCTGCCAACCGGATCGCGCCGGTGTTGTGTAAATAATAACGCGTGAGAGGGTTTCGTTGTCAACTGTTATTTTTTAAGGTTTAGTTATTTGTTAGATAAATTTATTTTCGCGGTTTTTTTGAAATATGAAAACTGTGAAATTTAATTTTATGTTCAGCATAGAGTTGAATGTGTTTTACGATTCAAAAATCTTATACACTAAAATCTTTTCGTTATATCTTCTGAGAATTTTATTCTCATATAAAATATTGAAAAAAGTCATAAAGTTACATCAAATCGTCAAAATACAATTTTCTTCTATTTATTTTATTCTTTGTATTTTCGACAGAGCTCTTACTTAAGACCTCACTAATGACTTCGATTCATATTACTTTAAGAATACAAAAATACATTCCCGAAGCGAAGACCAAAAATAACCAAATTAATATTAAGTAAATATGTTAGGGCCAACAATTATAATGTCTCTTTGTGGCTTTCTGATTCAATTTGCTAGATCTACTATAGTCGACTAATTGAATCGTTATTAATTTTAAATCTACGTAATTAATGTCCTCTGATAACGTAGTCAATTAATAATTATTCATGATATCTGTATTACAGAATTAGACAATAGAAACAGAAGGACCAAATGTTAATGGCAAGAAAAATCTCAAGATAAGATTAGAGCATGAAAAAATGGATGATCGTATTACTCTTGATTTCTTCTGAAGAACCAACTAACCCTATCAATTATCACCCGGAGTCTACAGATCCGTTAATCGACGCGGCCAATAGCCTGCCATAACAAAGGAATTATGAGACAAACCGGAATGTAGCAATAATCCTAGTTAGGAGACTTCCTCATTCCTATGAACTCTGCATACACCAAGGGCATCATAAATCATCATTCTCCTGTCCTTATCCCAATTTATTTGAGGTCGGTGCAGCATGTTTTATTCTTCCCCACTTCTCTATTCATCATCTCAGCAGTTACCTCCTTGCTGGCCATATCATCCTTCACACAGTCCATCCATCGTTTCTTTGGTCTTCCTCTACCCATCCACATTCATACTCAAAACTTTCCTCACAACATTTTCCTCATTCCTCCGCATCACGTGCCCTAACTACGACAACCGATTACCACACAACTTTTCAGTCACCAGCGCCACTTCAGTCACACGCCAAAGGCATCATAAATGTTTATTTAAATTCAATGATCATTTTTTTCTTAGCCTATATTGTCCCACTGCTGGGCAAAGGCCTCACCCATAGCCTTCTACCCTTCTCTCCGTTTGGTTTTCTCCGGCCAGTCTCTCGCAAACGCCTCCAAGTCGTCACGCCAGCGTTTTCTAGGCCTCCCTCGGCGACGACGCCCGTCTTCTGGCACCCACTGCGTGACGACTTTGGCCCATCGGTCCTGATGCATTCTACAGACATGGCCCGCCCAATCCCACTTCAACCTAGCAGTCGTATGGCCCACATCAGCGATTCCAGTTTTTGAGCGTATTGTAGTATTGCGTATTCTGTCGCTGAGTTTGATACCCAATACGCAATGATCATTAAAGTGGATTATTCACAATATACTAAGTTACTATTTATATTTTCTAAACATAACTTCAAGCTCCAACATCACACATGCAAATAAAATTATACAGTAACAAGGTTCCCATCTCAAACAAAGATAAATAACAAAAATAGCCCAAGCACACTACTTTCGCCGGCACAACAATGCAACGGGCCTCAAACAGCGGCAGGACCATTTGTCACAGAGCACGGCCGCCATCTGTCAAATAGTCAGCAGTTTTCCATTTTATCCACATAAAAAACTCTTAAAACAGAAAATAGGAATGCGGGACAAGAATATGGAGGGAATACAGATGTGACACCGGTTTTGTTTCGGTCGAATACGGGATTTTATTACGTGAAAGTCAGTATTTTTGTTGAGTAAAAGTTTTTGATATGAATAAATTGTGTTATTTCAATCTTCTTAGTGGTTTTCTGGACTTGATTTTATAGGGTGTGTTATGAATTTTCTGTGCCGATAAACAGAAAGATAACAATTTGTAATTTTGTTTTGTATTACTTTTAGAAGTTTGGAAGTTGATTGGCTAAGGCCAGAGTCTAGCATAACTTGCACCATTTACATAACATCACGCCTGTAATCCCCGAAGGGTCCGGCTGAGTTGTACCTTGTACACCCACACTTCGTCAGTTATGTTTTCAGTCCCATGTAATAGGGGGCGAGCCTTTTGCCATGAACCGGGCAAGATCTAGACTCCGTGGCTGCTACTGAGAAATTCCTGATGGAAAAACGCAATCAAACTTTGCCCGACCAGGAATCAAAGTCAAAGTCAAAGATTTATTTGCAGATAAATATGGTTACAAAAGTTCTTAAAATGTTAGGTAATAAATATTAGTAGCTTAGCATATTTAATCATAACATAGTGACATGCAAATTTTTGTTATAGGTAGGTACAATCGAAACCAGGACCTTTTGCTCAGCAGTGGCACTTGCGATCACTTCAACAACGAGGCAGTCAAGCTTTGAAATCCAAAGAATGCCAAAGAGATCAGACATACAGACAATTTAGCTAAATTAACAGCCACTTACACGTCCTAGCTATTACTGTACCTTTTCCACCAGCTCCTGGGCATAACCACAAACTTTTAAAAGATCCATTGACCTAAATAAAATTATCAGCCTATTTTTGGTCAGGAGTAAAGAGAAAAGAAAGGAATTTGGTATTAATGACGCCCTATTTTGTGGAGACCATCTTGTTTCAGGAAATTTTAACTCGGGTTAGTTTTAAGGGATAAGACAATGGCGGATTACCGTAATTAACTTTGATGTCCCAGGACCAAATAGAAATTGTAAATTGTATTTTTAAACTTCCACTGGCACTTACCTGATATCTTCCGTTCCAGGATATCCTCCGATATCGATTCGATTGAGCTTAAAATAAACAATAATCACGTAATATATCCTGTAAGTGGCAGTGGAAGTTTAGGTATAAACAGTGAAAGCTTAAAACAGTATTTTTAAAACTCGCCTATTACGGGACTTAAACATAACTGGCAAACTGTTATGTGGATGTATTATAATAAAAGGTACATCTCTTCCTAACCCACCTTCGCCATACAGGCGTGATGATATGTTTGAGTTCTTTTATTTAACTTTCAGAAGTAACTGCTGTCCGCTAATGCAATTTCAAACAAAATTAAAAAGTGCATGCAGTCGTTTAGTTTATAACAATAATCATAGCAATTAAACAATAATTGCATTTGGCAGTAGAACGAAATAAGATCGAGAAAGAAACTAAAAATAAAATTCTAAACTTTTTGGCAAAAAATCTTATTCACCTTTGTAACCTTGAACGATAGCATTCAAAGCACTTTAAAAAAATGTATCTGGTGACCGAAATGTGTTTTGTAGTACTCACCGCAGTCATAGTGAAACATGCAATTCTCGAATACTCAGACCATTTTTATTTTAAAATGTAAATCTCTCCACACGTTACCTGCATTAAAATAAAAATTAAAAGCAATGTGGCCTCGCACACAAAGAAGCGACGTAACGCTACGAACCTTTGTCTATGATTTCTCTTTCTCTCTGGCATTTTTCATTCAATTCTAACAATAGAACTACCCTCGATCCTCTTGTAAATTGGACCACACACCAAAAACGGAGAACTCAATTAAAATTCCAAAGGCGTCTGTATCCCACTTTTATTGCAGTAATTTTGTGAAAAAATACTACTTTTACTCCGGCTTTATGTGACTTTTAAATGGTATGTTGATTTTGTATTAACTAATTAGTTTGTGTTCGATTAACTTTTATGCTGAACTTTCTTGCTTGGAAAATGTGTTCGGTGTAACGTTTAATGGTTTATTGATTGTACTAGTAATAGTGGGTGCTTTCCACAAAGTTTTAATACAATATGGTTCATACATTACGAGTATAATTTATTAACGTTTAGTTGCTTGGTTTGGTGCAAGAAACTTTTGTAGTCGTTTTTCAACTAGTTTCCTGACACTAAAATGATATCCTTCGTATTACGCACATGGAGAATGTAATATACCCTGCCCGGCAGAACCTGGCCCGTAAAACATAGAATTGGTATACACTAAAACCGCGTGACGAGGCCGAAGCAGACTACCAAGGAAATGGCGCGATGACCAATGTCTCCAGAGCCTTACCTGGACTGGTGAAAAGAATAAAGGCAAGCACTTGCCCAGCAGTGGGACAGTAAAGGCCAATAATAACCATGAAAAAGAAACCTGATTTAATTGCCTGTCTCAACCACACGCAATAAACAAACTTGATTATCTATCCACCTCCTCCTGTTTAAGAAGAGACCCTAACTCCCTAGGCTAGTTACAAGCTGATATTATTATCATAAAGTTAGTCCCGAAGGACCAACTTAAAAGGGTAACATTTCAGCCGGCTTGTTACCAAACATGTCGTATTAAATGTAGTATCTTACACACACAATGTATGAACAAACCTTTGACCAACTCTGGTCCTAAGCTAACAGTATTTTTTCGCGGCCTAACCGGATATTTCCGGTTAAATTAACGTGACCCCCACTAAATTAGAGGCTCTTCGGTAAATCGGGGGCTCTACGTGGACTCTTTAAAAGCTTAAAGCAATTAGACCCAATTTGATGGGAATATGGCGTATTATAACAAATTGTAAGTGCGGTTGTCAAAGTATTAATATCCTTCTAATGGTTCCGTAATAATAAAACTAATATTTTGGAAATAAAACTAGGAATTATCTCCCTTTGTTTCTCTCGCGGTAAATCCAGCCACAAATTAATCTGAAATGTCACAGTCGCACAATATCAAACAAAAATCGACAATAGAAAATCTGCGATTCAAATTCACAGAATTCAAATGTCAGTGGCCATATTGGATTTTCAAATCGTTCAATGGGAATGACAGTGAACAAATCCAATGTTATAATACATCAGTTTAGTGAACGATGTCAACTGAGCTCTTTGATTATGTCAATAGCATTGACATTACAAATATCGTTGACATTTTGGTGGTTAAATAATTTTATTGAGTCGATCGACTGTGCAATGTTAATGGGTTTACAAGGTTTATAATTTTGGGGTTGATAATTGTGACAATTCAGTGAAGAGTAGATCAATGCTAACACGTGTGTGCTTTTAAAGGCGTGGTAACGTCAAGGGGATAGGCAGTATTAGGTTTTTTGTTGTAGTTCCTAATCCGAATGGTGATACAGATGTACAAAAATGTGTTGGCACTCGAATGACGTTAACGAAATGTATTGATAAAACAAGATGCCGGCTTTAGTTCCGATAATGACCACGAGGCAGAAGATCTTTGTACAGCTCACACTAGAAAACCAACTCAACTTCGAGAGTTAGCGAGCAGTTTCAACATAAGCATCTCCAAACTGAGAAACGAGGTGGTAACTAACCACTTTTTTCCCCAAATCGAATCGTTAGGACTCTTCACATTGTTTTTAAAATAAATTCATATGTATTCATGAATTCGTATATCAGCGGGTAGGCACATCCGTGTTTACGAACAAACTTTTAATTGCCATCCCTTGGCATCGCCGCTGTTGTAAAAACACTAACTTGTTGTTCTGGCTTAATGTGTCACTTTGAATGGTTCGCCATTAACCTACATGGCGTGTCAACGTCATTGCTTACGTCACTAGTTTTAGTATCGTTTTCTATCATTGTAATAGTCTTGTTAAATCGTTCCTGTTTTTCTTTCCTTGTCTTCTGAAGTCACAAATACCACTTCTGGAAAACGCGTTATTATTAACAGGAAGAAACTGTGTGTAGTTTTATCGACATACATCATAATTTGAATTACTGTTAACATCTTATTTTAGCTAATCAGTTCAAGGAACATTTTATTTCCAACGCTGTAGTTTTGATTTCCCGAATTCATTTTCAATTATAAGAACACATACTAATAATTTGATTATACGTAGATATAAACAAAACCATTATTGTGCAAAATATGTGGCTTGATGTTCTGTTTTTTGAATTATTCTATTCTACAATGGTCCCACGGACGGTGGTGAAGGTGGACAGGACTCCGGCCTCCTGTCCATGAGAGGAAGTGGGCCGTATCCACCTCCTCGTACCCTAGTTTGGGTTGGTATATGGTAAATGTTTCCAATTTTTCGTTCTAGTTCATACCAGTTTCCTCACGATGTATTTCTTCACCGTTTGAGAGCAGTGGTGATGAAATAAAGTCTACAAAGTAAATAAAAACTTTTTTGCAAAAAAAAAACCGACTTCCAAAAAAAACACTAAAAAAGTGGGAAATAACTTTACTTTCGGAAGTCGGTGACTTTGTTTCATTGACTTTTTTGCCACCGACTTCCGAAAGTAAAGTTATTTCCCACTTTTTTAGTGTTTTTTTTGGAAGTCGGTTTTTTTTTTGCAAAAAAGTTTTTATTTTACCCTTTTTAGTTCAAATTCCATCACACACAAATCCTTGTCAAGTATCAATTTCGCAATTTCTTTTACTTGGATGACATATTGTTTCCAGCTATTTTGATTTCAAAACCAAACTACTGAACCGATTTCGATGAAATTTCTATGGGACCAATCGGGAAGTAGATCCATTCAGATAAAAGAAGAATTTTTCAAATCGGTTCATAAATGACGAAGATATGAGGTAACAAACACAAAAATTTCCAGCTATTTTGATTTCAAAACCAAACTGCTGAACCGATTTTGATGAAATTTCTATGGGACCAATCGGGAAGTAGATCCATTCAGATAAAACAAGAATTTTTCAAATCGGTTCATAAATGACGAAGATATGAGGTAACAAACACAAAAATTTCCAGCTATTTTGATTTCAAAACCAAACTGCTGAACCGATTTTGATGAAATTTCTATGGGACCAATCGGGAAGTAGATCCATTCAGATAAAACAAGAATTTTTCAAATCGGTTCATAAATGACGGAGATATGAGGTAACAAACACAAAAAAAAAAAAAAAAAAAAAAAAAACATACAACCGAATTGAGAACCTCCTCCTTTTTTAGAAGTCGGTTAAAAAAAAACTATTCCCTAGTACCCATAAAATCAATTTACCATTTATAATACACAAGACCGGTAAAAGTAGGTGTAGGACCAAAATAAAACGCGGAAAACGTCAGAAAAAGCTGTGTCAGCTAAACCGTTCGTAATTGAATTAAATAAAAACACGGGACGGAACCATAAATATGTAGCGGGCATTAATATTAATGCGGCAAACTTTAGGAAAAGCTGGCTAAAAAAAATGGCTACATACAAACCGACGGCGCGTGCCGCGATTACATTGGTTTGAAAAATATATTATAGTTTTCGTTTACAAATTTATTGTAACGGATATACATCTACATGTGCAGAAATACATGTAAACGAAACGAAGGAGCCTGGATCTCACGACACAGGGAATCCTAGTGTGAGTTCCAGGAAGCAACGCATTCAAATGTAATTTTTGACATTAGGGACTGCCAAACTATTGCAGTTTTCAAAGGAAGAGTGAAAGAACATTATCTTTCCATTTCGTCATAGTTGCATAAGTATTAACAGATAGCTGCGTACCTATGTTTAAGTCCCTGAAATTATTGACATTCCCATCTCTTTATATTTTCGAAATTGCTGTTTTTGTTAAATCAAATATGTATCTCTTTAATAAAGTGTCCGATATCAGAAACCCGCCTATAAGGAAACAATATGTAAACATGCTACATGTTAGTGGTTATGACACCGCCTTATTAAAGAAAAGTGTTTTATGTATGGGCCCGATCATATTTAATAAAATACCCGATCAAATAAAAACACAAGCTATACCAGTCTTTAAAAAGAAATTGATAGATTTGTTGACTAATAAATGTTATTATTCAATTTGCGAATTTTTAAATGATAAATACTTAAATTAATCCTGACAATTCTGTACCTATTCCTAACAATTAATTCAATCATGACATACTAAATTAAACACTAATTAACCTAACTAAAATGCTATTGACTTGAAAAATAATGTTATTGCTATCGACTGGATTTCTTTCTAATAATTTCACTAATATAATATATTTATAAATTTAGTTAATCATTTATTTTGACATTGTGCTTGTATTATGCTTGTGTTATGTCCGTTTTAATTGAATTTAATTTCTTTTATGAAACTGTTTTGCATGCCTTAGTTAAGGTAGAAAGTTTAAGGCTCACTTTTATGTTAAATAACATCCATTTCTTGTACCAACTTTCTGTGCAAATAAATGACTATTCTATTCAATTCTATTCTATTTATTATCATCTATTTTTATTGTATTTATACGTGTGTAAGTATATTCTTATATTGTATATTATATTTAAAATAGTTATCTCTTTTATGTTTTATGTATTCCATTTTCTCTTCTTCTTTTTACACACTTTGTCTACATCTCTTTTTTTAGTATCTTCTTTCGCAGGTATGCTGGAAGATATTTCATTAGAAATAAGCATTACCTTTGTACTCTTTTCTGTTCCTTTCTTGATTATTTAGTGTGTACATAAATATATACTAATATTATAAAGCTGAAGAGTTTGTTTGTTTGGTTGAATGCGCTAATCTCAGGAACTACTGGTTCGAATTGAAAAAATATTTTAGTGTTGAAGGCTATAGGCTAAAACATCGAAACTGCGACCAACAGAAGCGGAGCATTCATCAAAAATGTTACGCAGAGGAAGTTACGCCGGTCAGCTAGTTTTTAATATAATATATAAATAAATAAAAACACCCCAACAAAGAACATTGACAACTACGCCACTAATCAGTAAAGAGGCTTATCGATCCATTGCCATCCGTCCCTACTACACTTGAAAAAAAGATATATTGTATTTTTTGTGAAGACGCGTCGTAATCCTCGGTAGCCGAATTGAAGTGGCTTCAAATCGAAGCGGAATGACAGAAGGCCTGAGCGAAACAAATCCGGCTAGTAAAGAAAGTGTTCTATGTGTATGTCTATAAAGTATAAAGTAGGGCAGAGAACGGTTGTAGAAAATGCTGTTTAACTTTATGACGAAAATTATCATTATTAATAGTTTAAACTGTTTGTGTATTTTTCTTGGCCTTGTCGACAAGTAACTATTCTGTTTTCCTCCATGATGCTAAAAAACGGCTGTTTCTATACAAAACTGCAATACCTACAAGGTCAAAATGTTTGGAACAGCTGTTTTTTTATTACTGATGAAAAATATCTATGTCCCCCACAAATGGTTCAGAATGATGTACTGTATCCGTGGTAACCTTTTTTAGCGCTGGTGTCCCTTCCACCTTGTATATTAATTTAGGACATTAACACCCGTATCTATAAACAAGTCAAAATGTTTACATATAAAAATCGTATCTTAAATAATGACATGTACTCATTTCATTATTTAAGATACGATTTTTATTATGTATTTTAATAATTGCTTGAAGTTAGAACTGTAAAATGTTAGGATTCTTATTTTTGCTTTCTTTTACGGTTCTTACTTCGTTTAAATACTTGTCTATTGCATAAAAAATTGCACCAGTAATTACTTAAGCTCAAGTACTTAAATACTTTAACTTGACTATAGATAGGGGTGTAAAAGGCACTTGAATCTAGTTGCTCATCCCCCAAGGTAATTTCGTACAGTGAAGAATGAGCAAGACCACCATAGTTACTCTGTTAATACGTTTTCCTATCATTGTATACTCTTGAGTCTTTGTAATCTAAGAACTGTTGAGTTTGTTTGTGCATTTTCCTTTGCTTTGTCAACAAGTAAGTATTCTGTTGCTCCCCATTACGTTGCGAGTGAGTCATGCGTGCTGTAGCCACTCGTGTAACATTCCACCATCTTTGTTTGTGCTCTGTCTAGACATGTGTCGTCTCCTGTGCTAGAATAACACGAGTATCTATGTTTATACAATGGAGACTTCTTCTTCTTTGTCGTGTGGTTAGTGCTTAACCTGATGTCAAATAACTCTCAGGCATGCTGGTTTCATCACGATGTTTTCCTTCACCGAAGCAAGTGATAATTATACAATACGCACATGATTCCGAAAAATCAAAGGTGCGTGACTTGGGTTCGAACTCGAGACCTATGACTTGGCAGTCCGACGGTCACACCACTAGGCTACATACAAGTAGCGAGTTAATATTTTCTTGAAAACTTTTATTAGTTATACACGTAACTTAGTGTGGAGCAACTGGGAATGATTTCATGGTATTATGATTCATTGTATGTATATCAAACAAACTCTGTGGTTCATTCATGATAATTACGTAGTAGGTAAATGCAAATAAAGTGGACCTTAATTTCTTTGTATCTCGTTCAAAAGTTAACTGTATTCCTAACTTCGCAATGTTTATTGTAGATTAACAGAAAATATAAAGGAACCATAGTTTTGTACACGTTACCGCTAATACCAAGTGACACCCAAAATGAATGCCTGAACATTAATACACTTTTGGACTTTCAACAATATAATAAAGAGCTTTAATTTTATTCATCAATGTAAATGCCACCTACTGTTAATTAAGACTAGAGTTGTTAATCAGTTACAACAAAGAATCTATGCAAGAAAATATAACACGGCACTTAACAAGTCACGTTTTGCAACATCTTAACCGGCTGTAACAAATAAAGCCGCTTAAACCACTGCACGTCTCAAAGCACCAATTCGTTTACTCCTGTTTCCTCGAAAGCTATAATTCTCAATAAAAATTGTGTCAGCGCTACATTCAGCCATCCAGCTGGAACGATTAAAGAGGAACAGATAACCGCAACAATCGCGTATATTGATCGCACACTGAGGAAACGTACGATATGTGCCAGTGGGACGAGAGAACATGAAAAAGTTTCAATTATATTTGAACGTTGTTGTAGAGAAGAATATTTGTTCTCATCGCTTACAAATAGCCAGGAACCAGAAAACTATGTATTGATAAGAATGTTTTGTGTGAACTGTTAAGCATTAAGCATTGGGAAGTCTTCCTGCACCCTAAAAGATCAAATGTCTTCTTGCATAGTACATGAAAAATATATATATATTAAAATAACGTAGTTTGCGAATTTTGCTACACAGCATGATAATCATCATCTGCCTGTCGGTGTCGGGGTCAGAGTCCAAGCTACCGGTGGTTAGGGCTCCAGAGACAAGAAACTCCTCACAATGCGGGCCGTATCGAGGAGGACTGCCTTCTGAATCAGGCTTTTGATCCAACCGCATAAGGAGAGCCTCGAAAGAGTTTTGTCGAAGCTCTTCGCCATAAGGCCATTGGCTGTTCTGACAATCGGCACAATGATAGCCGAGTTTACATTCCATATGTCGACGACCTCGTATGCCAAATATCTTGAATATTATATTTATCTCATGATACTTGAGCACGTTTTATTTCTCCCATGCCATGTCAGCATGATCTATTCTCTTATAATGCTGATACGCGAGAAAGAATGAATACATAGTGTAACTGTACGCATACATACAAGAATGTCCATGTAAATGTCACGTCCAATATATTATAGTGCTGGACACTTCTCAAGTACGATTGGAGAGACAGACGGTGAAGTGTGATTGAGACTGGCCCTTAATCACTGGACCCATTAAGACCTAACCGGAATAGTGCTAATTGTTAGCACTATTCTGGGGTAGGTGCTAAACTTAAGTGGTTGTACCTTCTCAAATGTAGTCTTTAATAAAGACCTCTGCTCCGGTGCTGCAAGTGCCAAACTCACTCAATTTAAATTGTAATCGACACAATAAGAATAAAGAACTCTAAGACGTCTGTAATATGGCTAGCTTTGCGTAATTCTAGTAAAAAATCAAAACTGTCTTCCTCTACGACTCTTATCCACCACGCCCGCCCCTTGCGGTTTGGTGGATGTCACAAATATCTTCCAATTTCTGGTTTTAGAATATGCCGGTTTCTTCATAAAGTTTTGAGAGCTTTAGTGATGAAATACCTAAATAACATTCCTGCAAGTCAAATGCCTGCCTAATAATTTTCGCGCCTGCATTGTATAAGAAGAGCCTTTTTGTCGTTCTGTCTTGCCTTGTGATAATAACAGACTGGTATTTAAAAAAAACCGACTTCCAAAAAAACACTAAAAAAAGTGGAAAATAACTTTACTTTCGGAAGTCGGTGCCAAAAAAGTCAATGAAACAAACCATAGTCACCGACTTAAAGTAAAGTTATTTTCCACTTTTTTTAGTGTTTTTTTAGAAGTCGGTTATTTTTTTGCAAAAACGTTTTTATTTTACCCTTTTTAGTTATCGCATCACACACAAATCCTTGTCAAGTATCAATTTCGCAATTTCTTTTACTTGGATGACATATTTTTTCCAGCTATTTTGATTTAAAAACCAAACTGCTGAACCGATTTTGATGAAATTTCTATGGGACCAATCGGGAAGCAGATCCATTCGGATAAAAGAAGAATTTTTCAAATCGGTTCTTAAATGACAAAGATATGAGGTAACAAACACAAAAAAAAACATACAACCGAATTGAGAACCTCCTCCTTTTTTTGAAGTCGGTTAACCAAGTGTCTCGAAACCACAACCTACAACTCGATAAGTCAGAGCCTACCACTGCAATCCCGATAACAATACTCCCATTGCATTTACTAAGTAAACTACACACTAACTAAATACTAGAACGACATAAATCTAAACCAATCCTCGAAAGCTGTAGCAACTAGTTTAACATACGAGATAATTTCAAAGTTCGTCCAGTTTCCGTACAGATTTTAATCACGTCGCATGCTTGCAGCCGTAATATTGTATCTATACGTACATGTAAACATAGATAGCTAAAGGATATCACTCTTGGGGGAAGCGACGTCGCTCAGTTTGAGTGAAAAAGGTAGGCTGGCTGTACACCTGCGACTGAAGGCATTTAAATACAGCGTGTACCATTAAGGTGTGGTCATATTCAACTGTACGGTACTGATCATCAAACTGAACTATTTCTCTATGGAACTATCATCGTTATCGCGAAAAATGCTCATACAATATTTTAATACGTTCACAACCCGAATGTATGAGACACCTTTCTGATACATGCTGTACTTACGATAACAGGACAACGCGAACAAAATCGCATGAGCCAACTGGTTGATGTCGGTAACGTGTCAAACTTTGTGATTATGTCAAAGACTCACTGATCCCATGATCACAGTTTTTCTAAGACATTTCCTCTGATAGCCTTTCTATCTATAGTATCTTAAATCTCTTTTCTTGCGTCTGAAGTTGACAAAGTTTTTTTTTTATTATTAATTTTGAATTCCCGATATTTCGGCGCAATATATTGTTATAGTGCACATGGTTATTATATTTTTTTTTTATTAAGACTTTATGCACCAGTAAAAACTGTACAAAGGCGGACTTAATGCCGAAATATCCCGTTTTATGTGTTAATGGTAATTTTAGTGACATGTAATTTTTTTTTTTAGTTTTTCATTTTTAAATAGGAATGAGTTTCGTGGCAACAAAAAGTAAGTTTGTTATTGAGTTGTTTTAATTTAGAGTGAATTTTTGGTGTAGCCTTCCGTTAAATATTTACAATAGCTGCGTCTAAAAGGACCAACTTTTACGCAGTTAAACCTACAGCGGCTGTCCTATTAATTTCACCATCGGTTTTCGCCGGATTTTGGGTGGTCGAGTAAAAGATAAGGCATAACTCCTTCAAATGTAGCGACACTCATGTGATTTATGTCCATTTTAATTGACTTCAAAAAAAGGAGGAGGTTCTCAATTCGGTTGTATTTTTTTTGTGTTTGTTACCTCTTATCTTCGTCATTTATGAACCGACTTGGAAGTCGGTGACTATTGTTGTTTCATTGACTTTTTGCCACCGACTTCCAAAAATAAAGTTATTTTCAATTTGTTTGTTTTTTTTTTTTGGAAGTCGGTTTTTTTTTGCGTAAAAGTTTTTATTTTACCCTAAATATTGTGTCTGCTTCGCGAACAAAGAAATCATATATACCCATACTTTAACCCCAAAAAGGACTGCATTCACGAGAAAACTCCCAATTGAAACACTATTTAAGACTAAATACAAATACCTAAAACGCAAAGCTCAACGTTCATCAAAGTTCAACACCAATTGCAGCCAGTCTCACTTGTGTGGGGAACCTAAGAACGTCTGAGGGGCAATATTTGTCATGCCAACTCATATCCTAGCAGCTCTACGCACACATTGCGAAGGAGAGCTGAGTTTATACGGCGAAGGCCTGCAAACTTGGGCTAGATTGAAAGAGGCTTGCGTATAAGTTTTAGTTGGTCTGGACTATGTTTTGTGGGGTTTTCGTTGGTGGGTAACGTGAATTAGGATGTCTGTAATGATGCTGGTTTATGGAACTTTAGTTTGATTTCTCGTTGTATCTTCGAGGAACTAAATAATGGACGACTTTTGGCTGATTTTTTAAAAAACAACACACAAACAAATTCGTAGCGTTAAAACTACTATCTGTTATGATTAAGTTGACATTTATTAAATTAAGTTGACTTTTCATAGATAAAATTTAACAAACATAACACAAACAGCAACTTTCTTAACTTCATCATACATTAATTTTAATGTGCGCACATCCTTATGAGTATTAATTTAATTAGTCTAATAATCTCATTTCAGAAAATAAATATACGCAGCTCAGATGTTTGCTGTGCCAACTCGTATCCGGTGGAACGCACACAACACGTAGACATATACAAACACGTATACATACTCGTATATAGGCACATACACATGTACCGGAATATACGAGTTTGTACAGTGAAGGAGTCCTGCAAACGTGTGCTATATTAAAAAGTGTCCTCATTTCGTCGTGTCTCACTCTTCACACACACATCTACATAGCTTTTTCCCAACTGTGTAGGGTCAGCTTTCAGTATAATCGGTAAGTCTTTGTATCTGCTGGTCTGTGTGTTACTTTTCACACAGCTTGGTCAAAAGATATTCTGATATACACACTGGCAGAGCCCCAAGCAATAGCTAGTATTCCATAAAGGTGAGTCGAGACCTCCTGCATTTGGTTTTTCACAAATAAAAAAAGACTGTAAATCTTCTGTTTAGTATCGAATCGAGATTCTACTCTTTACTTTAGGGAAATCAGTACCAACTTTAGGTCAACAAAGACCCGTAAAACTCAAGATTCAAGTGAATTACAAAATATATGTATCTTTAGCATATAACTAAAAGATTCGTTTTCCGATGACTACATCACACACTTGTCTTGAGTTTTTGACCATAATTGGCCGCTCAAAAACAATATTTTCCTGAAGAATAAAGACATCTATGTATACTTTTTTCGCATTTTATTTTAATTACTGCGCAGCACACTGCTATCGTAATAGTTATTATTTTCTGAAAACCGTGCCAACCAATGTTCCCTTTTTCAATACACTAATCCTACTAACCAAGCCCTTAAAACATAATTATCTCCATTTACCTCGATCTTTGTGATCAGTCGTAACAATAAACCCAGAAACTAAGCAAATAAATGTGACACGATACTGCGTCAAAAGAAACGTTACAACAACACCAAGGTTACCATTTCAAAATGTGAAAAGTCCTGACAAAAAGCGAGACATTTGCCAAATAAGACGGATTTTCCTTTTTTTCTTATCCAACATTCATAATAATTACAAATCCTCCGTAGTTGAAAAGTCCAGACAAATGACAAAGTCCGCAAGCACGGTCAAAAGGCCGGACATGTCCGGTCTTCTACTTTGCGTTTCAATGGTATGGTTCAAATAATGTATAGCCCAAAATTCAGCTACGCAAACTTCGCTTACTGATGTATTCATAAGATCACCAAGTACTTAGGTGTCTGGGCAAATACAACACGTCGGACTAATCCGGACGAGTGGCAACCCTAAACACAACAGACATCGTAAAACTTTGACAACTGTTACACGTCTAATTTGACGTATTATTTCGGTATGGTAAATAATCAATCGTTAAGTGAGATTTGTAGAGGACGTTGTATGTAAATCTTCTAGCTTGAATGAGATTTATCGTGTTACATTTTATTTCTATGGTTTGAGGAAAGGAGCGTGAGGAGCTCCTGCCTCCGACAGCACGTTAAGCCGTTGGTCCCGGCTGTCATTTGTAGATCTTCGACAGTCGTTACAGATAGTCAATGGCCAGAAAGTCTAGCAACCAGTCTTACCAAGGGGTATCATTTTACTCAGTACTAACTGGGTTGTTCAAAATAGAAAATCAAACAGCGCAACTTTTTGTAAGTGAAAACTGGCAGTATCCGCCTAATCTCATGTATATTCCAACTATATAACCTAACCCCATACAAAATACTTTCTAGATACCTACTTTAGATAGTTTAGTCGCTTAAGATTAAACTTTGCAAATAGTTAAATGAACATGAATAGAAAATTGAAAAAGAAAGTGAAACTTAAAACCTTTTTGCTGACGTAAAGAAAACAGATTAAAAGGTGCTTTTGTTAGAGAATTCCCGTCTAGGAAATCTTTATTCGCAGAATTCCTTTGCTATTAATAACAGATGTTTTTTTTTTAAAAAAAAACCTCTTTAAAATTTACGCTATATCACGATTTTTTTAATCGAAAATTATTGATACAACTATACTAATATTATAAAGAGGTAAAATTTGTTTGTATGTAAGGGGTAATCTTCGGAACTGTTGATCCGATTCTAACATTTTCTTTCACTGTTAGAAAGCTACATTATTCGTGGGTGCTATAGGCTATAAAGTATATTTATATCATGCGTAATAGCCGAGTTATCACTATTTTTGCGGACGAAGTCGCGGGCGAAGTGCTAGTAACCAATATTTAAAAAAAAAACTCGCAACTGGTGTGTGAGTATTACCAGATATATTATATTAGAGAAGGAGTATTTAAGTTGGCGTTCTGTAATTCCTGCCATCCCCCATGGGAAAAATATGTTAGCTTATTTACAAATGTAATATTGAGAAAAACTCTAGTTAGAAAATAAATGAAAAGAAAAAGTTTCTTGCTACAAAACAGTGTTTAAAACCGATCAGTCTTGAGACCACAACATAAATCTAACCCTCCCTAGCTAAAACACTTAATTATTATCACTGAAAGCCTCACAAAAAAAAAATTTACGAAATGATACCCTCACAATCAATCGTAAAACAGAGTTGAATAAAATTAGATCCACAAATAAATCAAGACTCCCTTCGAACCTCTATACTTAGACCTTATGCGTGACCTTGCAGCGAGGTAGCATACGAAAAGGCCAGGTTGTTCGCAATTTGATTGAATACTTTAGCGCTGTGTTACGAAGCGCCTCCGTTCAAGGTCATAGGTCGCTGAAACTTGTTAGTTATGTACGTGATATTAAAGTTAGAATTTCAAGAAAGAGGTTTTGTTTTAATTTTAAAGGATTAGTTGTTAATAGAGGTATGAATACAAAGCAAAGGCGTTTTTTCGGGCCCACTTATTATCACAGTGTTCCAGCAATCGGATGGTTTTAGGATAATTATGCTAAAGGCCTTTCTTCATGTCATGCATGGAAGAAACATTAATCATCTTGCTTTCAGACTGTATTCAAAGTAATAGTTCAAAAGACAAAATCACAAATCACAGCCCGTTCACACGGCTTCCGTCATAAAATACGATACGTCATGACGGATGGACGTTCACATTGCATACGGAATCGTGTCTTATCACGATCCGGTAAAAAACACGAATTGGTGTCACATTAGTTCCGTGATTTTTCGGGAGCGAACGCATCGGAAAATTACAATCCGTGTTTTTTGACGTACCTGATTTTTAAAAGAAGTTACGTTATTTAAGACGTGTCCGTCATTTTTCACGACTCGTGATGCGTGTGAACACGGGCATTTATAAAGCATTGCCGCCGTCAAAAAAAAATTACGAAAGACGATAATTCAAAAAAAAAGCGATGCGTTTTCGTGTGATCGGGCTGTCATTCGAATCAATTCACAAGACAGACAAATGTTGAAAAGTTTGGGGCACACTTTTACACAGCATTGGGGCACAATAAAAAAATATTATCAGCTTAGATCCATAAAAACCAAGTCCCCCATTAACCAAATAACCTAAAAAAACTTTCATAACCACAACCCCAAAATTAGCCCTAAAACATCTAGAATATAGATGAAACTAATAATAAATTGATTGATAACCGTCTATAAAGCGGGCGGATCAGTAAGTTTCGTGTGTCAATAAAAACGGTTGCACGCGAACTCTGAAACAAGATGGCGGCCGGCGGCCATGACGGGTCACGCAACCACATGAGATTTTGTTTTGTAATCATTTGATAAGTTCGTGTGAGTTATTATTGTGAATAGTAATGCTGTAATGAGCTTTCACTTTGTTTTCGATTGTGTGTGTTGGGTAAAAAGGAAGTCGTCTGTAAATTAGGCCCCGTTCTCGTGAGAAACAGTCTAAGGTTGGCCGCTGCAGATACAACTCGGTCCGTTTGGGGTATTCCGAAGAAGCAGGTGCGACTGCGGTGCCTCAATACAAACTATAGCTCACCTCCTGTCCTAATATATGTGTAATTCGATCTGCACTTTGAGGGACCTGTCTGTAGCCACCAAGAACGCCGTCGAGGTGGCAGAGTTCTGTTCGAAGCTTAATTGACAGCAATAAAGAGAATCATCGGCACGACGACGAAGAAGAAGAACCAATCTAACCTTTACGAATAAATTGCGGACTAGCAGACACCAGACATGGGCAGATTCTTAATACATTATCTGTCCAAAGTCAGGTGACCGGAGTACGCAGGAAGACCAATCAAGCTATAATAAACCAGTTTATGCGCAGCTCTCGTTCTACAGGAAATCTATTCAAAGCGAGGCCATGTTATACTGGAAATGTATAGCTTGTGTTTCGCCGTGTGTACGTTCCGCAGTCTAGCCATACCGATTTAACCGAATTAAAAAAAAATCTATAGTGTAGGTCAAGAAGTAAGAGTGGTCATAATCCTCTAACCAATATTTCTTTTTACGGTGCAGCCAACGTGAATATTTCATGTACCTGCGATTCACCTATTGAATTGTGAATAGTGAATCTCTAGCATGTTTTTTTTGGTGATTTGTTCGCCTCAAAACTACGCGATGCGTCATCCAAAAATATGCTAAACTGAGATTCAGCGAATCTCACGCAATTTTTATTTCGCTCCGTTTCGCATTCCCCACCGGTGCTAATTTTGTTAATGTCAATAAATGATTCACAATTAATTCTGATTTTGTGCCCGCTTGCTAAATTAGCGTGGATGGTTGCAATTTACATCACCCCCCCCCCCCCCTTATCAGCGATTCCCGACCTTTTTATACGCCATCATGTTTGTTTTGTGCTATTTCTTGAATATTATATACATTTACACACACATAGATCTTAAACACGAAAGTTAATTTAATAAGTTAGTAAAAAAAATTATGTATTTGTAACCCTAGCGATTATTTTCACTGTATTGTATACTTAAGCTAATCTATGTACAGCGTTCTGGGCTGCAATCTATACTAATATTATAAATGCGAAAGTTTGGATGGATGGATTAATGTTTGCTACTCAATCACGCCAGAACGGCTGAACGGATCTGGATGAAATTTGGCACAGAGATAGATTATAGTTTGGAATAGCACATACACATAGGCTAGCCCGGTAGGACGAATCCGTGTGTCAATTATCGAACTCCACACGGACGAAGCCGCTGGCATAAGCTAGTATTGTCTATAATTTTTATGTATTTCTTGTTCATATTTTTTATATTGTAGCTGTTTGTTGTACCTCGTGAATAAAAATAAAAATCATCGAAATATATTTAAATGAAGTAATCTAAACGAGTTAATACAGCCAATTACTGTTCGCATTTCACGCACAAGCATAAATCATTTACAAATGTCACACGAGTCCATTTATGCCTAAATTCGTTTTAATAAAGTTTAATTTTGTATGGAGAGGGTTCGCGTTTCGATTATCGCGGTCAAAGTGACAGATTAATCGTTAAGTTTTTTTTTTTTCAGTGTCGAGGTTCACGGCTGATCAGTGATTGTTTTCGATGTGTTTCCCGAAATTTTCGACTGTTGGGAAATGTTGGTAATTTCCTGGTGAAATATTTTATCGTAATAATTTGAAAATCGAATAGAAATATTTATGTCACAATAGTTGTAATGTTCACTTTTGGAAGTTATGGACTTTTTTGTCGTTTATGACTGACGTCATTATTTTTTATCGCTAGTTTTTAGAAGTATTAAAGGCGCTTAAATAAAGCGCTGATTTTCAAGTTTACTTCAAGTTAACTTTACTCAACTTAAGTGAAACCTGCAAATAAAACATGAAACAGATGGAAGGTTGATTAAATTAACTTATACCAACAACTACTACATATTTACTCCACAGGACATGAGCCTACAATTACACCTTACCTCAATAATGAAGAATGTACGCGCTTTTTCTTTCCTTAGCCTATGTTGTCCCACGGCTGGGCAAAGGTGGGGCCCTCCATAAACTCAAACTCGCAGCATTTATTTCAAATAGACCCATGACAGGCACTTTTGCATAGTCAAAAACAAGCTACCTACAGTCCAGTCACAGGCATAATAACTGTGAAAGGACTGTAGTTGCCCATTCCAGAATCGTAGATCTCATGGAGAAGAATGGACAAGAAACTCCATGGACACACTTTTCAAATCAAGTTACATATTACACAGTCCTGGGTACAATATTGTTGCTTATGTGAGCACAATGTAGGAATAGAAAAAAAAAACAATTGAATTTTACCGATTAGGATAAGGTACACATCACTACATGGTACAAATATTTACAAAAAAAAAAAATGCGTCTAATCCATAGCCTTCCACTCTGCTCTACGTGTGGTTTTCTCCAGCCAATCTCTTACAAACGCGTCTATGTCGTCACGCCAGCGTCTTCTAAGCGAATGTACGCGCGTACATACTTAATTAAAAATAATTTGACTTCCCTTAATTACCCCTCCTTCGCAAATACTGTTAATAAAAGTCAGAAATATGAATTTGAATTGATACTCGAATAGACGGAAGTCCCAAAGACTTTGCCAGTTATTATAATTAAGCACAGCAATTACAAACGCCTGTTCATAATTATATGACAAATCTTACGCACGCGGACGTAAAGACCAGTTTCATGTAAGCTCTCTCCATAATCATTACGACACTAATAAGCTCCACAAATTACTTTGTCACAAAATCGATATCACAAACCGCCTGAATATATAACACAATTCAAATTTAGATTACCATTACCGCCATCAAAACACAAAACTATTCCACGCAACATTAAACCTTATTACTTTGTAATAAAGTTTAGAATCCCGTAGAGTAATCTAAGTTGGCCCGAGCTGGTAATAAATTTAAATAATTTAAATTTGTTGTAAGAGAAACTGTAACAAAGCGGTTGTTTCAAAAATATCATATTTCGTTGTTACTACGACGGTTTTGTTGTAACTTGTAGCTTGGATTATGTTTAAAACTGTTTAAAACTCTTTTATTTGAAATAAGCATTCGTTTTGTAAATTATTTGCGTAAAAGAAAAATGTAATACAAAACTAAACAGACAAACCTATCTCATCAAAACAGTCATGTTGCTTTAATGATTAGCGAGTCACAGGCTCCATCATGACAAAATGTTTGGATAAGACACACACACAAGCTTTTACACGAGATAACATCACGCTTGTAATCATAGAAGAGTTAGGCAAAGGTGCTTCTGTTGTACGTGAACACACATTTCGCCAGTTATATTTAAGTCTCATGAACTAGCGGGCCCGCCTATTGCCGTCAACCGGGCACAAATCCAAACTCCGAGCCGTTACTGAAAAATTCCTGATAAAATTCAATAGCACTTTATCCGGCCAGAGAATCGAACCCAAATCCATGATCAGCAGTAGCGCTGCGATCACACGCCTTACGAGACTATTGTTTGTTTCATTGACTTTTTTGCCACCGACTTCCGAAAGTAAAGTTATTTTCCACTTTTTTAGTGTTTTTTTTTTGGAAGTCGGTTTTTTTTTGCAAAAAAGTTTTTATTTTACCCTTTTTAGTTATCGTATCACACACAAATCCTTGTCAAGTATCAATTTCGCAATTTCTTTTACTTGGATGACATTTTTTCCAGCTATTTTGATTTCAAAACCAAACTGCTGAACCGATTGCGATGAAATTTCTATGGGACCAATCGGGAAGTAGATCCATACAGATAAAAGAAGAATTTTTCAAATCGGTTCATAAATGACGAAGATATGAGGTAACAAACACAAAAAAAAACATACAACCGAATTGAGAACCTCCTCCTTTTTTTGAAGTCGGTTAAAAAGCAAGCATGTGATAGAAAATTACGACCAAATCAAACAGCGCACGGTTTTATACCAAGCTCAGGACCAATTCGAAATGTTGCCCAAAATCAAATCCTGGCTTCAATAATAGTAAATAGGTTAGACCATAATTCGCTTAAGGGATATGTAGGCTGTGTTACTCAGCATTAATATACTGGAGACATTCCAGATTCGCTGAATTGGGATATATATCGAGGTCACTGAGACGCCATAGTTGCCATCTGTCTGTATATATGTATAATTTACTTGTATATATGCAATATATTATTTGGAAGGAGACGTATTTATTCATGCAGAAAGATAAGGCGTCCTTATTCATGTTTATCTATCTTAATTATTCTTGGGTAGATCGGATCTTTCTGATTTGCATTGAGACTGTCTTTCATCCCAGACTAAACTAGAGTCTATTCAAATCCATGTTTTCAATATATATTATTTCCAATTAAATAAATAGCAATCGTAAACGAATGTGAATGAAGTTGATTTTATAATGACTGATAGATACTACTGAAAAAGTCATGTTAAGTTACAGCGCAAACTGAAATTTATTAATAGGAATAATAGCATTTTTTTTCCAAATACTGTAGTTTTGCATCCTCGTCAAATTCAAGGAAGTAACTATGCTAATGATTCTCGACCCGAATCAATAATAAAATAAGTAGGTAATTTTTCATATTTTTTTCACAATATCGGAAATCGGTAAGTTTACACCACCCCGTATTAAAACGCAGCCCGTCTAATACTAGCCCTATAACCGCGTTTTCACACACACAAACATAAGCAGACGTTTATTCGATAAACGGGTGATTCTCCTCTTTTGAGAAGGGCTTCATTCTGAAATAGTGTCAAATTGAAACAAAAAAAAAAGCAACGTTTATTATTATTAACCAGGTACCGCTATTTATATTGATTATTTACGTCTTCTATGACAACCTCCTGAATTTTGACGAGGATGCAAAACTACACCTTGTAGTTAGGTTATTGTAAACGAAAGGTACACAGAAGAAGCAAATGATTTCATCTTATTGAACACTAGCTTTTGCTCGCTTCGCTTACGTTATGTACGTAAATTAGTCCACGGGAACATTTTAAATGTATAAATGTATATGACACTCAGGGATAACGTAACTTCCCATAAATGAAAGAATTTTCGGAATAGGATCAATAGTTCCGAAGGCTAACCTTCGGAACTATTGAGCCTATTCCGAAAATTCTTTGAAAATTTCTTTGAAAATTTGTTTGTAAGTTTGTATGTTGGGGCTAACCCCAACATACAAACTTACAAACAAATTTTATCTCTTCATAATATTAAAGCAAATGGATGTTGAGCCACAGAATACATAATAGTAAAAGGCTCAGAAAAGAAATGAAATGAGAATATCGTGTCGTGAAAGCCCATTAATATCATCCGCTGCACATGGGCCTTCCATGGACCGCCATTATGAGCACTGAAACCATAGTGCCATACTATAGGCCTATAGGGGAATTCAAAGTATGCTATTAGTAATATTGTTTTAATATTCAGGCTTGTGTGTTAGTTGTCCCAAAATGTTTCAATAAGCAGACAAGAACTCGTTTAAAAAGGACAATGCCTTCATTTCATTTAAAATTATCTCTTATACGCCTTTTACTCGCTACAAAAGTAAAGAGATAATAAATTGCCGACTAAATAGGGTAAAAGTAACTCCCATTTACCCAAAAAGAAATCTAGGTTACCCAAGTTGACCCTAAACCTCCAGACAAAATGTTCCATTGACCCCTTTATAGAAAGACTTTCTGTATTCTTGTGAACGATTTGGCACAATAAATAATGGTCCGTTCTTTGTAGCAAATAAACGTGGATTGGGAACGAGACTGGGAGTGAATGAAAAAAAAAACATTTTATTTCAATTACAAAGGGCATTTTGATACATATTATTGGAGATCACCTTTTAAGCAAAGAGTTGCTTGTGTTAAGAGACTCCGCGCTTCCACTTGTTTATGCATTTTTTTACATTTTCTTATGCAATTGAGAGGTAGACGGTCAAAAATAAAAATATATGGTTAACTTAAAAACAGCAATGTAAATGAGTGAGCGTTTTGCGTAGAAAAATGACCAAATCGCACGTATACGTGTGAAATGCGTATGTATGGGTGAGATGTGATGAGTGAAGGTGTGTAGTGTATGAGTTATATTTAGTATAATTAGTTCTCATATCCTTATTATATATCCTGACCAATATTATAGATTCGAAAGTGTGTTCAAGAAGTGAAGACAGTGTAGGTTCGAGTGAAGGTTGCGGGCTAGCCCTGCGACAGGGTCTTGGGATCCGAAGGAGTCAAATAAATCTTCTTCCACTAACCGTGCACACAACATGAATGATACATGACACGTTTGAGTGAATGATAATGTGAGGAGTGTAGAGAGTCTGCGGGTTGTTCGAAAGAGATACCGCGGCCCCGGAACACAAAGGGCGATGAAGGAACATGGGTGGGTTTTAGTCAGTAAAAGTCTGACACTCCCTCCCGCTCAGCCCAGAGCGGGAGAAGTCATTTGATGATTTCCCATCCGGAAAAAAAAAAGGAGTGTGGAGAGTTAGTGTATACTAGGCTTACGGTAGGTGGTGACTTAAATATCGTTCTTTTTCTTGTAGTAAAGAAATTAAAACTAACTTTAGGCTAATGGATGTTTAGTTCAAGAGCCCCATAGAAATCACCAAAAATCTTTTCTGAGATCTTAAAACGACGAAATAGAAAATATATTAGTTTATTAACCAGGTAATACCCTTGGACCTTGGACTTGGCCTTGGACTCGGTCCTGACGGATTAGCCAGAGAAGGCAAAACACCGGGAGAGTTGATAGAGGAATCAAAAAATAAAATACACAAGCAGATATACTGATTATACATAAACGATGTAATAAGTCGCTAAAAATATTACCTAAAACCAGTTTAGCAAAGTGTTTTTGCTAGTAATCCCCAAAGTTAATTTGATAAGAGTAAATGGTCCTCAGATCCGCAACAAAACAGACTGCAGCTGCCACTTTACGGAACTATTCGAAACAGTTTTACAAGGTAAAAAAAAAACAATTTCCCTACTTCACCACTGGGTCATTTCAAAATACGAAACAACCTAAACTAATAATTAGCTCTACTTTCAGTAATGGCGGACGGAATCGACTACTCTTTCACCAGACCTCACTCGGAAACTCGGAAACACAGGATAATCGACTGCCCCGGGAGTTTAACGGCCAGTACATTTGTACCAGAGGTCGTAACCCACAGTTTTATGTCAAAACAGAGATAGGAGCGGGAAAAATATACCTTTTTTAAAATTAAAATGTAAGTGGCCCGCTTTAGAGATTTATGATATTTGTCCTCCACGACTGTAAATGTTGTGACGTTGCCACACCAAAAAAACAAAATTAAAATGTATTTTTAATGTTTTAAGCTGTGGCAAAGGTTGTTTTATCTAACGACGAATAAATTAGACAGATAGAATGGAACGGTTTAAAAATTCAAACGGTTAAAATGTTGCCACCGTACAAATTTAAATATAGGAACACAAATTGGTGGGATTAAAGGTTATTTTAAAATCAGTCAGGTTAGCCGATTGTGATTTAAATGAGTTTCCGTTGGTTTGGACTCTATTTTGTAAGCTACGTTACAATTAAAGCCGGCTTAATTGATTGTGGACAAATGATTTGCATTTATAAACAATATTTTAATTTAATCGTTTACACAAACAAGGACGTTATAATTACGGAAGGCAACAATCAACAGCAGTCGGTGTATTATTTTATATGTTATGAGTTGGACTTATGAGTTGGTTGTAACTTATTCATTACAACAGTCACATTCATCTTTATTTCTGCTTAAGATGTTGTGCATTTTTCGCAGGCCCTTTTTTAAAGGTGGTCTCAACCGCGATCATCGTCATCATTATCTTGTCCTTTACTCAATATATTCGGCGTCAGCGCAGCATGTTTTCTTCTTGCATTTCCTTCTATAAGTCACGCAGCCTATCCATCGTTTCTTTGGTTTACAACTCTTGCCATCCGCACTCATACTCAAAACTTCACGACATTTTCCTTATTCGTTCATGGGTTTAACTGTGATCATGTTAACTTAAATCTGATTACGATGTCTTTAATTTTCTTATTAAGTTCGAATCAAATTCGAGTAGGACAACCCATTTTTAACAGCGAAAAATTCTCTTTAATTTACACTCAACACACCTCAGCCTTTTGTGAAACACATAAACAATACCGAGGCCATACTCTTACAGTGCATTTGCGGGCCTAAAGTATGGCCGACCCCAAACAGGACCCCAAAGTGCCTTTATAAAGTTTTTGGTGTAAAATAAAGCAATGCTCTTGCTGTTATACTTTATGTACAAGGCTCTCGGCTTATTTATGGTTCTTGTGTAGTATTAAAAAACGAAGAAATCAAAAAAAAAAATGCTGAATAATCAGGTTAGGACATGTAGGTACACTTATATTATGAAGAGGTAAAGTTTGTGTAAGCTTAGATGTAGGGTAAGCTTAGGTGTAGATTATCTTCGGAACTACTGAACCGATTGAAAACTGCATTATCCCCGAGTGTCGTATATTTTACCATAACGCGACCGAAATTCTAGTCTTAATTCTCTAGTCAACCCTGATGTAGTACTGTAATTGAATGAATCACCTCTTCTTTAAATTATAATATCAATGTTGGAATTACAGCCCTTAACTTCAGCGAAAACTGCTCGGCGCCATAAAAATGTTATCAGAAAACGAACGACCTAAAAGCCACTAGTCATCCACTTCCAAAAATTTCACATTTACAACCATAAAATATCGCAGCTGCCATCAAAACCCAATAAAAATAGAAGTTGAAATCGTCGAGAACGCATAAAATATGTTATACGGAGCTCGCTTCACACATTCCTCAAGGCCATGTGTGGTTAATGTGGAGCTGAATATCGAGGAACGAAGGAACCTTCTCATCAACTTGGTATCGAATATGAGTATTAGAAGTTTCGAAGCTTTGTTTCGATAATTTTGTGTTCAGTATCGGACTATCGGTAGCAGTAGTTATCTGGTTAATGGTATCGTAATGAGCTAAACGTTTTCTGTGTCCTTATAAACTGTTAGAGGTAGAAACTGTTGTACAAGGTTGATCGTTATCAACATGCTAGTCAAAGGAGATTTAGTAGAAAGTTCGTCGTAAAATAAAATACGTATTTGTATTTATTTTCTCTATTATCATTTCCTTTATTTATCTTTTATACACATTTTATCTTTTATAACATTTCTTAAAACAAAAACAAAAAAACTTTAAAAATATAAAAAATAGTGGTCCACTGGTGTCGGGAGGATCGGTGGTTAGGGCTCTAGAGACAGGAACCCTAACTACTGGTTTTTCTCTATGTTACTCGTATATTATTATGGTACTTAAACATAACTGACGAAATGTGGATGAACTGTCGGTACACCTCTGTCTAACCTTTTGTGGATTACAGGCGTAAAGTTGTGTTATTTATTTTCTTTACAGATTTTAAAGGCAATTTCTTTAACAGAATCACACTGTAAAATTTATTCGGAACTAGGTCAAGGCCAAACTCTTGACCGAGGAAAACACAAAGATACGAAACCCAAATACCGCATACCAATCAAATATGTACGATTGACAACAAAAACACCGCAACCGTTACCGATAAAGAAATAAATTGAAATGGTTGTTCTCGTATAAAATTCATAAAATTATTCGATAAACATCCCCTAAGTGAGGTTGCCACTAACTCTGGCACCATATGGTGGGGTCGAGTAATGCGAGGAACGTGACGACACATTCTAGTGTGTTTTTGGTACTTAAAGTGATCTAATGTGTCATGTACGGGATTATTATGATTTTAGGGATAGTGAAGCTGAAAATTTAGTTGAGAAAATGTTGAGTATAAATGTAGATGGCTATAAGAGTACAGGAAGACCAAAGAAACGATGGATTTACGGCGTGAAGGATGATATGGCTGGAAAGGAGGGGACTGCTGAGATGAAGAGTAATAGAGAAGTATGGAAGAAGACGAAGACATGCTGCGCCGATCCCGAATAAATTGGGATGAGGGCAGGAGAATGATGATGATGTGATACCTAGTGAAGATGGAAAAAAAAAACTTATTTTTTTTGTACACAAAAATGTCTCTCCTTTCTTTCAGTCTATAGAAAGTTTGTCTGTAAAAGATCGACTTACTCGTTAAGACTGCCCATTGTACACTAGTTTTAAATCATTGTTAGTCCTTTTTGTTTATGTGGTGTTCAATACTGTTTAAGAAATAAATACAACATTCTGATAAGGCTGCCTTGTTGGTCTAGTGGTGCTGAGCATGAGAGGTTCGATTCCCAGGTCGGGCAAATTGTTATTGGGTTTTACCATCAGGAATTTCGCAGTAGCAGCCACGGAGTCTAGATTTGTGCCAGGTTGATGGCAATAGGCTCGCCCCTTATTACATGGGACTTAAAGATAACTGGAGACATTCGGGTGTACTATTAGGTACACCTCGGTTACAAAATTCAAAAAAACTAGCATTTGGTCTCACCATAAATAAGATAAGTTTAGGTACACTTGTGTAAAGAAAAGTACAAATACAAACTGGTCTCGTCTAATGAAAGAACAACACAATGCAGTGATGGGAAAATTAAAAACCAACAGCATAAATGCGTGACGACGAGTTACTCGTATTGATGAAAGAAAAAATGTGTGAAAGAGAGGAACGACTGAGAGTTACAGACGAATCTATTTCGCCCAAGGCGTGACCTCTTGTTATTTCAAGCTTCCTAATCCATCTTTATTACTGGACCCCTTTAACTTACAGCAGAAAATTAAGGCAACCATGCTCCACCAAGATTGATGCCGGGTAAAATGAGACGAAACGAATATTATATTAAATGTTTGAGAATAAACAGGAAAACGTCAAAAAATACACAAAGGGGATTCATAATATTATCTGATAAGTTTGCTTTACAAAGCCAACGATGAATAAGCATTGTGTTTTGTACATCAACCACAATCCCTTCGTTGTGTGTTTGAACGTATACGCCTTCTAAATGGGTTTTGTCAGGAATCGCTCTAACCTCTTTTCTGAATTTAGGTCGTCATAAAGAATCATCAATCAACTGTCATGAAAAAATTTAAATAGAATCTATTACTAGTAACTCTAGACATAATATTGCCTTACCGAAAGTTCCTCACTCAATAACGCAAACCTCTTTCAAGGAAAAAAACAAAGACACAAATCAAAGAAAAAATAAAACACCAAAGAGAAAGCCAGGACCAATCAGAAACGAAACACGCAACACAAGGACCAATCGTAGCGCACAATAAAATGGAATGACAAGCACATAATGTGTTAGGACCAATCATGTTGATAACCGCTCGTTATAGGAACCCGTCATTACTGATCTAACAAATCATACAGGCTTGTGGGCACAAATCATGGACCACAATGCCCTCAAATTGGAGGAAGAACCTTGTCTTTTGTGCCGTGTGCTTGGGGATGTTTCTAAGATTTTTGGAGATAAAGTAAAGGGGATTGGTACATATGATCAACAATCATAAACTCAATATTTAAAATATCAACACCATAATCTCAACAGTTCAAAATCTCAACGATTTACAATCTCAACATGGTAATTTATAATAAACATTGATCATTTGTTTTTTTTTTTTCAAACAGTAATTGTAAAAGTAGGCCTTAGTTTGTACAGGGCACGCCGCTACTGCGGCGGTAAGACAGCAGTCACGAGGCTGGAGAGACAACATGGCGCACTCGAAAAAGGAGGCGATGGTGACGACCGCAGTGGTGATAACCGGGTGTCGGTTCCCGACCTATACGGCATAGGTACTTTCCTAAGCACCCATGCCCGGAGAGCACATGTGTCAGCCGGAAAGTGAGGGTGCCATGCCGTTTCACCAGCCACTCCATCGTCACGGGTCTTACCGCCGCAATAGTGGCGTGCCCTGTCCAAACTATGGCCTAATTATAGAAATCCAGTTGGAAAAAAAAACCAAATGATCAATGTTTATTATAACTTACTATGTTGAGATTGTGAATCGTTAAGATTATGAACTATTGAGATTATGGTGTTGATATTTTAAATGTTGAGTTTCTAAAACCATGAAGCATCACTCCAAATTGGGTCAACAAACCATCTTCCGGCATTTTTATTTGTTCTAAAAATATGGTAAACAACAACAGGGTCCTTTTTTATGGCGTCTGTGCCCCAACATTATAACAAAAACCTGTTTTTCTCTCACAAATCACGGGCACAACAATGCACTGAAATTCGTTGAGAAAGGAAAACCTTGTCTTTTGTTAAATGCGGCTACCAATTGTGTTTAATGTTTCGTGGTAAGACCGATGGTGATAAATGTGGCCTTACACGAGTAATGCTGGGAAATTGAATTAAATAATTATTGTTCGGGCTAGATTTAGTTTATTGAAGTTGCAGTATTTTCCATAAATTATTATAGTATTAAAATAGTAGTAGACTGCCTCGCTGGCCCAGTGGTCGTACTGGGTTCGATTCCCAGGTCGGGCAAAGTATTATTGAGTTTTTCCATCTGGAATTTCTTAGTAGCAACCACGGAGTGAGGATTTGCTGGTAATAGGCTCGCGCCCTATACTGGCGAAATGTGGGTGTACGATTAGGTACACCTCTGCCTAAAAAATTACAGGCGTGATATTATTTATGTTGAAATGTGATGTGAAATAGTAGTTGAGTTTTTTGAGAGAGGCTTCGTCTTGAGTGCTTATTAACAACAATGCTCAATAAAGCAATTCCATCTCACAATGTGAACTGAGGCGGTAGTTATACAAAAACATGATCATTGTGGACCCTGTCGGGCACAGCAAAGTAGGGGAGATGAAGATGGCTTAACCAACAGCATTGAGTGAATCTCAGTGAGACAGATTGAAAATATAGACAGCGGTTATCTTTTGACGTCTGTATCAAAGCTCTGCAACGTAACAGCAAACCTTTACAATATATTTAGCAGCTGAAACCACTTTTCTCTAGTTCAAATGTTTGCCAACCAATAACAGAACAAAGAAACCATTTTCAAATGATCCTTCAATCCGAGCACTCCCAATCCAAATATAATAGTTTCAAAAGGACCAACTTAGTTGTTGGTCCCAAAAACTAGTAAATTGATTTAGAAGGGTTTATTGTTTGATGTAAGGGCCTAACTTACAACAAATCATACAGCCTTCCCGACCACAAATCATGGAGCAACAATGCGATGAAATCCGTGGGGGCTTTTGTTCGCGGGTTGAGTTTATGCCAATGTTGGCCGTACAAGTTTGCTAGTACGTGTAATTGTTATTGGTGTAGGCTATAACTTAATAACTATCGTTGACACTGAAAACGGGATATTTACCATGTTTACTATTCGTTTTGAGTTCCCGATTTTTCTGGGCTGTTGCAAGCACCATGATGTAAACTGAAGTTATTTCGTGTGGGTGGGCAGAACATGGTAAATATCCCGTTTACAGTGTTTTTATGATAGTGTTAGTGACCATGTTAGTCTAAAAACTTAATAAGATTAAGTGAAAAATCAAAACTGTTGAATTGTGCTTCACATAATTAATTTTAGAACGTTTTTTTTTTATTGATTCGCATCTTTAACACCAACATTTGCCCGGGGCTTCGCCTACCGTCGTGGTCGTAAATTATCCCAAGGGGCTTTCCTCCCGGTATAAAAAACGGGTCATGGTTCACCCGTATGGCAAATTTCATAAGAATCCGTTCAGCCGTTTAGGAGTGAAGTCATCAAATGTCGAACTCACTTTAAAATTTTAAAATATTAGTTAAGATGTTAGAATTGTATGCCGAGCCTATTAATTCCCAGCTATATTGAGGTCAGCTCCCAGTCAAACCAGATTCAGCTAAATACCAGTTAAAACAGACACATTTATTGACCTGCCTTTAAAAGCCACGCTTGAATACAGGTAAACTTCAATACCAAAGTTACAAATCAAAATTCTATAGATTCCAGTTTGTTTGTTCAGCACTATGATTCGACAAAATTTATTGCTTCTTGGTTGCATCGCTAAACTCAAAAACAAATCACGCAGTCTCTTGCCCACAAATCACGACCAACAATGCGCCAAACTCGAGAGACTCCATTGTTTATAGGAGAAAGTTTGGCGCCAACGTTGGCTGTTGGCATAGGAATATTATTGTCTAAAGCGTTGCCCGTCATATTTCATATTAAGTGTTTACAGTTAAGACCTTTAGGCTGTAGGTACTATGAATCATAGAAACTGGGTGCGTAAGAAGATATACAGTATTGTCGGAAAGATAAACTAACTAAGTACGTGTGTTTGAACAGGTACTTTACTTTGTATTATTTATTGCTCAACACAAAACTATAAAGAAAAACAGTTTGAAGGACCCTGCATGTCCTACAACCAAAAATTCTAAGACGTGACATCTACCTACATGCGCTGAGCCCACATTGTGGGTTTTACCCAAGTTCTTTTTCAAAGAGAGGTAGTCTGTGTTCCTTCATTGGCAACGATATAATGAATATCCATAAGTATAACGGAAAAATGAATCTAATTTTAAGGGAGATAATCGTCATTTCTGAATGCATATTTAGTACCATTCAAATGAACACAAACGCCTACTGCAATGCTAAGTTTTAAAATGTGTCGCAATACTTATACAGCTTAGCAAAAAAATATAAATTGACCAGTAAAACAATTGACAGTGACATTTAATACAACATACGATTGTATCTGATCCATTCCATTTTTGAATTCTGAACGCTCTTTCGAATTAAAACTTCGTATAACCGAATGCCAATGTGGGGTTACATTTTGACATTTGATTGATGCGTGGCAGTTTTCATTGATACACGCGTACTAACTGGCATTACGGGCTCTGAATTAATAATTGGATACGGCATTTATATTTCAAAGTGTACCAGAGAATTTTGTGAACAGATTTTTCTGGCGTATTTTAACACGCAGATCTACAGTCAGGGATAATAATTGTTTATGAAATTGACACACTGCGTCAAATTGCCGTAATAAAGACATTTATTACAACTGTCAAAGTTGTAAGTTAAACATACGAGTAATCTGAGTTTGTAATCAATTTTCTGACTTTACAAAATGATAATGTAAAATAGTAAAGTAAATAGTATTTATTTACTTTTATTTTATCAAAGTCTTTGCCTGGGTGTTGTTACAGTATTGAACTGGCCACCCAAATATAAATGAGATTACGGACATGGCACCATAATACCAAAACTTTAAGAAATTGTCATTTTACAAAATTATCTCGAAACAGATTCGCTCTCGTAAAATTTTGGAATTTAGACTTTACACAATTTGTATTCATATTCTAATACGCCCCAAACATTGGTCCGCAAGTCCGAACTCCGAAGGCCAATTTGGGTCCAAAACTATGATTTACGTTCGCAAGTCCGTGGGGAAACCGAACTAATTTTACGGCTATTTCCCTGTCACATTGTCTTCATAATGCCCCACAAATCGCGTAGGAAATTACCTCACATTTGTTGTAATAGGCCAAAGACGCAGGAATACAGTTATTTATGACCAAAGGACCGCTACCTATTTATTTGTACGCAATTCTGGCAATAGATGATTCATCTTTTGTTGCGTATGGGAGACAAATGGAGTTTGGGGCCGAAATTGTTTTATTGTGATGTAAATTTTATAGTAGAGTCTTGTCTTGCTACTAGCTGATCACTTACAGCGGATTTCTCCAGTGAAACTGAACGTGATCAGCTCATGTGAACGGCGTTCAAGAGCTGTCAGTGTCAATATTCAATAGCAATTATAACACTGACTGCTTTTGAATTCTGAGGTGAAATTCGACCTTAGTGAATATTGCAATAAATCACTGGTTTAAATCTTCGTTTCATTCAGTTTTACTAAAAGTCTCATCAAATTAATTCCAAAGATCCATTACGCAAACAATGAAAATTTAAAACTGTAATGCATTGTCATTTTACACAAAACGCAAAACTTAATTGCATTAAATAAATCTGCAAAATCACGTACACGAGTACGTGATTTTGCAGATTGTATATTTGTAGCCATCTCACAAAAAGTGTAATTACACCAATTTTAATTCATCCAGACAGCAAATTAGGCCTCGCACACAGTTTTAGGCGATGCGACACGCGCGGCTGTTTCCTTTGCGAGAGTATCGTTGCTCCAATAAGGGACCACGGCTTGTTGCATGACCGGCCGCTATCTTCAACAAAAGTGGTCGTAAGCCCGGTTGTACGATCAAACTTTCTTCCCAGTCGAAGCTTTTGGACTCAAACGTCGTGGTCATGGCCGTGTAGTGCGTGAGGTTCCTTAAGTGAATCGTCGCTTGCTCTAATCAACTTTCATTGGTTTTGTTTTTGTTTAAAGCAATGATAGCCTAGTGGTGTGACCGTTGGACTGCCAAGTCATAGGTCTCGAGCTCGACCTCTGATTTTTCGGAATCACGTGCGTAATTTATAATTATCACTTGCTTCGATGAAGGAAAACATAGTGAGGAAACCAGCAAGCCTGAGAGATAATCCGCGACGGCATGTTAAAGCCAACTCAGAGGCCCATGGGCGGCATGAAAACTCTGACACCAGGTTGTGCACTAACCACACGATAAAGATTTGTTTTCTGAGTAATCGCTGTCGCAAGCATACCTTGCGCATGTAGCTCATGGCCAAGAGCTAACAAATAATAATAACGAATAACAGTCATCATTCTTAGGATAAAAAGACACATTCTGTTCGCCCTCACATAACACAAAGATTAGTGCAAATAAATCCAGCTCAGTGTAACTGATGAGCGAGCTCAGCGCGCCATAGTGCCAACTTTGAATCAATATCTATCGCGGGTCTGAACCGCGGAGCGAGGGCAACGGATCAAATGTTATCCTTCGAGAAAGGTCGAAGATTTGTGTATTGTCGGATTTTGAAGCGGGGAAAGACCGACTCAAAGAAATCGCGTATTTTACTATTGATATACCGAGAATTAGATGTGATTTATGTGATGGTTTATAGCGGAAGTTTTAGTCGAATTTACATAAGGGTTAGACAGAGATTTACTTAATACTGCACCCACATTTCGCTAGTTATGTTTAAGTCACATGTAATAAGGGGGGCTAGCCTATTGCCATCAGCCGGGTACAAAACCAGACTCCGTGGCTTCTACTGAGAAATTCCTGATGGAAAAATGCAGTAACGCTTTGCCCGACCCTGGAATCAAACCCAGCACTTCATTCGCAACAATCGCCCTTGTGACCAGTAGACCATGAGGCAATCCAATTGTGATATTGTCTATCGATAATTTAACTGCGGTGATAGAGCAACTGATCCATTGTCATCTTAAGAGAAAAGTCGACGAGATTTGTATGTTATCAAATTTAGATTCAAGGACACAGCGAGTAAACTGCGCTGCTGATTAGAGCCAGATTTTTCATGTTGTGTTTTTCTTCCAACAACATACTATGAATAAGAAGCAATTAAGTATATGAATATGGTGAGCTGACTAGTAGATAAGAGAGAATTAATAGACTTCTTAGTCAATGAACCAATATCTGTCGCTGGTAATACCGCGATATGAATGCAACGGATCAACTGCTATCCCAGCAGAAAGATTTATTGGAGTTTCGGAGCCATTTTGATACGGTGTGATATAAACTAGTTGGCAGTCTGTACAATATCTTTCGTTGGTTGAACCGCGCAGCGAAAGCAACGGATCACTGTTATCCGTATAGAAAGAGATTTGTGTATTATTGGTATTTTCTGCAATTTTGTTGATCCGCTGTGTAAATAAAAAAAATAAAAAAAATACCAGCCTATACTATCCCACTATTCTCAAACAGAGAAGGCACGAGCATTGACCACCACGGTTGCTCAAGACGGGTTGGTGATTTCAGACTTGTATTAATTTTAAGTCCAGGTTTCCACACGATGTTTTCCTTCATCGATGTATGTGATGTCCAAGATAAACTTAGTAAGTACATATGCATTGACAAAGTCACATTGGTACTTGCCCGGATTTGAACTCACAACCTAATGCATGAGAGGCGAGGCCTAAGGGCCATCACGACGGCGGTTGTATGTTTAGGTACCATTGCTGTTACATGCATCCATGCAGATGCGACGGTAGCAGTATTTTACATTCTATGCAAGTATGAAACGAAATTGAAATTAACTGTTGAGGCTAATTTAAAATTTTGTTCAACACAGTTTTGGATAATATTATAAATGTTGTTAAACCACTTAAAAAAGTAACTTTATACAATAAAGTTTAGGTGGGTTACCACGATCTGTTGGTGCAGGAATGTTTTAGTACTATTCCGAGAGTGGGTAAGAGATGGCGCTAGACAGCTGTCTAGGGCTGTCACTTTCTCACTCTCGGAATAGTCCTAAAACATTCCTTTCATTAACAGATCATGGTAACCCCCCTGTTCATATGTTATTATGAATGTAACATAATTTAGTATTATTATGAAACTTCGAAATATATGTTATTATCGTATATTGTGTAGGTATGTTCTTTTATCCAAAACAAAACTTATAAACAAAATTAAACTTCTAAAACAAACTATTAACTTCTAATACTATATAATACTAGCTTTTGCCCGCAGCTTTACTCGCATGGAGTTCGGTAATTGTCGTTGTGTGTAAAAATACCCCATATGTTAATTCAGGTTATAAACTATCTATGTGCCAAATTTCATCCAAATCCGTTTAGTAGTTTGTTACTCTTTTACGCAAAAATGCGTAACAAACATCCACCAATCGTTACAAATTTTCTAATTTAACATTTAAGATTAATATTTTTACTCAAGTTATTGCCTTTTGATTCGTTAAGTTGTTATATTCCCAGAAACGTTATTATCACTGGGACGTGCAACGAACAAACTGCAACACAATTTTGACCTAGTTCCAGCTATTGTATTGATTTGAAACTATACTTCGGACTTCGATTTGAAATTGTTTAAGTTTGAAGATTTGCGAAATCTGTTGTGTGTCCTTAGAAGCGAAGTCGAACTACTTGAGGAAGTAGTTCAAGATCAAGCGGTTTCTAAAGATTCTTGTAATTTTAGAAACTATAACGACCAGAGAAACTATATATTTAATGATAATTTAACAAGTCGACAGATTAAAATCTATACTAATATTTTAAATGCGAGAGTAGCTCCCTCGGTCGGATTTCGATGAAATTAGGCCCAAATTGACCTGCAATTTGTGCCTAATTTCATCGAAATCGGACATATGATTGTATTCTATGTCTTCCCGTTATCTATAAATCTGTCCAATACGCTTCCGTGCGATTTCTGACCTTGACGAGATCAAAGCTGCAGGCGGACCTTTTCCATATAAACTCAAACTCAAAGCATTTATTTCATATAGACCATTACAGGCACTTTTGAATGTCCAATCACAAAAAAAAAAACTAAGCTACAGTCCCAGTGACAGGGCATTATAACCTGTGAAAGTACTGTAGTTGCCCATTCGAAAGCGTAGATTTCTATGGAGAAGAATGGGCAAGAAACTCCATGGACACTCTTTTAAATCAATATGTTGTTACTAAATCTTGCTTGCATCATTCATGTCGAGATTATACATACATGTGAGAACGATGTAGAAAGACGTGCGAGTAAGAGCGTCCAGAGTAAAAAGATAAAATCAACAATTCAAAAATACAATAATCCATGGCAGCTAAGAGCCCTTTACTGCTTTATTTACAAAGGCCTCTTCCCAAACAAGATGTCCAATTTCATACTGTATTGTTTTATAATTTACATTTCGAAAACCCAATTCATAAAGAAAACACTACCTATTCTGTACAAACCATCTCGAGCCCAAAGCAAAATGCTCTCCGGATACAAGGACGAAATTTTGCATAGTATAAACTCGCCTTATTTAAGTGAACAGATCGCGTTAGAAACACCACCCTGCGCTCCATGACTCAAGTAGCTGATGTTGGAGAAAAAGAGCCAGGCTGAAGTGGGTGTGAGCAGGCCAAATCGAAATGATGCACTCGGAGTGATGAGCAAAGAACGTCGCACACTGAATGCCTCTCGAATCTGATCATGTTTGTGAGGCTAACATTTCCAGAGATCCCACAGAATAGAGAGGAATGGAAGGAGAAAGGGGAGACTTTCGCCCAGCAGTGGGACACGATGTAGGATAGTAAAAAATACTCGCCTTGAAGGACTGGTGGTTGCAACTGCTGAGCATTAGGTCTTGGGTCCAATTCCTAGGTCGGGTAAAGTACTATTAGGTTTTTCCACAAGATATGTATCAGTAACAGCACAAATTTGTGTCTGTTGATGGCAATAGGCTCGCTTATTATATGGGACCTAAACATAACTAACGAAATGTGTCCGTACTCTAGGTACAACTCAGTCAAACCCTTCGACAGTATCAAGCGTAATGTTATGTTATGTTGACAAAAGCCTCCAAACAAGAAAACATTTCAAACCCATATTATTGTTTTAGAATTTCCATTTCAAAAACCGTGTTTACCTATCTTTTCAGTACAAACAAACTCGACCCCGAAACATAATGCTCTCCGGACACAAGGAACAAATGGTACGTTGTATAAACTCGCTCCAAAAGGGGACTGATCTCGATATGGCCTCATCAGTAATACTCCTTGGCCCAGTTGCTGGCCAATCGAGGTCGGATCCTTTCTCTGCACTTTCTTTGTAGTTTCAATACAGCTTACTAGTACTTGTGGCGAAATGGTGTTGGGAGTTGGAAATGTAGTTTTATATTTTGTAAAGAACATTTTATTTTTGAGCTCGTGGAATTTCCGACCAAAAATGGCTAAATATATCCCGTTTGTGTCGTGTAAGATGGATAAAATAGTGGCCTAATTGCTAGCAAAAAGCGGAACTTGATTTTAATCATTGAGAACACCCGTATCAACATCATCTTTTTGCTCTTCATCAGCATTCTCCTACCCTGATACCAATTTATTTGGGGTCGGCGCAACATGTGTTCTTCTTCCATACTTCTCTATTTACTCGTCATCTCTCTTTTCCAATGTTATTTGGGTTCGGGGTCAGCGCAACACACACACAACACACTGTTTTTTTTATTTAATTCTCCTCTGTCCACCGTCACGTTATAATTGATTTCTATTTCTTTCATAATTAGATATCATTTCCTAATCAATCTAGCCATATTTTCTTTGGTCTTCTTCTACTCCTCTATTCATCTACATTTATATACATCTCTTGAAGTCACATGAGTTTCCTGATTCATCATCATTCATCATTCTCCTGACAAGGGCAGGAGAATGATTTACCAATACCACCACCCAATTTATTTGGGGTCGGCGCAGCATTCCTTCTTCTTCCATACTACTCCGAGTACATGAGTTTCCTGATTCTGATTTCAAAAATCCAAGTGACAGGTAGTGATGTAGCACAACTACTATTGATGAAATACTGCGTATAATCGACGTCGATAGCGGCATCGTTTGACGTCGATGTGTCTTAGTTAAGTCGACAATTTATACCGAACACGACAGGTGCGACTAACTATTGTCGGTTCTAACATGTTACCATTTAGATTTATGAGTGTCTGTACTAGTTCGTTAGTGTTTTATAGAAGAAAACAATTAATTTTGTGGATATTAGATAGGTTTGTTCCCACTAGTTCTGCTAAACAGTTCTACGGTAGAACCAATGGACCATATAAAGTGAAAATGTGTGTTTATATACAAATTGGTATATTCCACATAAACCTACATAAATACATGGGAATTTATGAAACTTCAGAAGATAGGTGCACAGTTCGGATTGGTTGCTTCCCATGTACAAACCGGTACGAAACTCCATGCTTACTCTTTTAAAATATTATTTTAACGATTTTTTTTCATACTACACAGAAGAATGACTTCACACATCCCACATGGAACGATTGAAGCAACTTTTATTTGAGTGCACAAGCATGTTTAAATTTTATTGTCATCGAAACAAAACGTTAACATTTTTTGATGCGTAGGGCGAATCAAGTGACTTAAATCTTTGATTTTTATTAGATTTTATTTTTGGATTTTTCCACTTCAGACACCGGACTTTGACGAATATTATACTGAAGTTTATGTCAGTGCTCGATGTCTGCAATTTATCCATACCGGTTTTACTGAATAGCAAAAAATATTTCTCCAATTCATTAAAATACTTCACAAAGAGTCAATAAAACTAGAGCACGTAACAAACCATACTAATCCAAGCCATTTCAAACCTATTCAGAATCAAGGCAAACCGTTTACGATTACGACTATTACCCTGCAATACGAAATACCATTTCAAAATCAAAGTCAACTACATAAATAAGGAATCTAACATTGAACGGGTATAGCGTACCAATATTATGTGCAAATCCACATAGCGTAACGTCACAATTCGGAAGCAATAACCCCGATAGCTACGGCGTAGACGGCTACGGTGTAGACAGCTACGGTGTAGTTATGTATGCTACGACGATTGCTACGCGCGTAGATGGTAGTGAATTTTTCGTTGGATCTTTGTTTGGCTTGTTTTATTTTTGCGGCGATTGTGAATTAAGAAAGTCAATATAGTTGCGTACGTATATGTGATGATAGGCAGGACTGTAATGTTGCACTCGATGTGTTTTATGGAATTAGTTATTTTTATTTTTATTTACTGCTCACACTATACTAATGACTAATGACTGCTTATTTTGGGCCCAGGACTTCAAATTCTATGACTTTAGATCATTCACATTCGAAAAATAAAAGCCATTTGAATATTGTAAAAAAAAACTGTTCTTTTTTTGTTTTTCCCTGCGGCTTCACCCACGTAGAAAGTATCCCACAAGCACATACTACTGCGATAAAAAATTACTCATGTCCTAGTCCAGTTCAAATTAACAGACGGACAGTACAGACCGACAGATGGGAAAAAAAATAATTTCAAGAAACATTAGTATGGATTAAATGGCCCCAGTCCAATAAAACCATAACACAGAAATACCTAAGAATAGTAACTACTTAGTTACTAAAGTCTTTTCACCACGCCACCATAAAATGTTTTGACCCTAATAACCTAAACTGCTGATCGATTAAGGATAGTAGATGTAACCCTGATACGAATTTAATTTACAAATATAAAGCCTTTTGACTCAGCACTTTAACACTTAATGTAACTATTTCAGCTTTTCACCTCTACAAACTATTTTCAAAGTGGTTAACAATAGACCAACTGGGTCAGACTCGAACCCGCGACCTTCCCTCCGAGAGTGTTTCGAGCTATTGTTGGTACCAAATAGATTGTAGTATATTTTGTGCTAGATTTTGGCTTGACGGCTAACCTAGGCTGAGGTTTATTTCATGCTAGATTTAGGCTTAACTGAGCGTGATATTCTGAGATTTAGGCTATGTTAATATTGTAATATTTTTTGGCTCTGTTAAAGCACACGTGAATTGGTGATTTGGGTCTGGATTTATATGAAAAGAAATTGTTTGATCAAAATTCCATTTTTTTTTTATGCTGCGGCAAATGCCTACTTGTAAGAGGAGTCATCAGATCCTTACTCAAAAAACTACCTTTCTAATAACAACCAATATAATTTACCCATGATAACAACCTGTGATGTCAAACTGCAGGATGAGCTTCCTTTCCTTTTCCGCTCAACATAATATGGTATTAGTAACTCTCATGAAAAAGCTACTGCCTTTTCCAACAATTCATAGAAGCCTGATTAACAGCCAACGATATTATACCAACCTATTAATTAAACACAATTCTAATGCAACCCACAATGCTAGAAATAGCAACACCGCTCTTAATCAAATAAAATCAACAACCAAGTCCCACTTTTCTCTTTGAACTACAAACAACTCGTTCATAATAATTATAAAAGTGTTCACAATAAAAAGCGCAAAGCATTACTACTAACAACAGCAAAGCGCACGCTGCAGCTATTAACTTGGGGCGGTAAGTTTGTCGCCGTCACAATGGATTGTTGGGCTGTATTGTAGGCACGCAACGCTTTGGGGTGTGGTGCAAGTTATGAGAGCAGCGGGAATATTGATTTGATATCGGCGTGAATCACGGGTTGGGATATTTATTGTTTTTATCGAATGTATTGAGGCCTATCATACACGATGCTACTCAAAAGTAACACACACAGTGCCACAAAGCCAATCTCCACAGAATGACACAGCATTAAAGACTTAAGATACTTTTATCTTCTTTTCAGTGAATAATTTATTTCTGTTTCGTTTTATTTACTAAATAAGAGCAGATGACGGGCCCATATAGCGTATTGTTCTTTTGAAATAGCTCTGAATTCAACATGTGTGTATAGTTTCTGCAAAAGTGCATACGCTTGACGCTAATGTCCTAGACATCAAATATTATATCGAGAACAAACTGTAAAAATACCAATCACTAAAATTAAAAGAAAAACTTCTCTTTTCACAAATGCCTCCAATTTAATAAATATTTACAAATAAATTAAATTGCACCGAAACCCTGTTAATACACGCCAACGGGTAATCCTTTTGGCTTTTACATCAATTCAAATGAATTAATAATTTAAACCAAGTTCGTTTCGAAATTGTTTTTTATTGATGTTGTTAATGTAATATTAATTGATGCTCATTTGATGTTCATTTTGTATTCGTGTATGGTTATTTTAAAACTAAGTTTATAACTGCAAAATATTTTTTATTTAAACTTAAGGCTTTATTCCTCGTAACCATTTTCACCAACACTACCTGTTACCTAAATATCTCGATGAACGGCTTTTCTTACGCAATACTTTTTGGTGCTAAAACGGGTATTACAACCTCAAAGGTTCGGCAATTAAACACAAATACGATCACTGAACATTACAATTTAATTTCTAAAATTTTAAACCATTTTTGCTATAATTTTACAAAATCCCAAGACGAAAGAAACTAAAGTTAATTTAATAAAAATAAAGCTGAAAGTACTTCATTTTCTCCTAATGAATAGTAAATTGCTAGTTCTGAATATTTAATACGCCTGCGTCAGAGTAATTATTCTAAATGTCACTGATATTGGTCCTTGGAGGACTTTCAAGTAACGAAAGGTGGTCCTTTCGAATTTAATCAATCTAATTGATTTAATGCAAGCTTTTTTAGGAAATTCTTTTTATTTATTTTGTTTTAGTTACAAACCTTTTATTATAATCGAAACATCAACATAGATTGGCTATAAGGAAAAGAAAATCGTTTGGAAAAAAAACGACAATCATCCGACTAACCCACAGATCGGTTTTAGCAAAAATGACATTTATTTTGTTTGAAAAAATCGAAAAAGACAAATACAATATCATCAAAAACAGGGATAACGAAATAAACAACAAATTAAACTATCGAATACAAAACGTACTTTTTTACCTGACCCACAAAACCTAAAGAAAACAAGCCGAATGTCCATCAAATTACCAACAATACGGGTCCAAACGGGTCCAAAACGTCCCTCCCAAAAAAGATTCCAATTTCCACACAATGGCTGGGACCTAACCCTATCTATAGTCAAGACACGTCTCCAACCTAATAGGTCCTTCTCTAAGGCCTAACAACAGGCTGGTCGCGACGAATACTAACAAAATACGTCTTACGCCAGGTGCGCGATATGAAGGACTAGCCTTGGTATAAAAGTCTGATTAAGTAGAATTATTGGGAAATCTGTTGTTGAATTTCTGAGCATTTGTGATTGGTTGAATAACAACAACTATAATATGAGTGGGGGCTGGAAGTGGGCGTTTAGATATTGGGGATTTTAATTGATATTCTAGAGCCTGATTTCATTGTAATTTTGTTTTTTGCTGGCTAGTCAAATGTTCCATTGCTGGGCAGAGGCCTACCTTTCTTTCCAAAACTATCTTGTGCGATCTCTGGCCATGTTCGCCCCGCAAACAAGATTAGATTGTAATTACATTTATTGTGTATACGGGATGGAAAGGACACCGACTCAAAAACAAATATGTAATTTAAAAAAAATCAGCTGTTCCATACATTTTGACCGTGTAGGTATTGCACTTTTGTAGGAAACAGCAGATTTTTTTCAATAACCCACGTAAAATTTCTATATGGGGTGTTCAGAATGATGTACTGAGTATGTGGTTTCCGTTTCCGCGTCGGTGTCCCTTCCACCCCGTATATGTTTTATTTATATAAAAAAATCTTGCCTTCTAAATGATGATTTAGCAACCCGTCATTCAGCCGTTTTGCTTCAGAAGAGCTGAATCTAGGGCTGTATCACAAACAATGTTCCACCTCCTACCCTGTCCTTAGTCCCCGAAACATGTTATGTTATATGTGATAACGTATGTGAGAAAGTCGATACGTTTTGAACAAAAAAATTGTAGCTCATACGACAATATTTTAGGCACGAAAAATTGTTTAGTTTTCTGTCTTGTATCCTTATTTCATAAACTACCTCTGTGTCCACTTAGCTCTTAGTAAGCGTCGTAAAAAGTGGTGCTTACAAAGGATTACACCAAGTAAATGCATTTAATTTCTTAAGGACCCCTCAGCGAAGCGTTTATTTTCAATTATAACCGTAGCACCTGGTGCTTAGCTTACCGACTGTTTGTGGTTGAAACTAGGACTCGTAATTGCTCATTTACACGGCTTCCATCATTGACGAACTGTTATAGAACACGATACGTCATGACGGATGGACGTTCACATTGCATACGGAATCGTGTTTTATCACGATCCGGCAAAAAAAAATTTTTGAGGCGACCGCATCAGCGAATTCGTCCCGAAAAATTCACGATTCGTGTTTTTTGACGTACCTCATTTTAAAAAGACGATACGTAATTCAAGCCCTGTCTGTCATTTTTCACGATTCGTGATGCGTATGAACACGGGCATTTAAAAAGCATTGCCGCCGTCAAAAAAAAATGACGGATCGTGAAAACAGACGATACGTCAAAAAACGAATTGTCGTCGTGTGGACGGGCTGTAAGACGAATTGACGACTTGATGCTTTGCGTCGCGTAGCATTCTAGTATTGTTAGTAGTATCTTGTAAATTGAGATCTTTTAAAGAATAAACACAACATCACGATTATGTTCATTTCTTGTTATTCACATAACATCACGCCTGTAATCCCCGCAGGGTTAGGTAGAGGTGTACCTAATAGTACACCCACATTCAGTTATGTCTAAGTTCCATGTATTAGGGAGCGAGGCTATTGCCATCAACCGGGCACTAATCCAGACTCCGTGGCTGCTACTGAGAAATTCCTAATGGAAAAACACAATAACAGATTGCCCGACATGGAAATCAAACCCGCTTGCGACTACTTAATCAAAGATGCAGTCAAAAAAAACCTTCGTTTTCTATTACACGAACTGAGCATTTCCTTTACACATCGTTAAAAAGATGTACGTATCCTCTGTAGAATATTCTAGCGTAATGTAAAAGCAATCAGCTAAGTTCAGAACACCATTTAGAAATTCACCCAAGAATAAATTTCAATGATGCACAGAGGACTACGAATCGAAATACACTGACGGTTTTCGACACACCAATTAACTGAACAGCCACCCTTCTGCCCCCAATGCATTTTGCTCTAAAATATCCGTCGCAATATAAACCTTAACACATAAAATTGAAAGCGTGAATTTGAATGGGCTGGCACAATTCTAAAATCTGCATTTAAATTCGAACTTTAACACAAAAAATTCAGGTTTTATGTTTGAATGCCAGGTTGTTTAGTGAAAAAGCTCGTATCAGTAAAATACGAGGTTCTATTGGTAAATCGGTGAGCGTTGTGAGAAGACCGATTACTGTAATGATTCGTCTGATTGCTATTTTGTTGATTAGTAACCTGTGGGATTGAAAAGAGGTATTTTTTAAGCTTTTGAGTATACTAGCACAGTATGCTCCAGACAATGATGCACGATCCTTTAAACCCAGTGTATGTACATTGGACCTTGAGCTTAAAATTCGTACTTAAATAAATATGTAGTACAAGATCTTCACTGAACTTATTCATTTCTTAGTTTCTAAGGCCCGCTTTCATCAACATTCACACATGCAAATAACGCTAAACGTTATGTAATTTAAACATCATTATGTCTGACGATGTATCAAATACATTGAGCGCTAAACACACTTCGTGATTGGTGGAGCAAGCGGACCTAAAAGTATATTAATCTATTTTAATTTATGATTAATGTAGATAACACTAATTAAACCTAAACTTAAATCGGTATTCACTGACTAATAAACCACCAGTTAACCTCACAAACGTTTATCAAAACGACACTTTAATTTTACGTTCTTCTATTTTCGTATAAACCACAAGCCACACAAGACATTACTGAACTACATATATCGCTAAACCACCGGTTAAACTCATTACAATTAACTAAAAGCGAATGTAATCTCTCAATTCGTTGTTAAGTTAACCATCGGTTAGCTGTTAGAGCGTTATCACACTGACGATTTGCCAGCGTTTTACTAACGAGGCGTTTTGTGAACGTGCTTTACGCGGGTGAGAAGATTGCGGCAATATTGTAAATTTGCTTATTGGTGATGTTCTTCAGCAAGGTGCGTAGTACTAACAACCGGGTCGTATGATCAGATGTATGAACGTGGATGGGGCGAAAGGAGTATTTAGGGAGCATAGCAGCTTCTGCCTACCCCCATTAAAAAAAAAGCGTGAGTTTATGTGTATGACATTCACACTCTCTCTTATCTCTCTCTTGTACACTGACGTCAATCGCTCTCGTCACGCAAATACGGGGAAGACGTTGCGCATACACGTGGCGTGCTCGCTATGCATACGCAGCAAGATAAATACATATGTATACTCACGTTTTTTTCCAATGGAGGTACGCAGAATTCACTGAATGTCATCTGGTGCGATCCTTACATACAATTGGTGATCTGCTATTTAGGTTTTCCTAGACCACAGAACACCAGTCTCTCACAAACTTCGTCCGCGTTCATACATCTAGTCATAAGGTTGCCTGTTCTACACAGCGAGTGTGTTACATTAACATTCAACTCTCTGGAAACACGCTCTTAAATCGCCAGTGTGAACAGACCCTTAACATTGAACTGTTTAACTTTGTTTAATTAAAGTGTCTCATTAGAAGTAAGGTGAAATAAATAAAGGTAATGGCTCCCTCGGTAGAGTAATTGGTTTTAATATGTTGCGGTTAGTGTACTGGTAATTATGTGGTGGGATAGCTTTGATATTGTTTTAAGCTGTGGTTTGCTAGTGGGTGTAAAATGACCCTCGTCGAAACCGAGAGGCACTTGTCCCGTCGTTGCGATATTTTTTTTTTAGTCTGGACCTTACCTAGCCTCGTAGTTAGTTATGGAGATGTTGAAGGTCAAAGTGACAAGTTTTTTCACAAGTTTTTTTATTTGGATACTTAAAAGATTTTAATGTTACAACCTTATTTTAAATACCTCCGCGACCCCTGCACTATTCAAAGCATCCATCAGCTTAATGTTTTGAGTGCGTTACATTGAATCCTAAAGTCAATCTTGTTTTTTTTTAAGTCGTCTCGCAGCATTAATTTTTGCGTGGAGTTACTTAGTTTGATGTACAGAAGAGGAAAACTTGGACTTAATAAATTTTAAAGTTACAAAGATATTGAACTAATTCGAAACTCGAAAATTTGTCACTCCACAGTTTCTTATCAATTAAACCTACTTTAATAACACCTATTCACTTAGGACCAAATGTTAATTAGCACGAACTTTGTCCAAGCAATATTCCGCTCTCGGTGTTGAACTGAACGTTGAAAATCCAGCACAAAGTTTTTATTTAGACATTCATTTAAGTCTCACCTGGTGTTAGTGAAAACGGGAATTAGTGCTTCTGTCCGCACGCAACACAAAATAAATGAGTATTCGCTGCCAAATGAATGAACTAATAATACAATTACATTTTGAAATCATAGGCAGCTACAATTAATTAGCCATGATAAATTTTAGCTCATCGCTTTGATCATGTTACACCGAAACACTAATTTAATTTGTGCTGATTAAGCACCTATTGTTATCGAGATTTACTGGTGTGTTGACGTCATGTTTAGGCATTTAAACCTATTGTTTAAAGGTTCTGAATCATGTTAACACCTGTCATATTATGGCAAAAACATTTTTATTGAAAATGCATTCCCCCCTCCAGCCCCAAATCAAACAATCATGCTGAATGGAGACCTTCTTGTCCCAGCTACGACGATAACATCAGCATCAATAGCTGCCGAATATTTATGGCCCGTAGTTAGTTATTTTAAATACACGTATAGGTAATATCAAACAATGTGGTATAGATCATCAAACTGAACCACTTTCTCTATGAGACCAACACCATTATCGTGAAAAAAACTACTGTCCTAAAAATCGGGATCGAGTAAGTATTCAAATTTTGTTTGGGACAGCTGAATATTTCTGTCGTCAATTTGGTTTTCTTTTATAAGCACGTGTCTCTGTGACAAATAAATACACTTCGTTTATTCTTCTTTGGAAAGTACATAGGACGAATTTTCATAAACAGTCCCGATACTGATCATTCAATCCTCTTCTTTACTATAAAAAAGGAACAACTTTCAAATTCAAATATCGAACATATAAAAAACAAAAGACTCACGATGGCGGGATCCCTCCGACGAACACATCGGAGTTTGAATTAAACTTCCCGAAGACGAACTCTTTGCCGCGCGACGTCTTGCTTTGAGTGCTGCCATCTACTTGCAACGATGTGTGCTCGTCGCGTCGCGCCACCTGGTGGGGAGAACGCAATTAATTATTGAAGGCAGGTGCTTAAAATAGCCTGTAATTAGGCTTAGTACGCTAGCAGGAAAACGTTATGTCGCGGTCGTGGAGGAGTAATGGGGTGACTCATCTTCAGACTTTCTTCCAATTGACAATTTTTCTTTATTCTTTCTCTAATCGACATTTAACTCGATCCTCGACTATTTAATTTCATCTAATGCCAGCCAGGTAATTGTATAGTGCACAAGTGTGTGGGCAAACACAGGTGCACTTTCTCTTCTTTCACTCTTATATACCGATTCCCCGATGGAACGGCAATACGATACGACCGGAGAGAGAGATCAGGCGAGGACCAATGGCTTAACCTGCTTTCGGAAGCACGGGGTTATCATACCACCAACTTCTAATCTTCGCGCTGCTACTGAGAAATTTCTAGCAGAAAAAACCCATTGCTATCAGCTTTGCTCTAACTGGGAATTGACCCATGACTATTAGGGCAGTTAGTAGATATCACACTCATGGAATTAAATGAAGAGGAGCTCGTGGCTAAACAATAACAGCTACTCCGGTCCATCTTCAGGTTAAGCCGGGCTTGCCTAGGTTGGCTCGTGGATGGGTGACCACCCATTACATACCAAGTATCCTCCGTGCCTCGGAAACCACGTTAAGCCGTTAGTTCCGGCTGTCATTTGTAGTGGCCCGAAAGTCTGACAAACAGTCTTACCAAAGGGTATCGTATTACGCCGTATTAACTGGGTTGTGGACGTCAGATAGGCAGTCGCTCCATGTAAAATACTAGTATTCAGCTGCATCCGATTAGACTGGAAGCCGACCCTAACATTGTTGGGAGAAGGGTAGGCAAATGATGCACTGGACCCATATTATTCGCAAATCTACTACCACGAACATCGTACATACAACTTCCTTGATCGATGATCATGCCCTCTCGTGTCGAAGTGTGTACACGTCTTTAGAACTATAATTAATAACCGTGTCGTACATCGGGTAACGAAAGGGGATTAGTGATGTCTACGTGACGTCATTAGTAGGTACACAGACGAACTGCCTTTGTTCTGAGGTAATCTTAGTGGCCTTTTATGACACCCACGCGATGGTACCCTTGGTGGAGCTGCTTTCGATTAAGATAATCCTAATGTTGCTAGATTACTGGCAAAGAACAAAGGCATCTCTGGAGGTTCTTGCCAATTATTATGGGCGAATTTTACAAATTTAACTAAATGTAAGCAGAACATTTAAATCAAAAATTTCAGCGTCGATATTGCACAACAATGCTTGCCCTGAGAACTCTTGAACACGGTTTATACATACACTGATCGCGTTCCGTTTCACTGTCGTATCTTACACACTGGAGTTAGAACGTATTTTAAGTTTAACCAAAACAAACCGTAAAATTATATGCAGAAAGAGGTTGTTTGTATGTACAACTGCGTGTTCTATAAACTACTTTCTGCATTGACTTGGTTACTCCCAATGGCCAAACAAAATAGGTCGTTGAATCGACTCACCTGGACTTTATGCCAATGTCCATCATTGAGGTTGCTGCCAACAGTGATGATCTGCGCCCCACCCCCCAAGTTATACCTCAATCGCAACGCTCCATTAACCAGCTTCAGTTCGAAAAAATCGTAAGTGCCACCGTCGTCGGTGTACAAAAGTAGACCGTTCGGCTGGTCAGTTTTGAATTCTAATTCGAGTGTGCCGTTCAGTCCGGCGTTCCATTTGCGGAATTGAGAGTAGGGGTTCTGTTTGTCGAGTACGAATGCGAAGTTTCTGTTGAAGGATAGTGAGAGGAGACAGAACAGTATGTAGCGCATCGTGGCGAGGTCTGACGGCATGGCTGACGACACGTCACAACACGCCCGAGGTGTGGCTCCTTCTGCGTTTCATTTCTTGCGGCTGTAACAAAGAGAAGCCAGGTTAGGAGATGGTTTTTTTATTTTGAAATGAAGACCGAAAATTATACATGTTGATGATCATACACTTATATCATATCTTACTTCAATCATACATTAAATGCGAAAGTTTGGATGTATTATAAAGGTGCTTTACGAGTATACTCGTATCTAAGTGTAAGTGGTTTATTTTTGTTGTTATTGACTGGACGTTTTTTTTTTTGCCTTATTTTTTCTGTTTTAGGTTCTTAGTTACATGTTTTCGACAATACCTTGACCCGGAGATAAGACAGCATTGTTCTCAAGGACTAGGAAACGGATTGAAATTATCGTGTACCTAGGTAAACCAGAGTTTGGAGTTTCTAGAGTTGGATCTATTATAAAATTGCCTTTATAATCCCAGCCCATTAATTTTACACTGCAGGCTAAAAGACATTTCTCATAGAGAGCAGGCACGAGCATTTATCATCAAGCTTGCTCATGGCGGATTGGTGATTTCTGATTTTTATTGATGACATGTCCAATAAATCCAGTCCAGGTTAAATGTATTAAGTACAAGAAGAAATGCTCAATCCGGGCAAGTATACAAATGACTTCAAACTCATATGTACTACCAAGTTTGTCTTGGTCGGATATCGGTGGAAAGAAACATCGTGAGAAAACTGCCTTTAAAATTTCTACGTCATTGCGCTAGTATTTTTTGTCGTCGCATGATACATTAGTTCAGGAAGGGATGCTGACTCCGCCATCCCCGTAACATTATCCCTGAGTCACCTTTTATGAGCCCCATGGGATATAAAGGGTCCTCGTAACCAGCCCCGAGCTATCCCTAAGGGCATAAGCTGGACTCTAAACTATCCTGTCATAGTTTAGGGCCGTAGGAAATATTTCAGGTACTTTATTAGCATAATATCATATTAGTTACTTCGCCTATACAATACGATTTTAATGAAGTAGTGTCGGATGGAACTCGCTGTGGGTATTAAAACAGAAAAAAGATTGAGATAGAGTGGATATGACATTTTATTTTGTTATAAAATGCATGCATTACTAACTAGGAATCCGTAACAAAAAACATTTCGAACAAGTTGGATTTGAAATATTTAGGAGCTGCATTTCTTTTAAAAACAATAATTGTTCTTATTAAACCGAACAACCGAAACGAACTCATTCATTTAAAAAAAAAACGTCCAGTTAAAAGAGAGAGAAAAACACTGCGACATTATAATTCTATCACGGACATAAACTTCACTTCCACGCTACCACAGAATAGAAAAACTTCCTCACAATAACAACACATAAGCACAGTATGCTACAAAATAAATGTGACTCCAAGATACACTATCTTGCGCAGGTAAAAGGCACTTGGTTGTACAAAAGACCTGCAGTTGGCGATGAAAGTAGGCCGACGGAAATGTGATGCAAGAATGTTTGGAGGAGGCATCGTTATCGACAAATAATGAGAGGCGAAACTTTTGAAGTTTTTGAGGATATTAAAGAAAAAATTGAGATACAACGAGCAGATGGTGTATGCTTGGACTTGTTTTAGGTATGAGGAAATTAACATAGATATGCGTTAATAGCTTTTAATTGCAAGCAACTGGCGTGCATGTATGACCAGATGTTTGAACGTGGACAAACCAGAACTATGTAAGGATCGTAGCAGGTGGCGTTCTATAGATTCCGCATACAGGGGGAAAAGGCGTTACTTTATGTATGTATATAGTGCCATCAAATTTTAAAGACTGCACTTCCGAGTGCATACACTGATGTATTGTAAGAGAAAGTGGAAATTAAATATGAAATGTTATATGCGCAATGGAAAATCCTGCCAATGCTGTCTTCAATCTTAAAGGTCATTAGCAAATAAGTATTAATTTCCTTTCCTTTACAAAAACCAAAGTACTGTGGAAGACCTTTTAAGCCCCACTGCACTAAATACGACCCGAAAAAATTCGAGCGCCAAAAAAGGCTATTAATTTATGCCTCGTCCAAAACTTCTTGAGTGAGAGGGTCATTCCGACCGGGAAGCGCCCAGTCATCCCTCTGGAGCGGAAAGTTGGCACCGACCCCGGATTTTACCGGTTCCAGCCGGTTTTTTACCGGTTTTTTTTTTCGGCCCGAGAAGATTTTCCCTCCCGACGACTGATTTGACGTGCTCTTGTGCGAAACTTCTCGATTTGTTGAGCTTTCCTTTTACATTTTCTTTTGATTTTTTTTTATAGGCACGTTTTAATTAATTGTTTGGGTAATTAAAAGAGTAGCTACAGTAATGATTGTAAAGTGTATTCAATTTAATGTTCTTTGAACAGATCATTATCTAAACAAAGAAGATGGGTTTTAAGAACCTCTCAATTGTTGATGCAATATTCCATTTGCTGGTAAATGTCACGTCTTCGTTGTAATGATGGTTCTAGGGCATTAAGTTTCCAAACTGCACTCAAACCGGTGAAGAAAACTATCGTCATTGTTTTCACAGCCGACTTTACATTTGTGCAATTACGACTTGTAAATGCGAATAATATTATAGTTTAGAAAAACTAAAAAACACGCTTTAGGATAACGACATTTGATTTCTCGTATACTTCTCAGCAAATCCTTTCATTTGATACTCATGATATCATAATTGATATTCATATCTCATGATATTATATACTCATGGAAATGCATAAAAAAAACTAGGCCGCCATCTTTGGGAGTCCGCCATATTGGATTTAGAATGACGTCCCTCAGCTAACTACGCATAGTCATGCAAACTAAACATGTATGCAAAATTTCAGCTCAATCGGAAACCGGGAAGTGAGTCAAATTCAACGTCCAAGATTTTTTTCATAGTTACATGTGAAACTAATAAAAACGTGTTAAAAATAAGGTACGACTTGTACATCGGGGCCGCCGCGCCGCCACCTCTGCTCAAAATGACACCCATCTTATTCCAAAGAAACTAAACACTACTCCTTTTCTTAAACATTTTTTCTCTAACCCAGTAACCAAGCACCCTTCTGGCAGAGTCAACGGATCTCCAGACAAGTGGTCCCGCAGTAAACGTCGCCCGCACGCGAGTGTAAATCAAACGCTTTATATACTTGTATACGGTTTTCTTATGGGAAGATAGTGAGATAGATCTTTTGTAGGAATAGAGTTGTGTTCTGTGATGGTATTGTTTGAGACTAGTTTTGTCGTATTAACTGCAAATAACCCATGCCGATCTATAATATTATTTAAATTAGCACGCACTTCCGCTAATCGTTTCTCCCGTCGCTGTCCCAGAACTGTCAAAGTATAAATGCAGCAAAAACACGGGGTCATGCCTAGGTCAAAGAATGTACGGAGTATCGTTTATATATCTGAGTCTACCTCTCGACTAATAATAATGAATTAAGAGATATTTATTCATAGATTCAAACTATTTCCAATCGAGGTTGACATTGATGACAACAGTGCTTTAGATGATGTCAGCGTCAGCGTTGATGATGGCGAAAAATCCAGTAATGTTGTGAATGGATATAAGCTTCAGAAAGTCGTAGAAATACGAAACGTTTTGTAAGAGATTGCCTCTTGTCTGAACAACAGCAGCCTTCCCCACAGGTCAGCAACAACCTGCCATCTAATGTAATTCAAAAACCTGCTCCTAAATTCTATTAACACTGCAATTTATCATGCAGCGTTCACTACTTTTTCACACCATTCCCTGGAGCCGATAGTTTTCAATTCGAGAGCTTTGGGAGGCGCGGGCCTAAGGACCAATATCATGGGATATAGATTACTTCACAAGTCCGAGGTGACGTGTGACCCCATGGGACCTCTTTTTATCCCTTAATATCATAAGCGTTATGATTTATGTAGCAGCACCTTTATGTAATAGTGTTGGGGATAAGGATGTGAGTCGAGCGCAGTACATAATGTTACTAGGTACGTAGTTTTATTGATAGTATATGGTGAGGTTGTCGGTCTCTGGTGTGAGACCGTGTTTTAACCAAAGCGATCATCTCACGAAACCGCGACCGTCGTAATCATTTTGTTCTTCGATCTTCGGCTTCCTGTCCAACCAGATGCAGCTGAATACTATTTTACATAGACTTACTGCCTATCAGACGTCCACAACTTAGTTATTGGGTTGCACGACACCTAGGGCAGCCAGTACTAACAAACTAACTTGCTTTCCGAAGCACGAAGAGGTCTTGGTATGTACCTAGTCGATGGTGGACCATCCTCCACAAGTGCTGCTTACCCAAGAAAATCGACCCGTGCGGCTGTTAATGTTCAGCCACGAGCTCCTCGCTCTCTAAGGCAGGAAATCTATAAATAAATAACCTTTTCAACGGCACTCAGCAATACTGGATAGCAGTACCTATGTAAAAAATAATGGTTGTCTTTCACTTAGAACTTTAAGGCTACTCTTGGCCAAACAAGATAAGCTGTATATTAAAGTAAACAAACTTATATCGTAAATATATATCTTTAAAGATTTTCATAGTTTATTAAGTTTGCGTTGAGCTTAGTTCGTTCCACGGCCACAACTCGGTTGTTAAAAATTGTGAAGATTTATCATAAAGAAGAGATTAACTTTAAAGAACCATCAAGCTTTTATAAGAATTTTATTTCCAATCTGTTTTAAGTACTCAGCACAGTTTAAGATTAAAATTTTATGGTATTTTAAGCAACAAGCTGCTCAAAATCTTATCTATTGCTCGACGAAGTGGTCGGATCTACTGGTAAACCAGAATTCAACCTAAAAACCAAGGAAATATGATACAAAATCTCATAATAATGTCTGAAGAAGCGACCTAGTCCGGCTTTGGGTGCACTAACAATCATAGTTATTTGTTATACAAGAGTGCAAAGTTGCTTTTTAACCGCGTATTCAATTTTGATGACCGAGCAAGCGAAGGATTCTAAAATTGAATCACAAGCGCAGCGAGTGATTCAAAATTAGAATCCTGAGCGTTAGCGAGGGAATCAAAAGAGCACGAGGTGAAAAATCTTTGCACTCGAGTGCAACACGTAACTTTTCATTCCACCTCAGCGAGGAAATGACTAAATGCAAAAAAAAAAAACGTTTTCATCCCACCATCTCGGAAAGAGTATTTTTAATCTTCAATATCTGAGTGGAAAAGCCGTTTTTATTCTCTAGAGGATAAAGTAAATTGAATTTAGAACATCGTGTGCACTAAGTTTGTGAATTAAAAAAAAGCATTAAACCTATTTACTGCTACCTCTATGGTGCCGAATATATCATACAACTTTTTTTTAATTTGTTAAAAACTCAGACTCGGAACCTTCTTGGTGTTCTTTTTTCAATTTGCTTTGTACGCGGTTCTTTACGCGGCATTTTTTCACGTCATTGTTAAACCTTATATTAAAAACAAGAAACTTGAAAACAAATGAAAAAACTAAAATGAGTGATTCTAGCGACGAGTTAGTTTGCTTGACGCCAACAGAATTGACTGAAACTGTTAATAATGCGCAAATGAGCTTTCTCCCTCAACAATCACGCGAGAAGTATTTAAAACAGTAGGGGAAACCGGGGCAATGTGGGCTCCTTAAGGGAAATCTTGAATAAAATCTTAGAAAAACAAAATAATGTAAAAAATCAACAGGCATTTATTAGTCTCATTTATGTTCTTTAAAATTAACGTAAAATAATTATCTTAGTCTACCAGTCTTTGGTGCTAATGGAACTTAAAAAAAAAACAGAAGCTGCCTGTTTTGCCCCGTGTCTGGGGTAAAATGGTCATATGCGGGGCATAATAGGCATACACAGGCATATTCGCTCATGTATGTTTAAAACTGAGCACAAAAACTACAAATGTGAAGGGACTCGTCATCATTATCCTCTTCGCCGGCGCAAGAACAGTGGGCCCATCTGTGGCATGCACGGCAAGTGACCCAACCCTCAGTAGATTCCGAGTACCAATATCCACAGTACAAACACTCTACATCTTCTTCCTCCGATTCGTTTTCCTTATTTTTTTCATTTTTCTTCGTCTTTTTCTTCCTTCCTTTCTTCTCATAAGCCACTGGTTTCCGTGTCTGGGCTTCTTCTATATCCTTCTTATAAGGTGAACTGGTTATTAATGCCGTTTTTCCGCGTTTCCTAGTGATTCGTTTTTGGACACGTGCTTTGGGTTTGGGCATGATATCTACAGGCGACATGACATGAAAAGATGTTCCAGGTGGTGGAGTTGCACATAGCTGTAGCATTGTTGATGGACCCGGAGAAGGCGATACAGGAGGTTGATCGTGGCACATTGTACTCAAGAGCAGCCCGTTTACAGCTTAATCTTCCGCTGACCACATCCCTTACGGCTGCTTCCATCTCCTCCATGCTCCATTGGGCACGTTCTGTCTTCCTTTGATAGTGGCGAACCATAATTGTATCTGCAGAAAAAAATCAACTTAATACAATTACTCGAGGCAAAACGGGCACCCTACCCATTTTGCCCCGCTCAAAATGCCCCCGAAGTCAAATAAAATAAATGTTAACCAAATCAAACTAATATATGGTAGTTCGTTCACAACTCTTTCTAGTTATTTAGTCACATAATTGAACGTAGCAATTTACTTAATAACTGAGCATTTAGCACAAACACGATTTAGCTATAAGACAGACTTAAAAATTAAAAATAATATCAAATGCATCAACTTACGTATTTTCGTTCTGTCGACGTACGACGCGCATCTACACACACACAACCACTTCTCTTGCTAGCGCGAGGTCGATTAGATCGCGATTCGACTAGTTCCGAGCGTCTCGGTTTATAATCCAGCGGGGGAGAGGGGGTGTCCGTCTTACCCCGGGGGCCCGTAATGCCCCGGCTTCCCCTACGATATGTTCAACACGTGGCGACTAGCAAAAGGAGCCAAAACTTTCTCAGAAAACGTTTTGCTGGCATATTTTATAGAATTATCCGAGAACAAGAAAGCAAGCACTCTATGGAGTACGTATTCGATGCTAAAAGCAACAATAAAGATGAAAAAAGACAAACATATCGATACCTATCCTAAATTAGTGGCATTTTTTAAAAGAGCCTCATCTGGTCATCAACCAAAAAAATCGAAGGTTTTCACAGTATCTGATATTGAAAAGTTTCTTAACGAAGCACCCGATTCCGTATATTTGGCGGCAAAAGTAAGTCAGTTGCACATTCAGTATCTACTTAAGTATATTAATCTCAATTAAATAGTATACTTAGTAGATGTTGATAGGCATAATTATGCGTTCATATCAATTTTATTCATTTATCTACTACAATACTCTTTACGTTACAGGTTGTTCTTATTATTGGAATAAACGGAGCATGTCGAACTAATGAACTAACACAACTTAATGTCAAAAACATTGAGAAACATTCAGATGACTTACTATTAATTAATTTACCTAATACAAAGACAAAAAGAGACCGCAACTTCGTCATTCGCAAGGAATACGTAACGATTGTTGAGAAATATCAAGCCTTACGCCCGCCTAACACTCCAATCAATCGATTTTTTCTACAGTATCGCAATGGAAAGTGTGTTAGACAGCCTATGGGTACTAATAAAATTGGCAGTATCCCACGAGAAATAGCAACATTTCTTGAACTTCCAGAACCCCTGTTGTACACGGGTCATTGTTTCCGACGAACTTCAGCCACACTTTTGGCTGATTCCGGAGCTGATCTCCTGTCCCTTAAGCGCCACGGAGGCTGGAAGTCCAATGCAGTTGTAGAGGGATACATAGAGGATTCCATCCAAAATAAGTCTAAAATATGTGAAGGCATCGTAGGAGCCATTACACTGAAAGAGCCTCAATCGGATCCTTGGACTGGCCCTTCTACATCAAAAATAAGCCGTTATGAAACACCTAACCATCTCCCTCTCTCTCCAACATTCACGCCAAGGGAATCCGATGAATCGGTACAACTATTAAGTATGACAGATAGTTTACCGAAAAACAGTACACAAGTGACTAACACCAATATTACAGTACCAAACAAAAATATTACACTCAATTTAAATAACTGTAGCAACGTTACTTTAAAATTTTCTTAATTATACCTTAGTATTATTTTGTTATAATTTAAAGATTATTCTGTAATACTTACCTGTCATAATGTAGTAATTAATACCTAAACTGAAATAAAAGTGTACCTATCTTGTGATTGTAAACGTTTTTTTTTTTGCATTTAGTCATTTCCTCGCTGAGGTGGAATGAAAAGTTACGTGTTGCACTCGAGTGCAAAGATTTTTCACCTCGTGCTCTTTTGATTCCCTCGCTAACGCTCAGGATTCTAATTTTGAATCACTCGCTGCGCTCGTGATTCAATTTTAGAATCCTTCGCTTGCTCGGTCATCAAAATTGAACACGCGGTTAAAAAGCAACTTTGCACTCTTGTATAACAAATAACTATTATAATCACAAGATAGGTACACTTTTATTTCAGTTTAGGTATTAATTACTACATTATGACAGGTAAGTATTACAGAATAATCTTTAAATTATAACAAAATAATACTAAGGTATAATTAAGAAAATTTTAAAGTAACGTTGCTACAGTTATTTAAATTGAGTGTAATATTTTTGTTTGGTACTGTAATATTGGTGTTAGTCACTTGTGTACTGTTTTTCGGTAAACTATCTGTCATACTTAATAGTTGTACCGATTCATCGGATTCCCTTGGCGTGAATGTTGGAGAGAGAGGGAGATGGTTAGGTGTTTCATAACGGCTTATTTTTGATGTAGAAGGGCCAGTCCAAGGATCCGATTGAGGCTCTTTCAGTGTAATGGCTCCTACGATGCCTTCACATATTTTAGACTTATTTTGGATGGAATCCTCTATGTATCCCTCTACAACTGCATTGGACTTCCAGCCTCCGTGGCGCTTAAGGGACAGGAGATCAGCTCCGGAATCAGCCAAAAGTGTGGCTGAAGTTCGTCGGAAACAATGACCCGTGTACAACAGGGGTTCTGGAAGTTCAAGAAATGTTGCTATTTCTCGTGGGATACTGCCAATTTTATTAGTACCCATAGGCTGTCTAACACACTTTCCATTGCGATACTGTAGAAAAAATCGATTGATTGGAGTGTTAGGCGGGCGTAAGGCTTGATATTTCTCAACAATCGTTACGTATTCCTTGCGAATGACGAAGTTGCGGTCTCTTTTTGTCTTTGTATTAGGTAAATTAATTAATAGTAAGTCATCTGAATGTTTCTCAATGTTTTTGACATTAAGTTGTGTTAGTTCATTAGTTCGACATGCTCCGTTTATTCCAATAATAAGAACAACCTGTAACGTAAAGAGTATTGTAGTAGATAAATGAATAAAATTGATATGAACGCATAATTATGCCTATCAACATCTACTAAGTATACTATTTAATTGAGATTAATATACTTAAGTAGATACTGAATGTGCAACTGACTTACTTTTGCCGCCAAATATACGGAATCGGGTGCTTCGTTAAGAAACTTTTCAATATCAGATACTGTGAAAACCTTCGATTTTTTTGGTTGATGACCAGATGAGGCTCTTTTAAAAAATGCCACTAATTTAGGATAGGTATCGATATGTTTGTCTTTTTTCATCTTTATTGTTGCTTTTAGCATCGAATACGTACTCCATAGAGTGCTTGCTTTCTTGTTCTCGGATAATTCTATAAAATATGCCAGCAAAACGTTTTCTGAGAAAGTTTTGGCTCCTTTTGCTAGTCGCCACGTGTTGAACATATCGTACTGTTTTAAATACTTCTCGCGTGATTGTTGAGGGAGAAAGCTCATTTGCGCATTATTAACAGTTTCAGTCAATTCTGTTGGCGTCAAGCAAACTAACTCGTCGCTAGAATCACTCATTTTAGTTTTTTCATTTGTTTTCAAGTTTCTTGTTTTTAATATAAGGTTTAACAATGACGTGAAAAAATGCCGCGTAAAGAACCGCGTACAAAGCAAATTGAAAAAAGAACACCAAGAAAGTTCCGAGTCTGAGTTTTTAACAAATTAAAAAAAAGTTGTATGATATATTCGGCACCATAGAGGTAGCAGTAAATAGGTTTAATGTTTTTTTTTAATTCACAAACTTAGTGCACACGATGTTCTAAATTCAATTTACTTTATCCTCTAGAGAATAAAAACGGCTTTTCCACTCAGATATTGAAGATTAAAAATACTCTTTCCGAGATGGTGGGATGAAAATTATAGTTATTCGTATATCTTGAGCACCGAGTTGGAAGTAACCGGCACGGATGGCCAGCCCATTCACACCCATCATTCGACAAGGACCTAAGTCACTATCGTGCTTTGATACACTTGCGACATTTTCGAAGTAACCCTATATTTCCGTGTAGACAAAATTTGCTTGTTATAAAATGTTATATTCATAGTGTGGGGTGGATGAATCCATTACATGAACTCTGACAAGGGACGATTGAAATATTGACATGTTATTTGTTAGTTCTGGAGGTTTTCTGCAGAATTTGGTTGGATATTGTTTTATCAGAAACATCTTATCTTACATTAGGTATTAATTTATAGAAAAGACCCTAAATTACAAGTTTTTAAGTGGATCACAGATCAAATTCTTTCGAATACGGTTCATTATTTACATACAAGTTATACGACTTATTAAACAGTTTTAAACATGTTGGTATAATTCGTAAAAAAATCTCAGACAGACTATTTATTATTATAAAAAGTGTCTGTACATTTTGCTAGGAACATTTAACAAATAGCATTTACATCATTACGGCACATTAATAGTACTTAAAAGAGACTCGTAAGCTTTTCCAATGCATTAACGAAACGTGCTGTCATTTCAAACGGAGTGACGGCTGACAGTTACAAGTTGTCATTATGCTCTCAACGCTGTCAGTTGCGAGACGTCACTACGTCAGTTTGCTTTTCAAATTACATTTACAAACCTGTTGCAAAAATTTAATGTAATTCTTATATTAGAATTCATAACTATAGACGTATAATTATCTAAATACCAAAGTGTTTTTCATGCTTTATTCGAACAAAGCAACAGCTTCATGCGTTTTTTAAAAGCATTTAACAAAATGATGATACACAAGTACGTTGTGAAAAAACCATTTAAAGGCTTCCTACCAGATCCAGGAGACTTTGAAATAATGTGTGAGAATTTTCAACAAAAATTAAAAAATGGTCAGTTTCTTGTTAAAACCGAGTACATCAGTACCGATCCTTACATGAGGTCCTTCGCGAACAAACACCTCGCGCCTTACGATCAATTCGGCTTTCAAGTAGGCAAAGTTATGGAGAGCAAAAACCCTGAATACCCGGTTACAATGACCGTAGTCTCGCATTCCGGATGGCGCGACTACGTTGTTCTGAACGGGGAGCCAGACGACATATTTCACATTAAACCGTACGACCCACAAGTTGGGGACTTACCCCTGTCTCTGGCGGTGGGAGCGTTAGGAATGCCCGGCATGACGGCGTACCTCGGCCTCTTGGAAATATGCAAGCCGCAACCGGGCGAGGTAGTGTGCGTATCGAGCGCGGCGGGCGCTGTCGGCTCTCTAGTCGGCCAAATAGCTAAGCTGAAGGGCTGCAAGGTCATTGGATTTGCTGGCTCTGATGAGAAAGTGCGCATTTTGACAGAAGAACTGGGTTTCCACGCCGCGTTCAACTATAAAACGGTGAAGGATGTTAAGAAGGCTATATTTTCTGTATCGGACGGGATCGACTGCTACTTCGACAATGTCGGAGGGGAATTGTCTATGACCATCATGGGATGCATGAAACCGGATGGCCGCGTTGCTGTTTGTGGTTCTATAAGTTCTTACGGGAACCCAACGCAGATAAATATGATAGCACTTCCCCCCACTTTAAAAGTTGAACCTTTCAGTTTCACACAATGGGACTGGCAAGAGCAGAGGGCCGCCTTGCAGCAGCTCAAGGAATGGATCGGAAGAGGTTCCATCATAGTAAAGGAGTCCGTTACAGATGGCTTCGAAGAACTCCCCGGTTCATTCATCGCTATGCTCAGAGGGGACATGATTGGGAAGGTCGTGGTTAAAGTTTGAATCCTATGTAGTTGCAATTAAGTTCGAAGTTAATTAACTTTAATCTGAACTTTGAATGGTAAAAAAATACGTTTGTACAATAAATTGTAAAGGTTTCTGTTTGTTTAGCTGGTCAGTATGTTTACTGTACTTTGAATCATTCGTGAGTTACCTTTGTCTGATCTAAAATGTAGATTTCAGTTATTGTTTTTATCTAAAACAATAAACATCAACTTGTTCATCATCAAGGGTACCTATAAATTTACATACAAAAATGTTTGTCTTCATTAAACTCATATTTAGGATAATTTACAAATCCTTTAATAATAAACGTTTTATTTGTATCATGTGTTTGTGTCAGTAAAGCTTTGTTACGTTTAAAATATACATTTTAGTAATAAACGAAAAATAGATGTTTTTTATTGAAAATTTTAAAGTTTACCACGTTCAAAGCGTTTTCGAACACTAATGATCACAGAGACTGAAACGCTTGGAGCATTAAAAACAAAATGTGAGATCTAACAAGTTGGTTTTATTTCAATGAGTGAACCTTGTTAGCGAGAATTTCATAGGTTAATATTAACACATTTGTAATATTATATTAAGGTTTATTCTTTCAACTTGCGTTTACTTTTCATTCTACGTAGATACGTTTAACATAACATCACGCCTGTATTCCCCAAGGGTTAGACCGATGTGTACCTAATACTACACCCACATTTCGCCAGTTATGTTTAAGTTCCATGTAATAGGGGGCGAGCCTATTGCCATCAACCGGGCACAAATCCAGACTCCGTGGCTGCTTCGAAGAAATTCCTAATGGATTAACCCAATTACACTTTGCCCGACCTGGGAATCGAACCAGGACCTCATGTTCAGCAGTCGCGCTTGCAATCACTAGACCAACTAGGCAGGCTCGCATGCCCACACTCGCATTGGTCATCACAGGTCTCGTGCGAGTGGCAGAGTTGAAAACCTCACCGTAGTACCGAAAACCGCATTTGCTTTCGCGTTATATTGCCGGCACATAGGTACATGAGCACACACGTTATCTGCCTAACCTTTTCCCAACTTTGTCGAGGTCGGTGTCCAGTCTAACCGCATTCAGCTGAATACCAATGTTACATGGAGTGACTGCCTATCTGATCTCCACAACATGATATGAGCGAAAACAAATGCGGAGACAGGTACAACGCCATAGTTTGTAAATGCTAATTTCCACCAATAATATGTTGTTTTTTTTACAAAAAAGTTTGTGTGTGTGGTATAGCCAGTTAGTGGCCTAAAGTTTTACCTACAAAACCAGAATAACTCCGCTTTTTCTACCTTCGCCAGTCAGTAGAACACAAAAGAAACAGAGAAACAGAGGAAATCAGAGGAACTATGTACTTGGAAGCCAAGTATTCTTTTTCAGCTGTACTTGATATTTATCTGTAAACCTTTCATGGTTAGGAAAAATCTTGACCGTACCGTTTTAAGCGCTTACCACACTTGAAATTCTTTACAGAACATTTTAGCAGGTTGACCTAAGAAATAAACTGACTAAAGACACCAAGGTGACTTTTTGAATTGAACTTGACACCACCAACACGCAACGAACAAGCGTAGAGGTCAACCCACGTTTCTTCTCTAAATAACAAGGGCTATTGCCCTCACTGAGGTAAGACAATTAAAGGTTGATTTTATTGAACAACTACCAAAACACACTGAAATATTCAAATCTTATTACCGAAGTTAACATCACACCTGTAATCCCCGAAGGATTAGGCAGAGGTGTGCCTTATAGTACCCCCACATTTCGGCAGTTATGTTTAAGTCCCATGTAATATGGGGTGTGTCTATTGTCGTCAACCGGGCATAAATCCAGACGGCTGCTACTGGCCGGGGGAAAATCCAACAACACATTGCCTGACGTGGAAATCAAACCCTGGACCCCATGCTCAACAGTAGCACAGTACCACTAAACCAACGAGGCAGTGAAGCTATCATACTACCTCAAGCTAGCCAAACGTCCAAACAACTAAATAATTCAGTCATATCAGGCCGTAACGACCGTGGCGCCCCCTATATTATGGCAAACGACCATTATTACGTCTAGATTGTATCTGAGAGGTCTATGACCACGCGTGATTTACATCGCCTTGTTAATGTCCACGTTTTCGTCCCGATGGGGCATGCTATGGTGGTTGTAATGGCTTTCTAAATGAGAAGCGATTTGAGCCATGGTTTGGGGACTGAGTATAAGGTCACACACACACACACATACAAATTATACATAATACGTCACTCCTGTAGTCCCCGAGAGATTGGAACACACCGACATTTCGCCGAGTTATGTTTTAGTCCCATGTTATAAAGGGACAAATTCTGCCTCTGATAAATTCTTAACAAAACTATAACAAACAGTTTTTTTAGCTGAGGTTCATTAGTTATGTTCAACAGCCGCGCCTACGACCATGCGACTCTTTACTTCTAATACTACAGGCCTACTGCTTAACTGAGGCGGCGGTTGATGTCAGTACGCGGTACGAGATGGATGTGATGACGTATCGCGAGAGATTAGTCACTCACCCGCTGATGAGCGTCAACACTTCTCCCGTAACGTGCATCTTCCTCAGACACCGTCTTGGTTAAACAAATAGGCCTGTAAAGAATTGTGAAAATCAGAGACAGCTTCAGAGCTGTTACTTAAAGCTACTCCACCTACATAGCGCCTTGAGCACTGTTCAGAGCTTAAAATTTATGTTGCAAAACGATGAAATTAAAATCCAGGTGGATCCTGAAATTAATTATTCTGACAAAATCTCCTAAATGTTTCTAGAACAAGGCTTTCGCGACACGTTACAAAATATGCAAACGAATAAGACGCTTATACGAGGCAATTTCGTTCCAATCAGTTTTGTAACGTGTTCTATGATAATTTAATTAGCATATCATATATCACACTAAGACATCTTTTCATTTCTCGCTCGTAAACTTCTCACAGGAGAATTTTCTCTTGAAGGACGGAGGTAATTTCGTCGTAACTGGCGCGCGGAGTTTTATTTCAATATTTTTACTCTACTTCTATAAAGGGGTTTGGTGAATCGAAAGTCATTTATTCATATTAGGCTGCAAATCAGAAAATGGAAGACAGCTAGAACGCCCGCCCTTCGCCACTTTTCAGTGTTCAAGGTGGGAAAAATAAGTAGCGGAACAAACTCCTCAGCAACCCATCTATCTGTTAGGTTAGAAAAATAAGCCACAGGGGCAGTCAGAGATATATAGTAGGAATCACTGTATACTCAAATATCGCCAGATTATTCACGAAATCAATCTTAATTGGTCGAAAATGCCAATGAATATTTCGCTTCAAACAAGCGATCATGGTCCACCTATACGTTAGTGACACGAGACGGAGATTAGATTCATGACTAAACTCATTACCCTCCCTTGACTGCGCAGTAGGTGGGTAAACCTGCTGTTGATGATATAAATTGGACTACATTATTGGAATGGCCACCAGGATATAAGGATACCACCAACTTATAACTACTATGGGACTAAAACTTTTATCGTAGCATATCATCTATATCAGACTAAGTTCTAGGAACTTCAACTGACTTCAAGACCAATATGTACCATGATTATAACCTAAACTTCTCCTAGACGAGAAAAGAAGAAATAGCTATGTATAATACTGTTACTGTTAGCCTGTATCATCCCACTGCTGCACATGAAATTACAGTTAAATACTGAGATGACAGTGAAATACTCGTAGATGTAGGAATGGAAGAACAGGACGAGCTAGGCCGTACCCGTATAAAGAATCATCATCTAGTCTAGCTTTTTCCCAACTACGTTGGAGTCGGCTTCCAATCTAACCGGATGCAGCTGAATACCAGTATTTTACATGGAGTGACTGTCCCATATAGAGAATGAGGGCAGGATAAAGACACAGTTTCGTATAACCTCATCAATCAGCTTTCTTCATCACCAGAAAAGAGGCTGCGTTTGTTTTCATTACACGATAATCCTTAATAATATCCCCCGTCCGTGTAATAACAAAAATATAAGGATTTCCGGCACATGGTCTGAAATAATGAGCGGCAATTTAGACCGCGATGAGCGGCCTCTTAGCTCTGGGGACCAACTTTGTGTGACAATAGTGCGGGGAAATGTTCTGGTATGTTCTGGAACGTTCCAGATTTTAGGGATCCTGCGTGCCCTGGATTTGTGGGTTGTATGTGTACTTTAACGAAGGTCTGAATTCTAATTTCAGTAGACAAGAATTCTGTCAAAAAGAAACTGAACTTGTGCTTAGATATGGGGTCAGATCAACATTCTTAGGCACAGCGGGGTAGCTAAATCGAACATATAATGTAGGTATAGGAAACTGCCGAGGAAAAGCCGTTCAGCTAATGTTCGCGATGGTAAATGCCGAACGAAGTTTCCCAACCGGCATGATGCGAATGAATGCCGCATATTATGTGTATTAATCGCTTCGGATCGGCTTAGCTGTTAAGTAAATGCACCCCTCAGTCACAAATCCCATAGCTCAGTACATCATCCAAACATATATAGGAACATCAATTCATAACTACCAACCGTCACATCGCAATCAACAAAAAACACAGAACAACGAATCCCGAAAATTTAGCAAACAGTCCAAGAGCTAGCTTAATTCCAGCCATCGTACCATCGTCGCTAGTCTAGGAGCAGCACAATGAATACAAATTCTGATCTAGACAGAGATAGGGCTGACAAAGACTGGAACGTTATTAAAAGTCGTAACTAGACTAATTGGTCACGTAGCTTCTCGTATTTGAACAAGTAACTAGATACCTGAAGGTTTCCTTTTTTGTGATGTAACTAAGCACCTAACATCTTTAGGTGCGACTTACGTAAAGATGATTTCTGTGTAAGACTAGCTTTTGAATATAGCTACGGTCGCATGTGTGTCAGACAATGTCACACAGGAACTTACTACTGTCATAAAAAAATCTGAATTCTTATCCAGGACATAATCTATACTTGTGTAAGAAACATAATCAAGTTGACATAAAGAACGGTAACGATATCTGTGACGCAAATTAAGAACAAATATCCTACATCGCGCCCCTCTAACCCCCTAAACTTGTGTCGAATTGGATCCAAATCTGTTCAGCATTTGAGGCAAGAAAAGGTAACAAACAGACAGCCAGGATGTTATCCGATACAATGCTTTAAAGTTCCTATATAAATGTTTCAGCATTTAATCGTAACTAAGTAACGAGGTACAATAGTTTTACGAAAATAAAGTATCTTATCTAATCTCGGTGAGTCCTTAGATGTTCCTGGCAGATCAGAGCCCCGATCATTAGTTATCTCAAGGAAAGATCTTGAGCTGATAATGTCAGGCTCCCAACCTGAAAAGTCGTTTGCATTTCGACAGATTTTTGAGAGGACGATTTGATCTTCCAGTCTGATGTATAAATAAGTAGATCGGAGTAATATTACAGTCCATTTAATCAACTACCGTGTTTTAACAGTTCTTTAAGTCTGACTTTGTATTACTGTTAAACAACAATGTCTATACTGTCGCTGGAATATGGTTACTGTTAGGTTGTTATCATGATAAGTCTATCAAAATAACTTATTCTCGTAACAATAACACAGTGCCTGTTAGTTCATTAGGCTGTTGGTTGACCAACCTCTGTACTGTTCTAATTTTTTTTTAACAATTTGTCGATAGCATTCTTCCAATAACGATACTATTTTGCTTGATAGGGCCAAGGAAACAGATACCAGGGCAACATACATAAGTACAAATTACACAAGTTCCACAGACAATATTGCGAATTCCACGCTCAATGCACAATTGCAGTCGCACGCCGCAATCGCGGATTCCGACGTTGCTGCGAATTCCGCGGCGGTACGGAATTCACGGAATAATGCCTAAACGGTGCCATGTATCCGCTGAGTTCTCAGCGATTAATCAATCATGACTGTCAAAGAATATTTAGTGGGAAACGATCAGTTTGATATTGTTTTTTTTGTACTGCGAAAAATAGTAGTAAGAGAGGTACATTCATAAACTCATGCCTTTTCTCATGGGGGTACACAGAAACTACAGATCACCACCGCCACATATAAGGCTGTATTTTCAAAAGTGTCGAAAAATGCGTCAGAAGACGTTGCCTATAGATCTGAGTCCGAACGTTGAAACTAAAATAAGGAAAAATGTCCCATCTCATTATTTTTAAATAGCAAATTAAAACCAGGTCATGATGATATTGATAAAACAGGGCCAACGCGAAGGCCTGGCGTTCAAAATGACCTAAAAGTAATAACCCGTAAGAAAGTCTAACAATCAGTCGTACCAGGGGATATCGTGTTAACCAGTAACTGGAGATTAGATAGGCAGCCGCCCGCTCCATGCTCATTATTCTAGTATGCAGCCACATGCAGCTACACTGGAAGCTGACCCTAACATAGTTAAAGATAAAGATATATTTATTTTGTAAAAACATGAGTAGTATGTATACAGGTCTTATAAGTAAATTAGATGTAGCTACATGTTTTGCCATTTAGGAGTGGCGTACAAAATGTTTTTGGCCTTAAGCCATAGGATGAACTTAATTAGTATAAAATTTAAAAAGTTGAGGTAATTACCTAGTTATATTAGATGAAGAAATGTCGTAATTCAATAGTCGATAGTTTCGTTTTTTAATCGTTTAGCATTTAGTTAAAAGAAATCGTTTAAGCTGTTTTTTAAAGAGTCTAGTTGGTAATTGTCTAATAAGTTTAGGGATTTTATTATATATTACTGGTGCCAAATAGAATATGCTTGTATGCATCAGTGTCGTGTTCGGCCTAACTATTTCTAGCATATCATTATCACGACGACTGCGAATCGAGATTTCTGACATTTTTTAAAATAATTTAAGATTAGTTTGTACAAAATTAGTTGGGCAAAGGCTAGGCAGATTATGACAACGCAGGTACTAAACCACAAACAAAAACTAAATTGTATACTGTTGTATTGTGCTTTCAAAAATAGATATCACGAAATCTGCAAGACAATTCCAAATTATTACAACCCACCTGTTCTCGGCGTTAACCAACAAGTTTACGTTACCTTAGTATCACAATTACCAAACATCTGCTTATTCTCCCACGCAAGTTGCAGGAAGTACCAGGGGGGGAGATTTGTGAGCTCCTTGAACAACGTAACCTGGTTTCTATTGAGTTATTTAATACTAAAGTAGGCCAGGGCTGGTGTGACACCAGGGAGTAATCGTTTATTAGGACCAAAATAGAATAACTCTACTTGTGGTGGTTGTCGGAAAATGTACAAAGAAAGCTCTTCAACTATCCGTCGAAGAGCTTGTTTGTACATTTTCCGGTCCAGGTCTGGAGACGCACAACAGTATTCTGTACTGTATCAATACCATAATTATTTTTCACTGACCATAATGATGAAGAAACGATGCAGTTGGTGATAATTTTGTAATTTTTGTTGGTGACGACCCGAATGGCGCAGCGGTAGTGAGGCTGCCTTACGTTCATAGGGTTCCGGGTTCGAATACCGGTAGGAGCAAGTGTTTGTGCGATGAGCATGGACATTTGTTTCCGAGTCATGGATGTTAATATGTATAATAAGTATGTATTTACAAACAAAAAAGTATCTATGTAGTATATCAACTATCTGGTGTCCACGACACAAGCCTCGTTGCTTAGTGTGGCACTAGATGGCGCTGTGTGTAATGTCCAGCGATATTTATTTATTTAATTTACGAAGAAATTCTAAATAATATGTGACCTCTGCATTATTTGGGGTGCGATTCCACAAACCATAAATATAACACCACATTTTATCAGTAAGGAGGAGCTCATGGCTAAATGATAACAGCCACTCGGGTCGATCTTCAACTTAAGCCGCGCTTGCCTAGGCTAGTCTGTGGATGGGTGACAACCCATTACTTACCAAGTTTTCTCTGTGCCTCGGAGAGCACGCTAAGCCGTTGGTACCGGCTGTCATTTTAAGATCTTTGACAGACTTCGTTACAGGTAGTAAGTAACCCAAAAGACTGCCAACCAGTTTACAAAACGCAATCGTTTTACCCAGTACTAACTGGCTTGTGGAGCTCAGATAGGCAGTCGCTCCATGTAAAATACTGGTACTCTCCTGCATCTGGTTCGGCTGAAAGCCGACCCCAACATAGTTGGGAAAAGACTAGGCAGATGATGATTTCGTCAATTAGATTCAAATGCCATACAATACGCGAACTTATTACCATTTGAGCACAAATCCATACTACGAGCTGGTACTAAGCATTCCTGATGAAAAATCGGAACAACACCTTGCTCAACCCGACAATCGAACTCATGCTCAACAGCAGCGCTTACGACCTTAAATTTTACTGTAGTCTAATAAGGACCCTTCCTTATTATCCTTACCACTAGACTCACAATAAATCTTACCTTATAGTAAGAGACTACAAGCCGAACAAAGCTTATAACACCACTCCATTTTCCCAACGGAACAGATATGACTTTGATACGACCCCAGAACGGTAGAAGCTCTACTTAAGACATTAATAACAAACCGTCTAGCCCCCAGCCTACCGTGACCCCGTCCAGCATACGTCACACTATACTAACAAGAGTACAGTCGTGCTAAGTGAGCCACGTCACTACTTGTGCCCTTGGACTGACCAATGAAAGCGCGCGACCTTTTTCTCAAGGACGTATGGGAAGCCGTTCTACAAGTTTACGATAAGTTTAAGTGTTTATATTATTTTTTTGCTTGACTTAAGTTTGTAAAGGTTTTATTTATAACGTGTGGTTGCTATCGTCTTAATTTAAACGCAATACAACGGAGCTCGTACTCGAGAAAGTGCTTTGGAAATTACATAAAAATTACCGCTTGGCAGATATTTATCAATTCTCGAATTTGACGAAATAGAAATAGGAATCATTTATTTGCCAATAATGTAAGTATACAAATATGATGGTTATTTTAAAGAGATTCCCGATACATTTTACCAAACCGACCGATTTTGTTGACCAAATTAAGGTAAGGAACGCTGATCACGCAAGTGTCATTTGCTCTTGACAGGTATTTTCTTAAGTTTTTACTGCCTCTACTTACTTAATTCAAGATTGCATCATCGCACTGTCGGGCAAAAGTCCTCATGACTTCCAGTTTTTTTCTATCCAGGGCCAATGTGGACCAGTGGCCCTACCATGACGTCTTGATGCAGAAATGTTTTAGTTCTATTCCAGTGTGGCAAAGAGACAGAGCTATACAGGATGTCTAGCGCCATCTCGTCTACCACTGAATCCACATAGTAGCTATTGTGTTTGTCAAACTATGTCTCGAGTTCAAGGCTCCGATTTCGTAATGTTTTCAGGACTTTCCTCTATTTTCAATTCGTCCGATCGATGCAATGAAGGTCAAATTTTTAATCTAGATATGAACATTAATACTATTGCAATCGATTAACCTCGATAAATGCTGTGCGCATTTGTCGAGTCCACCGTCCTTGGAAGTCGATCTGGACTAGTTACAACAAGGTTTCCTTTTTAATTGGAGCGATTGTAATTGGTCAATTATTGTGTTAAAAACTTTTCCTATACTTTGTTCCGTTTTAAAGTTTTTATTTGAATAAGAAATTAATTTAGCCGAAGGCCCATTTTAAGCGATAACTTTTTCATAGGTAAGTTCCTCAGACGTGCCTACTGCCTTATACTCTGCTATGTTGTTTTTTTTTGCCAAAATTTAACGAAAATGTTTCTTAAAAATAAAACAGCATCTCCCTTGCATTTGTATCGTTGCTGTGCACTCGTCAGAAACATAAGTTAAAAAGTGGCACCGGTCTGCTATTAGAAGTGATAGCCTAGTGTGATCGTCGGACTGCCAAGTCATAGGTCTCGAGTTCGAACCCAAGACGTCTGATTTTTTGGATACTTCTGCGTATTGTATTATTATCACTTGCTTCGGTGAAGGAAAACATCGAGAGGATGCCAAACAGCATGTCTGACAGATAATTCTCGACGGCTTGTAAAGCCAAGTCAGAGGCCCATGGGCGGCATAAAAACTGACACAGGTTAGGCACTAACAACACGAAAAAGAAGAAGATTGGGCTGCGAAAAGTTTTTATGTTTCTTCTACAAAAAAATCAAAAAGTGGATACGTCTGAATTGACCCTCATTTTAACCAAAAGACGTGCCTACCTGTAAAAGCTTGTAAACACTCGTATTATTAAACCAACTGACTTTTTATTAGAGACACCTACATCCTTCCCACGTCGTCTTGTACAGATAAAGAACTTTAACACGCTCTTCAAAGTAAATCTGACCTTTAAGGGCTAAGTTACGACCTACACGAAATTACTAAAAGTGAATAAGTCTTTTGTCAAACTTTTTACTAGGAGTATAATATTTTGACGGCAGAATGAGCATATATGTACATATTTTGACATTTCACCCAAATGTTGTAATTTACAATGAACATCAAACCTCTTTTTATCCTATAAAGGTGCGTTCAAACTGGTAGTGGTGGTCAGATCGACACCGGACTCTGGCAGGTAATGAATGCATTGAAGTGTCTGTCAAAGCCCGCTGTCCTCAGCTAGTCCGTATCGATTTGATTTCACATTTAATCTTAGGTGTATTTTGACACTAATGTCATATATATTAACTTCTGAAGATCTTACTACAGGTCTACCGTTTCATTGAGACGGTGTCTGAGGTAGGTTCGGTGTGGGGGCGGGCTCTCGCGACACGCGACTACAACCCTCTCGTACTGCAACTACCCCAGGCACCATCTTAGCTAAGCGTTGGACTTGTAGCAGCCCCCTATTATTTGGGACTCAAACATAACTATGGCATTCTATGAGTGTCTCACAGTAGTCCTGCCTATCGTTCGGGAACACAAGCGTCAAAAATCTTAATCTGAATAACACAATACAACACACCTGTAATCCCCGAAGGGTTAGGCAGAGGTGCACCCATATAGTACACCCACATTTCGCCAGTTATGTTTAAGTCCAATTTAATAGGGGGCGAGCGTAATGCCATCAGCCGAGCACAAATCCAGATTCCCCGGCTGCTACTGAGAAATTCCTGATGGAAAAGTCCAATAACACTTTGCCCGACCCGGGAATAGAACCCTGGAACAGCTCAGCAGTCGCGAGACCAACTACGCAGTCAAATCAAATCTTAATCTAGTCTTACAAACTCTAAAACAAAACTCAGTAGTAATTGAAAGGAGATTCCATCTCCCATAGAAAGGATCCAGTAACTAAACACACAAGTAAAACGCGACTAAGTTCCCAACTTATAGCTATGCTAATGAATTCATACTGGCTACATAAGCCTGAATGAAACTTAGGCACCCAGTAACTGCTATTAAAACTTAAGTCTTTCCACCAGCGTTAGTGGTATGTGATCGTATAGGCTTTTAGAAGATACTGTTGGTAATTTATCGAGGAGTAGTTTGGGAATACTTTGTGTACTCTTAAACTGGAATAGGTGAGTGTAGTGTAGTGGTTAAATGGTGTTATTGACCCTGACTTATGAGTCGGGAATTCGAATACGGGAAGGCAGTTTACGTTGTGTAATTTATTTATGGTGAAGAAATAATTGTGTACAAACCGTCCTAGAACCAAAAATTTAAGTAATGGGTCGAGCGATTCTACATAAGGGTTAAAATAACCAATAACCCGCACTCACGTTGTGTTTTATGGATCAGTCACTCTTGTAGATTCCTATCTACAAGACAGAAATCACAGTGGGAAGCAGTAATAGCCTAGTGGTGTGACCGTTGGACTGCCAAGTCATAGGTCTCGAGTTCGAACCCAGGACACGCACCTCTGGTTTTTCGGAATCATGTGCGTATTGAATAATTATCACTTGCTTCCGTGAAGGAAAACATCGTGAGGAAACCAGCATACCTGAGAGATATTTCTCGACGGTATGTAAAGCCAAGTCAGAGGCCCATGGGCGGCATAAAAACTCTGACACCAGGTTAGGCACTAACCACACGATAAAGAAAGACAGTGGGAACATTCAGTAAACTCAAACTCCATTTATTTGAACTAGACCCATGACAAGCACTTTTGCATGTTCAAAAATTAGTTACCTACAGTCCAGCCACCGGCAAATTAACTGTGAAAGGACCGTAGATCTTATAGAGCGTAAATATGGATGACAACCCGACATTAAACAGAAACTGCCCAATACAAAATCACTACATTTGGGTGCAATCACCTAGAAAGTGGTTTCATTGCCTTTATTATTATTTTAACTATTCAAAGGCGACTGATGGATCACTTACAGCATCCAATCTCATCTTGATTTTAGGTCTTAGTACTGATTTATGCAATACTCGTGTTATAAAGTTGCGCTACAGTTAAATTTTAAGGCCTAGCGACGTCACTGAAGAAAATGTCAAGGGAAATCAAGGCCCGCTTCAGAATCGGTCAAAGGTACTTACAGCAGGCCTTCTGTGCTGGTTTAGTCCTTAACCGAATTCAATTATTTAGCCATGAAGGAAAATAAGTTAAGTTAGGATGTAAAGTCAGCAATGAAAGCTGTTTTCAGACGCTTCGTTCGAGTTAATGTAAATTTTTGTATAATTCCATGTTCACGCAACACCGATAAAATAACATAGAAATGTTTAATCCTATATTTTATTGTAAGTTATTTTGTTAGTTACTAATTTAATTATTATTGCTATTTAGAGCGAGTGAGATGTGCCGAAAACCGAAACCCAGGCAGTGTTTCGGCGTTGGATCGGTTAAACAAGTAATTGTTCACTTTCGATCCATTTTGTGTACAGTCATTTCACTTTGAGTAAAAGACGCAGAATGAAAGACTTAAATGAACAAAAATTAAAGCGGCTTTGACGGTATCATCTTACTGGATGCAAAATATTCGAAACACCACTTTTCAGCATTTCATGTAGACATGTAGACAATATGACATATTGATTCGAATACCGAATTCGCGATGTTAATCCATGAAGGGTTAGGCAAAGGTGTACCCAAATATAGTACACTCACATCTCGCCAGTTATGTTATAAGTCCCATGTAATAAGGGGCGAGCCTATTGCCTTCAACCGAAAAACCCAATAACATTTTGTCCGACCCGGGAATTGAACCCGGGACCTCATGATCAGCAGTCGCGCTTGCCATCACTCGACCAATGACCAGGCAATCAGAGTTTTAATACTAGGTTCAATAAAAACTTTAGTTGCCGACTGTATCTGACTGAAACAGAATTGGTTCTATTACGTAGACAAGGATCAACGAAAGAACTTGGTAATCTTTTAATATCTTTAATTGTAACAAATGATGATGGATAGTCGCCGTCGCATGTCGAGCGATTGGCTCGACGATGTCAATTCCCAAAACGAAAAAGTTTTTTGTTTATTTAAAAAAACGTCGCCATTATACATACATGTTGTAAGGAATGTTGGCGCGCACACTGTCACCACGAATTTGTATGATTCTAGGACACAGTAGTTTTTCGTCGATTTTTAATAAACAAATCTGCTGTTACATATAAAACTGATATGACATAACATTACGCCTGTAGTCCTCGAAAGGTTCGGCAGAGGTGTTCCTAATAGTACACCCACATTTCGCCAGTTATGTTTAAGTCCCATGTAATATTTGGCGAGCCTATTGCTATCAACCGGGCACAAATCCAAAAACCGTGGCTGCTACTGAGAAATTCGTGATGGTAAAACCCAATAATACTTTGCCTGACCTGGGAATCGAACCCAGCTCAGCAGTCGACGCTTGCGACCACTAGCCAATCCACTTGTACTTTTGAGAAACATGTACTGAATCCTTTAGTAAGCGCTTATGCGCTTATGTCATGGCGTTCTCTAATATTAAATGAATAATATTATGTCCTGTATGCAGACAAACAAATTAGCCCGGACTAACTGTTTATACGCCATAATGGAAATGCTCTTGTTCTTAATTTGAATGACCTAAAATGTTTTATTTAATTGGATGACTGTTGAATTTCAATTTTAAGTTTCTATGTGTAACATGTACGATCTTCTTCTTTTTTTCGAACTTTAAGGCAATATGGAACGGCGATTTTTGACAAAAGGTGATTGGTGGTACCTGGATGAGACGCGCCAATGACCGAGTTTAGGTTTTTTACCCAACAGTGCACTGCTACCAACTGCTATACTAATGTTAATTAGGCAACTACTATTCCAGAGTACGTTCTTAACTCCTTCTTCTTTCATCGACTAATAAAATACAGCATTATTTTCGCCTAAGTCCAGTAGCTGTTCAACAAAATCTAGACCATTTTACAAAAGTTTGTACCTAAACTACGTTAGCTATTAAACCCCGTACTGCACTAGTCTAGCCTATTTAATTTATTGCTATATTTTAAGCTTACTTTTAATGGTAGTTTACGAAGTAAGTGTTATGCGCGTTTCCACTAACACTAGGTGATACTTTAATATTATTTCACCGTTGGAAATTGAACTCTAAGGTTTTGGCTGAGAGTCGAAAATCTAGCAGAGCTTTTTTAGTAAGGCATTAGTTTAAGTGTTGCTTAGTTTTAATGAAAGCGAGCATAAGTGCTGTTCGGAAGGTTACCGCACAGTTTATCAAAATTAAGCTTTATTTATTTATAAAACTTTAAGTAGTAGGTCTGCTACTTTAAGTGGTTTTTTGATTGTAATCTAGGTTATAGTGTTAAGGTTCTAAGGACCTTGAACGGACTAAAAGATTTTTTTTTGATGTAAGTATCAACTGATATTAAGTGTACATTCTCAGTGAGACATTTTATTTACCCCTTGGATTTGGTTTTGTATTTTATTTCATCTACACGTTAAATACAATTTTGCTGACTATAGGTGAACTAAGATCACCCAGCACAGCTGGGGCGTGGAAGGCAGATAAGCAGCCAGCCAATATAAAATAATGGTTATTTAGCTGCATCAGTTAGGTTAGGTTACCCGACCCCAAGGAAAAAGCTACACAGATGATAAACTGGACTAAGATCTGTGTCCCCACCATCATGTCTTAATGCAGGAATATTTTAGCTGTAGAGTAATGATGAAAAGAGATCTTAAGAAAATTACGAAATTCCACAGAAAAAAAAATACCTATAAAACATAGACGACAGCGCCCCATCATTTTATTCAACAACATTTTCCGACATCTAAATGAGTGACCTTGAAACAGTTGATGGAACCTTGAACAGTTGTTGGTTGATGGTTAACAAAGTCTCAGTTATTCAGCCTGGTGACTACGAAACAGTCTGGCTGAGTTAATATATTCCGGAGGTTTATTTTAGGCTTCGCGAGCAGCACCTCGACTCGCGACATCTTCGCCTCCAATTGTGACCTCATTTAAATTACATGGGATTTTACGGTTCGTTGCTTTGCTTCGGAAAAAGCGAAAAAGGATGGACTATGGAAAGTTTAAGGTAAACGTGGAAAATGGACTATGTATTATATGTTTATTGTGGTCTCAAGAATGAATAACTCATAAAAACCTGTTTTTATGGTTTGCGACAACACAGACTGAAAAAAAAAACCTAAATGTTAGTTCCTCAACAGGGCTCTTTAGTCAACTGGACCCACTCAGATGGGACCCGCGGGGTAAGTTTACTAATTCATTATTTTTCTTTAGTAGATTGGACCCGCTGTTAATGTGAGAACAAAAATATCCTTGAATTTCATATTTGAGTACAGGCGTTTAGAAAAGTTTATTAACTGTAAGAACAAGGACAATGTCCAGTTGAACAATTTCCAAATGACCTATGTGAGAGGGACTCAGTCATATCAACAAAAGGTCCTACAGTAAACTGGTGGCGGTACTTTTATACAAGCCTAAAAGCTTGACTTGTCCCTATAACTTTTCATGACGTTAAGGTTTCTGTACAGTCTGCTTGCCCTAGGGGCTTGCCGTATTGTTGTCCCCAACACACGCCACTGCAGTAAGCGTGTTGACCTTCATAGTTTTTTACGATAACGATAATAATCTTCTTTTTTTCTGTAATAGTTATAGATAGCGGATCTATCCAGGGGGGGTCACCATGATCTGTTAGTGCAAGTTATATGTTTTTGTATTATTCTCTTCTCTTCTCTTTCCCACTCTCGGAATAGTCCTAAAACATTCCTGCACGAAGAGATCATGGTAACCCACCAGATGTTTTAGGTTGTTTGATCGCTTCAATATCGACCAACCAACTGGCACTAATATACCGACAAAATCATCAATGAACAAGGATTCCTTTATCCCAAGTGAATGAGAAATCAACAGGCGACTCACCTAGATGATTGTTCATTAATTACGACTCACAGAATCCCGTCAGATAATTAACTAGGGTATAGCCTGTGTGTTAGACAATAGAGTTCATTACTGAATAGCCCGATCCGGGCATACGATCAATATTAAGATAGGGAGATCTGACCACCATTCATAGATACACATACATAAGAAAAATTGGAACACGTTAAGTTATTACTAGATGCAGGCGTGCACCACTGTCAGACAGCTCAACATCATCTGCTTTGCCTGTTTCCAACTAAGATGGGGTCGGCTTCCATCCTAACCGAATGCAGCTAAACATCTTCCAGTATTTTACATGCGACTGCCTACCTGACCTCCGAAGCCGAAAGAACCGATTGTAGACTTTCGGGTATTTGACTTCTAGTAACAGCCGGACTGAAAAATGGACTAGCAGAGTTCTATATATGACGGCCGGGACCAACGGCTTGAAGTGCATTCGATAGTTGTCATCGTTCAACAACTTTCGAATTTGAAAAGAAAACAATTTTCTTTAGATTTCTTCCTAGGCTTGCATACCAAGAATTGCCGACCAAATAGTGACTGTCGAACTGCCAAATCATAGGTCTCGAGTTCGAACCCATGACATGCACCTCTGATTTTTCGAATTCATGTGCGTATTGTATAATTATCAGTTGCTTCGGTGAAGGAAAATATCGTGAGGAAACCAAACCATCATGCCCGAGAGATATTTCTCGACGGCATGTAAAGCCAAGTCAGAGGCCCATGGGCGGCATAAAAACTCTGACACAGATTATGAACTAACCACACGAAAAAGAAGAAGATAACAAGAATCAACACCTAAAAACTTAAAAGCTATAAACTAACAAAACAAACAACATTTCCTTATCATCACTGCAGTGTACATCTGATACCTTCCGTAAAGGTAAATAACCGTGAATAAGTAAGTCAGTAACACGAGTTACATACTATTGCCCCCCCGATCCCCGCTAATCCCCCTCTCCCCCTTGATAAAGCCATACAAGAACATGTTCCATCCCTTTCACTTGCATCGGTTTTCCTCTTAAATTACGTTTAGAAACAATGCCTGCCTTCCTTGAGGGAAAAGAAAGGGCTATGGAATTATGTTGGAGGGTTGGTAAGGTTAGTCACACTACGTTAGGCTGTCTCTAGCGTTGCCAGACGTCTCGTATTTTAAGCAGAGTTTAAAAACTCCCGGCGGGGCTGAGTCTGTAACGTATTTTAACCGTGTTCCATTTTTAACCGACTTCAAAAGAAGAAGGAGGAGGTTCTCAATTCGGTTGTATTTTTTTCCCGATTTGAAAAATTCTTCTTTTATCTGAATGGATCTACTTCCCGATTGGTCCCATAGAAATTTCATCAAAATCGGTTCAGCAGTTTGGTTTTTAAATCAAAATAGCTGGAAAAATATGTCATCCAAGTAAAAGAAATTGCGAAATTGATACTTGACAAAGGTTTGCGTGTGATGCGATAACTAAAAATGGTAAAATAAAAACGTTTTTGCAAAAAAAAAATAACCGACTTCCAAAAAAACACAATTTTTTTTTTATTATGAAATCGATCGATCTACGGTTGACAAGTACTCACGTACGCAATGATCGGGTTGCGCGCGAGCGACTGTGTGTTGCCTGGATATTTTTAGCACATCTTCTGATGGCAAGAGTATGAGTGTTGAAAAGTGGATGAAAGTCATTGAAGGGTTTTCCAATACCGAAATCCCTAACGTTTTTTCGAATTTTATCTTTCGTTTTTAATATTCCGAGCTCAAACTGTTTCGTGGAAAAGGTTTTTTTTCACAGATGGTACTTAAGTGGACTGATGTAAGAAATAAATGTACCACTAATTTAATAAAAAGCGAATTGATGATCAATTTTAATTACGAATATAATTTGTATTGATTTTGACAAATATGTTAAAAGTAATAAAAATACCTTAAAACTGACTCGATCCTCGGAAAAATATGAAAAAAAAATGTCACCACCTAAATAATTTTGTTCCTAATTTGTCCCGGGTAAAAAAACTAAAATCCCGTATTTTTTCACCCATTTAAGCATTTGTCCCTTATAGGCTGCAAAAAAACACTGCACTGCAAAGAATCTGGCAACCCTAGACGTCTTTGTCTTGTCACCTAGTCTAGACTAAACAGCTGAAAAGCTATTACAGTATTACTGGACAATATACATAGTTTTTCTAAACGAATTCCGGTCATGGCGGCCAATCTCAGCGCATCTAGCCATCGACGCGGAAGATATTTTAGTGCACTAATGTATGCGAAATCAATGGTGCACTCTCTATTCCTTCTCACATTTTTTTTTAATAGGCGTCGATCCGTTACCGGAGAATTGAAAGTGAAGTTGAACCAAAAGCGAGAATTTTTAAGTTCTGACCAATGACACTTTTCTGAATTTTCAATTTGTGAAGAAAGCCAGTATAAGAAAGGCTATCCACTGAACGTGCCGACCACATGCGTCCTAAATGTTTGCTAAAATAAATGGTTAACGAAAGCATGTAATTGTTACGCAGTTCGTTTACGACGCTACTCAGAAACAACGTGTTACAAATTCAAATCACCAATGAGTAGCCAGAATGTCGTACCACAAGTGAACATGATACTGCTATCGATAGTATCAACACAATGCCTTCATTGCTTTAGACGATAGCTTCTGGTGAATAGAAGCATCTACCTACTCAAGTTTGGAGAGATTGCAGTAAATAACAAGCGATTCCGCCTGAAATAGACTATCTCAAACTATACATTCTTGGTAATACACGCTTGATCCAGTTTCCTAGCTTTCACGTAGACTATAGACGTAAAATAATCCCGGAAATTGATGTAAGCAAGTAAACCATAGGTGTTTTACATCGGGAATCGAACGTTCGTAGTGATTGACAGTTCATTCAATCTCTTTAAACACCTTGATGCAAAACTGTGGGCTTGTGGCTTTAATAACCTGTATCGCCCGCCATGGGTTTCAAAGGCAATTAATAACGAGATTAAATTTATAAGAATTCTGTATATTTTTTGATAACACGGTAGTTGTAATGTTGCTATTGGTTTTTTGTGCAGTATTGAGGGTCCGATCTCTTGATAAAGCGGATAATTTTATATATTTATCTGTAGAAACTACCCCAGATTAAAACTCTTTTTAATTTGGGCAAAGAGTACAGAAAACCTTGCAATCACAAAATATTAAGGACCTAAACGGTTAAACTATTACTTCTACAACAATTTTCGAGCAAGTTTATGTGGCACAAAATAGTTAACGTAATATATACCGCGTTAACCGCAATACTTCCTTTAAAACACAGCAGTTATGCAGGGTGCAAGGCACACCGACGCTAAAATGCTTACCTCGTATTCAGTACATAAAGAAAGAAAGAAAGAAAAAGTATTTATTAATCTCGTACTGGACAAAACAAAATGATAACTTGACAATAAAACAAGATTTAAAAAAAGTAAACTTAAGAACAAATTAAAATAAAACTAACTAAACTGGTCCTGTACGAGGCCAAAAGGTCCCTACATCATTCACATCACACACCATTCTACACCACACATCAATCACATCATTCTGAATCACATAGAAATTTTTCGTCGGTTATTAAAAAAAAAACAGCTGTTTCCTACAGAAAATGCAATATCTAGCTGATTTTATTTTAAACATGCTGACCGGCGCAACTTCGTCTGCGTAACATTTTTTATTAATGCTCCGCTCCTATTGGTCACAGCGTCATGTTTTCTAGCCTATAGCCTTTCTCGATAAATGGGCTATCCAACACTAAAAGAATTTTTCAATTCGAACCAGTAGTTCCTGAGATTTATTTATTTATTTAACATTTCAAGCACAATGTACAGAGGCGGACTTAATGCCATAGGCATTTAAATGGTGATGGTGATGGTGGGATTTGGTTTTTTTTTTAGATAAGCGCGTTCAACCAAACAAACTCTTTAGCTTTATAATATTAGTATAAATTACCGATGAAAAATTTAGTCTGGTTCAGAGTGATGTACAAAATACGTGGTAACCGTTTTAACGTCGGTCCCTTGCACCATGTACTCGTATAATAGTTTGTGCATACTGCAGTGTTTCCCTGCATGAAAGCCTCTGTGCTTGGAACTTTTCAGTTCTTTAGTGTCTTGCAACCGTGTGTCTTCTTTGGGGAGAAAAACAGTCATTCAGTTTTGATATTTGGAGGACAGAATGAAAAAAAAATGGTCGATTTCTTATTCCGTTCTGACAGTCGCGTTTACAGTCATTGTGATGAGTCAATACTAGAATTTTCATGGTAAAATAACCATTTTTATCTGATATGAATTAAATATTATGAAAACATTCAAGTCTGTGCTAGTTTCCGGCAAATGTCGTGGTCATGAAGTTGTAAATCTGGTTTAATGCCATAAAATATGGTCTTGATCTGTTTCCTGATAAAGTATAAGTAGACAGAGACAATCTTTTTTTTTGGCTTTTACTTTTACGCTGATCTCTACTACTTCTAGTACAACATCTAAAGAGCGTTCCAGACGCCTGTCTGCCGCGAGTTTGACGGCGTAGAGCTTCGGAATTTATATGTAAGAGGAAGCGGTTCGTCGGCCAGCACACGGAGCGAGTCAGGACAGGGGGGACATTAGTAAATTTAGACTGCTTTAATTTTATTAGTATGTCACGTTAATTAGATATTTAGTTTTTTAAGCTTACCAACATTTTATAATACGAATTCCGTTGAAATGTGTAAAGTTCGACCAATTTAACTCTATACGAATTTAAAATTCTTTCCAGCTGCAACTGCAATTGTATGATTGGTCTTCTGAATTTTCAAAGACGTGACCAAATTTAACCTTGCTAACCTTTTAAAAACATTTAATAAGACATTACATTTACACGGATAACTAATACCTATATTTATATTATAAACGCGACTAAAGAAGATTTTTTTTAACATATTTTACTGGAAATTAACTTTTGTATTTTTTATTTTATCATCAAAATTAAATAACTACGTATATTAGCGAGGACTTTTTTATTTTCGCTACAATACCTATAACTACAGTTCCATTGATTTTTAACCCCCAATGGTACCTAAACGTAATCTTTCTGTGATTGTAATGTAATCCATTTGAGGCCACCAAAAATCGACCGTCAGTTTGAGCCCTACGACCCCAAACCCAAAACACAATTATTTGCCCTATTCACGTCAACGCGGTCAACGTAGCCCCTAGCGGACTGTTTCGACCTATCTCATTGCCCCAGGCCGAATTCTAGGTAATTGCTTCATAAGTGCCTGCATTAATTGGGTACCCCTTGCGAGAACAATGGATGCTGTCATTGTGAAATTATGTGCACGAAGAGATTTAGGATTCCAACTATAGAGAGAAATCAGAAGAAATTTCTTACATAAATGTGTTTCCATGTCTCAGTGACGGCTTACATCCATCCTTTAATCACGTGAGGTTTTTAGGCCAAGTTTTTAGCCGTGCTTCGTGAAGTTTTACCCTACTACTCCTTCACCCCTAGAATCACGTGTATTTTTTTATTGAAAAGATTGAGTTTTTCATACAAAAATTCATCTGCTCGGATTTTTAATTCACAATGAAAAAAAAATATTTTATACTTACGTGACACATAATTTTTTTTCGTACTAATAAAAAATACGCGAGATTGTCACATTATCCCATGGTCATTAGTTGTGATTTTTTTCCGACCCGCTCTCCCCTGTCTAAACGTGATTGAAGGACGACCCCGTAATAATATAATTGCTAAGTTTGACACCACAGTTATATCGACAGTAAACAGTAGAATTTTCCATGTAGATTATTTTATTTTACACTAAATAGGCTTGCGTTTCGCCCAACTCGCCTGATGTGAAGCGATGCGGCCTAGGGTGGAGCACGCTTGCTTAGAACGGTAGATGGATTACGATTATGTTCGCGTGATCCCATCTATCTATATTTAAATGTCTTTGCATGTGCATTTCTATATATTTATTCATTGTTAATCGAAGCAGACTGCACAGAAAGAGGGTACTAAGAGCCTTCAAATCTAGAGTGAAGAGGTTACTTCAAGGCACGCGTGAACTATCCCCAAGGTTTACCAATCAATCAATCGCTTTCAAAACGTATTTTTCTACCGACATCCACAATGATTGAAAAAATATTTTTGACACTTTTTCAGGTGAGATAGAAGTCAAACGCGAGTTTGTAAACGATGACCATACGAGCTAGATAGATTACGAGTGTTCAGCTGTAATTATCAATTAGTAATAAGTCGCAAGCGCGACTGCTGAGCACGAAGCTCCTGGGTTTGATTCCTAGGTCGGGCAAAGTATTTTTGGGTCTTTCCTTCAGAAATTTCTCAGTAGCAGCCACATCTGTATTAATTGGATAAGGTTCGCCCCCTATTACATGAGACTTAAACATAACTGGCGAAATGTGGATTTACTAGGGTACACCTCTGCCTATCCCTTCGGGGATTACAGGCATGATGTTATGTACATCTTGACTACCATCGACCTTGTAATTTTAGTCCACAGCTTGATAATCCAGGTAGACCGGCACGGCAGCCGTAATTAAGAGATTAGACTAGATACATTCAGTGCAGTGGATGACAAAGGCTAAGTGCATCCATTCACAGAATTGAGGAGGTGTACCCATAGTAGGCACTCAACTGCCTTCGCTTAAGATACTGTTTGTAGGACTAATTTTTCCAATCCATGATTGATCGTGATAGGTAATTGATTTGTCGTCCCAAGCTATTCAATACAACCTTGTCTTGGACAAAGTTGTCCTAGAAAAACACTATCTGTTTTGCGGGCATCAATAAATGGCGCAAAAACTTCTGTGTAATTTTTGCACACGATGTAGACCTTATTTGCATGTAGTTTGAAGCTCAAATGGCATAGAGCATGGATTTCTTCTCAAGCGTTTTTACTGTTGCCGTACTTTATGCCAGTTCTGTAGGGAGTGAACCTATTGCTATAATCCAATGCAGCAATTGAAAAATTCCTGATGGAAAAACTGCCTGACCTGGAAATTGAACCTAAGACATCACGTTCAGTAGTAACCGCGACCACTAGACTCACTCATGTTGTCGTGATATTATTTGTAGAGGTGAAAAGTTAAGGTTATTGAATACAATACGATCAATCTAGCAGAATCTAGCTTATACCTATAGTCTAACTGCAACCTGCCTCTTTTTAACCGACTTCTAAAATACGAGGAGGTTATGTATTCCACCAGCATCTTTTTTTTACCTCGTGCCTTGTGGCAAGCCTCTTATTTTTTCCTCCTTATCTTGAAGGACTTCGATAACGTACAATCGGTAATATCCACGTAATCAAACAAATCTTAAATGTTAAATCGTAATTTATTCATTAGAAATGTGTGAACGTAACTACCTAATACTAGTCCCTATATTAATAACCCTATATTAAAAGTAACGCTAGTATTCCAGTACAACAGTTAAAAACTTACACGTAAAATAAATGACGGAACCACTAACAAAATAATCTTTATAGCAATAAGGGTACGCTATCGAAAAACGCGGGGTCAATACCTCCTAGAGAGCATGGTCATTGAAAACTGACTGGGGGAAACACTTATATGAAATATAGACTGTTTTAAAGCTAGATTTAAGTAGGAATATAGCTACTTAATGATTTTTCTTTAGAACTTGTAAATAACCTAACCTCAACAAAAGTATTTTCATTCAATTATTCCGCACACAAACGTATTTTTACAAAAAAAGTATGGATGAACATCATTTTTTCTACTAAAACCATCAAAAAACATAACGTGCAGTTAAAGTAACATAAAAGCGGTAAAATTAACACCGTTTCGTAGAATAAATCGATAAACCAAACATTGAACTACGAGAACTTAACAAAAATAACACGTAATCTTGAAAATAACATTTAAACTTACAAAAATAACAACTAAAAACCATGGAAACATAAAAAATACATAGTAAATATAAAACTACATGTACTCTAACGTAGCGTGTGTACGAAAACGTATATACTAGCCGTACCTGATCAAACTTGAGCGTCCGTTGGCACAATTTAAATATAACACTTGCACTTGTTTTTTTTTTAAGTTTAATTGTTATGATAGTAATGTTAGTTATATAACACTGATCACTGATGTTGATGATTGTTTGTGGACTGGCGTTATGTAATGTGCTCGGCTATTGCATGGTGCGAGGTGGCCGCGCGGGGTACGACTGCAGAGAGAAATGGCGGCCGGGTGCGCGCGCCGCCCGCCCTCGGGTTAGTGCGGGGTCGCGCTGCTGCGTTGGGCGGGCGGGTTTGATTGCTTTGCGTGGGTGTCGCGTCGTAAGTTAATAAGACACCCACACTGATCATCGCTCAAGGCGATTTGGGATGGTCAATAATGAAATAGACATATTATTGAGAAGGAAATTAGATTTTTATTGTTCTTCTCTTTATCGACTGCATGAAAGCAATACATAGGTACTGACTCGATTTTAGCTACATTAATACTAGTGAATTTCATTTTCAATTTTCATTTTTTTTATTTTACTTAAAACGGGATTTTTGTTAATAAAGCTGGAGTTACTAAAATCACGTTTTTGACATTAATCAGTATTTTTGTTTGTTTGATAACTTCGTTCTCACAGAGGAGTACTTAAAACGAGATTTTTGATACTAAAGTTGGACTTATTACGTAAATTACGTTTTTGCCATAATAAGTTTTTTTTAGTTTGATAACTTCCTTCTTAATAATTACGTATTTATTAAAGTCTTTAATTTAGATATTTGGACATGTAAGCTAAGCAGTTAAGCAGTTAAGTAATAAAAAATCGTTATCCATGTAATAAACACTAATTAAAAATTAAATAATTTATCTGCGACTAAGCGCAACAGCGAAACACCACCCTAATCTAGACAAAAGGCTCGCACTTTGTAACGTTCAGTGTTACCTCGTACCGAAGACAAAACTTTTCAAAACATCTACAAATGCTCGTGATACACTGCCGCGTATACACTAGCACTTTTCCTCGACATTCATACAAACACCGCAATGGATTTAAGGCAGTTAGATGCAGTCTTATAGTATTATTTCTTCGGTAGGGGAAGGCAAGTCGTCGTGAAAAAATGTTGATTTTAGACGAAGCCTCGAATTCACATGTGCAATAAGATATTGAGTCGAGTCTAAGATGAAGATATAAGGGGAGGAGTAAATATCAGTAAATCAATGCTTACGGATTTTTATTCTTTTATGTTTGATCTTTTATTGGTGTGAAAGAGTTTGCTATTTGCTTATTACTTTGTTTGGTAGTCTGGTTGCAAGCATGGCTGTGGAACGTCATGTTTTCGATTCGATCCTCGATTAAAGAGATTTGATGTTTAGTTTTCTCATGACAAAACTAGTATTAAGTGCTGTAAATAAGATTTCACGTAACGCTTGTGAAGATTATGGCAAGTACTTAATTAAACTTTGTAGATGTCGCATATACCTAGGTACAAGGTTACCACAATGGAATGTAAATTTGCACCTGCATACCTGCAGGTGCAAATTTACATTCCATTGTTTCACGTAGTTAGGTAAGTGCAAACTGTCCATACCTAGACCTAGGTTTCAATATGTGTTATTTAAACATGAATCGGACTCATCTTCCTGGCCATAGTATAAAAATGCTTAATTTTTCATATAATATATAATTCTGAGAATACTTCCGTAAAAGATAATATTTCGTTTTGGCCACCAATCGTACACGTCACGTGATTCCAAGAAATTATGAATACGAGTGTCCTATAATTTTATTATACAACAATTGTACACCACAACCCCGCACCGTTCACTTTCATAGAACCAACTCACCCACACTTGAAAATATTAATAACGTTTTCACAAATGTTTTCATATCATGTTGAGTTTCTCAGAATTGTTCAAATTCTTTGTTAACTTGAACTTGAGTGAAATCGTAGTGAAACATGATTGAAATTCTTTGAACCGTACAGATTTATTTACATTTAATTCTCCTTGCTTGATTTATTAATGGAATAATATTTTATATTGTATGCATGTGTGTTAATTTATGATGAGGCTGACTTTGAGGATTAATCCTCAAAGTCAGCCTCCGATAAAATTTAAGTTTTTTTTTTTTAATAAATTGCAAATGGTACTTATTTACAATAATCGTATAAAAGCAAAATCAGCAATATCCACATAATTTTGAAATTGACATTTCGATGGCGCCAAAAATGTAGCAATATCTTCAACACGTTTCGTAATTCATAACACTCCTAAGACAGCAATATCCCGTAGTAAAACAGCTACAAAAAATACGGTTTGTTGCAAACACAGCAAGATCCATGTTTGACAAGTGCATAGGTAGCAATATCCTAATCAGCCAATCAGAGCGCATCAAGCGGCACGGTTTTCATATGGCATCGATTGCGAAACCTCGCTCCGTAATGTATTTAATTATATTAAACAGAGTTTCGATGCAATTCAGCTTTATTTTGCACTATACAACAATTTCTTGTTTTGCCATGATTTGTTGCAAATGGATGTTGCTGGTTTTGCTTTTATTCGATTCTATTTACAAAAGTATTAATTTAAGTCAGCAAGGTCCTATCGTATTACGCAATAGTAGGGAAGCTAACTTTTATTTATCAACTTTTGTCTTTGATGACTTTAGCAACTTTTTAACAAAAATTTGTTGCAAAAAAAATTACCGACTTCCAAAAAAAACACAAAATGTGAAAAATAACTGCTTTACTTTCGGAAGTCGGTGACTACTGTTTGTTTCATTGACTTTTTTGCCCTCAACTTCCTAAAGTAAAGTTATTTTCCACTTTTTTTGTGTTTTTTTGGAAGTCGGTTAATTTTTGCAGAAAAGTTTTTATTTTACCCTTTTTAGTTATAGTATCTATGATGAAATTTCTATGGGACCAATCGGGAAGTATATCCTTTCAGATAAAAGGAGAATTTTTCAAATCGGTTCATACATGACGAAGATATGAGGTACCCAACACACAAAAAAAATACAACCGAATTGAGAACTTCCTCCTTTTTTGAAGTCGGTTAAAAACGAGTTTGATGGAGTTTTCACATTCTTTCTAAACTTAAATAAAATACAAAAGGAAAAATCTCGATGTTTTGTTAAGTCGTAAAAACCGCGCAAACCAGGTTGCGGTTCGTTAGTTTTGGACAAAACAGTCTTAAAAATTCTCAAGCGAAACCGTGGTTTTCGCCTCTAACTTTCCTTTCATGTTTGACGGATTAATTCAGGCACACATACTTTTCGTATACACCCACGCTTTAGTAAACACTTGGGCGTGACATATTAGGTGTAATAATACTACAGAAATTGTGACAAATATCATGTGACAGGAGCTCCCGCGTAACGTTGGGCTCAAGTTCGCGTCATTTCGTTTAGGTATGAGGTGGTGCTCTGTAAATGGAGGGACTTACTGTCAAGAAAAGTTGTGAAGACAAGCTTTTAGGCATTGCGAATAAGACTTATCGTAGATACACGATACATATAGGTACAATAAATAGTTCTTTAACCATGCCTATAACTTTCGAACGAACAGGCAGAAGTGTGGCTACCTAATATATCTCGCCCGCATTTCACGTGGTGAGTGTTTAACTCCCAGGGACGTGTCATCAATCGGACACAAATCCAGACACCAGTTGCTACTGAGAAATTCCAGTTGGAAAAACTAAATAACACTTTACCCGGCCTCGGAATCGAACCAAGGATGCATGCATAACATTCATATAGATTCTCCCCAGCTGCTAGAAAAAGTGAATATTAGTATCCCACGTAGTGGTAGCCGCTTAATTAACCGTAGAACTTTCGTTCTACCTAATAGTCGAACTAATCTGGGTCATTTTTCGCCAATATGCCGTATGCTTTCTCTTGCTAACTCCATTCGTAGCGAATTAGACGTCTTTTCTGGTTCAGAAGCTTCAGTGAGAAGAAAGCTGAGAGACTTAATTGTGTAAATATTTAATTTTATGTTTTGAATTTTAATTTGATTTGATTTGTATTTTAATTTAAGTTGTTTTTTTTTATTTTATTGATTTCAATTTGTTTGTGCTTTAATGTTTTATTGATTTTAATATTTATTTTGACTGTATTTCGATTCAATTTTTGTTTTGATCTGATTTAATATTTATTTTTTTTTGGTTATTTTTATTTGATTTCATTTTTTATTTATTTTAATAGTTTTGTGATTTAATTTATATTTTAATTTGATTTAATTTTTTATTGGTTTTAGTTTGATTGTGAGTAATTTAATTTGAGTTGATAGCTTTCCTGTTTTTTATAAGTGTTTTTTTTTTAACTAACTATGTATGTGCATGAAAGATTCACATCAAGCAGATGTCAATCACTCTTTTTCTGTTGTATCGTTTTTTGTGCTCTTTGAGATTGTACATCAGTTTTGTGAATTATTACATTAAAAAAATAATAATAATAAATATCAGTAGCGTTTTGCGACCACAAGACCACCGAATGCAAGAATAATTCAAAAGGCTATAAAACCATTATTTTAGGTAAGTACATAGGGAATAATAATATAACTTGATCTGATTTTGAAATTGACTGCAGCAAAATTCTTGTAAAGTCTTTCTTTATCGTGTGGTTAGTGCCTAACCTGGTGTCAGAGTTTGTATGCCACCCATGGGCCTCTGACTTGGCTTTACATGCCGTCGAGGAATATCTCTCAGGCATGCTGGTTTCCTCACTATGAATTCTTGTAAAGTAAGTCGTTGTATCAAACATCATAAAGCTTCGATATAAGAACGCGGGAACAAACTAACAATAGATACTCGTAATCCCTTTGTGTATGAACTCGCGATCTAATCCCCTATTTCGGGACGAGACACCCAAACACAACGTAACCAAAGCCGAGACTTGCATTTTTAACGTCTTTAAAATAACACAAAGACTATTAAAAGATTTTGTGAGTTATGACCTATAAATCCTATTATATTTATTTTCGTAAACTGCGCTGGATTTAATTTTAATTGTTTTCGCTATGAAGTATGAGAAAGAAATAAACGAGACTGCTTTGTTGAGAATACTTTTGTTTGTTTATAGCCAGTTAATTGGAGCATGAGCATTTGGGCAACATGAGTTTCCACTTTAGGACAGGAAATGTCTGTCAGCAGAACACACAGTCAATAGCATAGGTACTGGAAAAGCAATTCTGGGCTGTTTGTTTAAATTGTCCGAGAATATCTTATTGCCACTTACGTAGTTATTTATTACCATAATAGTATGCTTTTGCAATGTGCGATATATGTCGCCGTGCTATCCAACTTACGTTGCTCACCTTATGGGTAATAAGATTAATTTCTATTGTGCATATTGTTATTGTGTGGGCTATTGGCAACACTGTCCAAGTGACATGTAAAATTTTTGATCCGTATTTTAAAATTAAATTTAATTAGTAAATAAGTTAGATTAAGGTGTAACTATTTGTGCAAACGTAATACAAATGCGTAAATACACAGGAAAATTGTTTTCTTGATAATTAATTAAGTTTTCGAAAATAAAAGTTACCGGTAACCTAAAATCAACAGCTGACGTTCTAACTGCGGATTTTTACGGATAATCAGGGGAAGTATTGTTTACTTTTATTAAATAACACCACACAATCGTCACTTTAAATCTGTAAAACAACTATGCCAATTTCCAGTATCTCTTTTTGCTGATTTATTACCCTGTACTGGTTTTAGATCGCTTTATTGACAACCGGTATAAAAAAAAAAACAGTGAGATTAATTCCTTAAGTCTATTGTTTATATCGGTCTTTTAAATATTAATTCATGAATATAACGTTTATGATCATTGCTGTGCATTTTTGTCTTATAGTAATATGTTATTAAACTAAGTTTTTTTTATTCTTATCTTTTCAAAGCTACCTACCCACTTATGGAAAAGTAATAGGTACCTTACGACAAAACAATTAGTTAAATTGAATATTCAATTAGATACATTGAATATATAGTTAATCTTTTAAAGCTAATATAGTAGCCTACCTCATTTCATTTCATAATTGAACTATTTCCTTATTTCTCCCCCTTTCATCGCTAACTTTTCTTAATTAGTTTATTCTATTAGTTCTCACCGTTTCTTTACTTCTAATTTTCAGTGACTTATCCTGAAACCATGCCTGTGATGACCCGTAAGGCTGCCGCTCAGGATATGGAGCTAAAATTGAGAACGGCCCTCCAAGAGCTTAAAGAATCAAACCTCCAAGTCCAACAACTGTTACAGGAGAGAGAAGAGAGTGAAGTGGAAGTTGATAAGGTTAATGGCACAATCTCAAGCTTAAAGCGGGAGCTAGTAGTCCTACATCAGCAATACTTGGACGTTGTTGATGAACGGGATCAACTGAAGGTGGTCACGGATGGTTTCAATAATTGTAGTAACTTATATGAGGAGGCTTTAAATAAAATTAGGGACCTAGAAGATGAGTTAATTCATGCCAATAGTTGTATATTAAAGTTACAGAAAGAAAAAGAATGTACTCAGGTAAAAGAAACGAACATCTTATATAATGAATTATTAAATAGTAATTGTATGTCCCCTTCCTTATTAACTATTGATCTGACTGAAGATTCCCTACTAAAACATAATTATACAGTTAGCAATAAGAAAATAAAAAAATATGCTAAGCTGAATAGAATAATTAAAAAATGTAATCAATTTAGGAAACAACATAAACACTTTTCCAAATATATTCCACTGAGGAAAGAGCGTGTTGATTTAGTTAATAAGTTAAATAATTATCAAATAAAATTAGAAGACAGTATTAAAATTTATGAAATTGATACTCAGCATTTGCAGGCTGAAATACAGGTACTTCAGGACTCACTTAGTTCCCTTTCCAGTAGGTATGTGAGTTCTCAGAACCAAATTAGGGAACACATTCTTGCAGCAAATGAGTTAGTAATGTGTCAATGCAGCTGTCAGTCAGTTAACAACCATGATACTATCTTGCCTGAGGTAATGGAGGACCCATCCCAGGCTGAGAATTTATCTCAGGACTGTGTACTCAACCAAGAAATAGATTATTTACAAGTGGCACAGCCAGAGATATATGATAGTCATAATTGTTCTTGTTCAGTAATGTTCTCAGATAGTATAGGAAGAGGTGTAGGTAAATTAGTTAGTAATAACCTGAGTTTTCCCAATCAAAATCATTGTATGCCAGGGGCAACATACAAACAGATAATGGCATCAGTAATTAGAAATGTTTATAATAGTAATACCGACATAACTATATTTATAGGAAATAGTTTAAAAATTAAAAAAGAAGACATCACAGACAGTGTAACTGAGTTGTTAAAGTTGAAGTGTCGTAAAATAATATTGTGTGCTTTCCCATATTTTGAAAAATTGTCAAACAGAAAAAACAATTATATTCACATGCTGAATAAGCATGTAGATTTCTTAGTAGGTCACTATAGTGACAAACTTGTGTATCTGGATGTCAACAGTTTTGTTGATAAACTTAGGTCGACACGGGGTAATGTGTATCTACCTATTAGTTGTAGACACAAAATAGCTCGGCTATTAGCATATAATATTCACTCAGACATAAGTAGTATGTCTATGTTTAGTTCTATTATTAACACTGCGACTATTAGTAATAATACTAATATTCATTTTTACAATTTTTTTACAAAGGAGGATCCATGTGTACAAGATTCTCCAGTAGGGTCCACTAGTAGTAGGGTCTCATTGTCTTGTGAGGGCATAGGAGTCTTGGGGCTCACTCCGGATGCTCATTTAAACTAGTTAGTAAGACAACAGAAGATACCAGTAACATAAATGTTACTCTAACTAACAACACACAGGTACCTTCTTGCTCTCAAATAACTAAATGTAAAAAAGGGGCTAAGCAGAATTCTATGCAATTATTTCACCAAAATATTCAAGGCTTCTCTTCAAAGCAATTAGAAATTGAATTGTTTTTAGAAAAAACAAAGTTTGAAATTGTTTGTTTCACTGAACATTGGTTAAAAGACTTTGAAATGATACTTAATTACGCAAATTACAGTGTGGGCAGTTGCTTTAACCGGAAATCTAAGATGCGTGGGGGTTCATTAATCTTAGTTAAAAATTGTATTAAATTTAAGTCTCGTAATGATATTGTTGATCTATCGGTTGAGCATAATATTGAACTGTCTTGTGTTGAGCTAGATAAGCATGTAATAGTGTGCGTTTACAGACCCCCAAATTATCAGAACTACTCTTTATTTGAGTCAGTAATGGAGGATGCTTTAGCAAAACTTGCAACTAGTAATAAATCACTAGTTATCTGTGGTGACTTTAATATTAATATTTTAGAGAAAAACTCAAATAGCAGTAGATTATTACATCTTTTTAAATCATTTAATTTGTTAAACGTGTTTTCGGAACCAACCCGAATTACTAAAAATACTGCTACATGTATTGATAATGTTTTTTGTTGTTGCGACTACTTAGATAAATCCATTGTAAATTACCTTCCTTCTGATCACAGCGGTCAAACCGTTGTTTTCGAGTCATACACACCATTAAAAAAAATCCAGATAAAATCTAGACAAATAACACCCAGCAATTTGAATAATTTTAATAATAACTTAATTGGTAATTTAGGCATTCCGGGATATATTTTTGAAAATGTAAATAAATTTTATGAGGAATTCTTTTCGGTAGTTTACACAGAGTTTAATAATACAATAAAAATTAAAACTAAATCTATTTGCCCAAAGTTTTTGTTCAGTGACTGGGCAACTAAGGGTATTAGGAAAAGTAGGGAGCGATTGTTCGAGCTGTACGGCCTTAAGCCTTACATCAACTCAGAAACTTTTAATAAATATGTAGCAACATACTCAAAAATTTTTAAAAACACTTGCAAGGTAGCTAAAGCCTTATTAATTAGCAACAAGATTAAATCCGCCGATAATAAAATAAAGACGGTTTGGAAAATTATCAATAGTGAAACTAATAGAAATAAAAAATATAATAATGATATCACACTAGAGACCTCACGTGGTCTTCTAAGCTCTAAAAACGAAGTTGCTCAAGAATTTGTAGATTTCTTTACCAGTATCCCACTTAAAATTACCGAAACCTTAAATTCCTCACCCTCGCTTTCTATTGATTTATTAAGAGCGAACGTTTCAGCCTGTCCGGTTGAGTTTCAATTTAAGCATATAAACCCCATAGCAGTCATTAAAGCCTTTAAGGAAATCAAAATCAAATTAACGGAAGATCTATGGGGAATGTCTATTAAAGTTTGTCAAGCTATTATTGAGACTATAGCACCGTACTTAGCCTTAATATTTAATTTGTGTGTAGACCAAGGAGTCTTCCCGGACCTTATGAAATACAGCAAGGTAATACCACTTTTCAAATCCGGGGACAGTAAAGATACGAATAATTATAGACCCGTATCCGTGTTGCCGGTTTTCAGCAAGGTGTTTGAAAAGGTAATGCTTAATCAGATGCTTAACCACTTTAATACCAATAAGATCTTACATGAGAAACAGTATGGTTTCACCAAAGGACGTTGTACGACTGACGCCGGTGTCACATTATTAAAACACATATTCACTGCGTGGGAAGAGGCACAAGATGCCATAGGAATCTTCTGTGACCTCTCGAAAGCATTTGATTGCGTAAGCCACGAAACCCTACTCTTTAAACTTGAGCATTACGGTTTGGGGAAACTTGCACTCAGTTTAGTGAAATCGTATTTAAACGATAGACATCAGCAAGTACAAATAAATGGTGTCAATTCAATGGGTTTAAAAGTAAGGATGGGTGTACCACAAGGCTCGATATTGGGTCCTTTCCTCTTTCTAGTCTATATTAATGATCTACCCCATTTATTTAAAAACCAACCTCAAATGGTGTTGTTTGCCGACGATACTTCTTTGATATTTAAGATAAACAGACGTGCCACAATTCTTGACGACGTAAATAGCGCCCTACTGCAAGTCCATAATTGGTTTACCGCGAATAATTTAGTATTAAATGGGAAAAAAACTAAGTGCATAAGATTTGCCCTACCAAATGTCAAAACTAGTGATTGTGACATAGTATTGAATCAAGAGAAACTAGAATTCGTCGATGAAACTGTTTTCTTAGGGATCACGCTCGACTCAAGGCTACAATGGGGTCCTCATTTAACATCTCTTGCAGGACGGCTGAGTTCAGCAGCATATGCTGTTAGGAAAATCCGTCAATTTACTGATGTAGATACCGCGAGGCTAGTCTATTTTAGTTATTTTCATAGTATTATGTCTTACGGTATTTTATTATGGGGACGGGCTGCAGACATCGAGTCTATATTTATTCTGCAGAAAAGAGCCATCAGGGCCATATATAATCTATTTAGGCGCGATTCTCTAAGAGAACTGTTTAAGGAAATTAACATCATGACAGTACCTTGCCAATACATCTATGAAAACATCATGTACGTTAGGAAAAATCTGCATTTATTTAGTAAAAGAGGCGACAGACACCACTATAATACTAGAACCAGGGACCATCTAGTCCAGCCAGGTTTCAGGCTAGCTAAAGTAGACTCATCTTTCATGGGGTACTGTTTAAAATGTTACAATAAAATTCCTCCCGGCATTCTACAACTGAATGAGACGAAATTTAAATCTTGTATAAAACGCACACTATGTAGGCAAGCATACTATAAGTTGGGAGATTACATTGATGATAAAAATGCTTGGCTCAATGCTGGTCCTGCTCCACAACCATAGGGGCAAACTTATTGGTTACCATGGGAAGTTATTGTGGAAGCTGCAGAAGATTGTAAACATATCTTTGCATTGTATAGATTCAATCTCTTAGTGTTGTATAATTGCATAGCACATGTGTGAGTACTATGTACGCTAAAGCTACCATTTACATCTTTTATTGACTCGCATTTTCCCTGGTGGCTGAGAGAATGTCATGCTCACTCAAATGTCTCGCTGATGGTGGCGCGTGTGTCGGGTCGTTTAGTTCCCTCCAAAATGGTTGAGTTGAATGATGGCTGATCCATGCGTCATGTTCGTGAACGGGCGCTGTCAGTTGTGACTGGTCATCTCGCAGCTGCCATGGATTATTGTATTTTTGAATTGTTATTTTTATGTTTTTATTCTGGACGCTCTTACTCGCACGTCTTTCTACATCGTTCTCACATGTATGTTTAATCTCGACATGAATGATGTAACCGAGACTTTGTAACAACATAATGATTTAAAAGAGTGTCCATGGAGTTTCTTGCCCATTCTTCTCCATAGAGATCTACGCTTTCGAATGGGCAACTACAGTACTTTCACAAGTTATTATGCCCTGTGACTGGGACTGTAGCTTAGTTTATTTTTTGTGTTTTGACATTCAAAAGTGCCTGTAATGGTTTAATTGAAATAAATGCTTTGAGTTTGAGTTGAGTTTGAGTTTTCTTTATCATAAACACAACATCACGCCTGTAATCACCGAAGGGTTGGGCAGAGGTGTACCTAATAGTACACCCACATTTCGCCAGTTATGTTTAAAAGTCCCATGTAATAGGGGGCGAGCATATTGCCATCAACTGGACACAAATCCGGACTCCGTGGCTGCTACGGAGATATGCCTGATGGTAAAACCCAATAATGCTTTGCCCGACATGGGAATCGATTCCAGGACCTCATGCTCAGCAATCGCGCTACTAACCACTAGACCAATGAGGCAGTGTAGAATTTCTTTATCTTACGGTACTAACAAACATACAAATGCTCAGTAGATAACTGATACCGATATAGTAGATAGAATGTATACCTACAATTTCCCACGACGTTTCTACCGATCCCATGGACCGCAGCTGGCTACATTGCTACCCAATTATTTTCCGTTAGCCGAAGCCGTGTTATAATAACTACGTGACGCTTTCTCACTCAATACTAACATAATGGCTTATAATAAAATGGATTTTCTCTTGCTCTTAGGACTATTGGAAACTTGCACACCTGTTCGCCATATTGCCGTTTTAAGTGGACGACATTCTAGTACCCTTAAAGGAAATTCGAATAAAAGCAAAAAAGTTAATTTTCACATGTTTTCCTCAATTGTTATTAGGCTTGTTGGATAAGATTTTCATTTCCGATGAGTTTCTTTGATTGCGGTAGGTACCTAAATATTTCAGATTACAAAAAAAAAAAATTTGACTATTCATCCAAGATCCACCTCTCTTGTCACGGTAGTTTATAACCGATAAATATAATTGTAAAGTCTCTCTATCGCATTTTTAAGTCTCTATATTTCAAATCAGTAATAGAAATAAGGTCCAATCTCGTAAATATATATGTAGGTATTTGATTGTCTTTGGGTCCAATCAACTAGAAATCAAGGAAAAAGTTGTTTGACTTAGATTAGAGCTAACAGGAGTCACCATGGTCTTGCTTTAAAATCACTACCTGCATGATAACACCAAAGAAACGGACGGGATAAATCGGGATAGGACGGGATAAAACGGGCTAGGATGTGATAAAACGGGACAGGACGGGATAGGACAGGATAGGATAGTACAGAATAGAATTTTATTTTTCAAATATGGAAAATACACAACATTTGTTATAAATATCAGAGTTTAGCCATATTTTACCATTCAAACGTGCAAACATTTACATTATTTATTTTATGACACATGAACTCACATTTTAGAGACAAATTCAAAAAAATGAAATAATAATAATAAATTCAATTATTATACGTGGCAACACCAACGTCAACAGTACGTGTTTATTTCTGACCTTACAATTTTATTAATTTAAATAACAAAATTAAATCTCAAGCCATTCGGAATTTCACATATTATCCAAATTAAATAAGCTCATCCAGGAATCATAAAAAAAAAACAACAAAATGCAATATTATATTTATTTTATCACGAAACTAAGCTACCGAATTGGCTTTGACAGCTAATGTCAAGCCATGAAAAAATCAAATAAAATAAAATCACATATATTATATGAATTGACAATGTTGACGAGGGCAGCAGCACGTCGCGCACGCCTACCGCCTCCGGACCCGTCGCTCAGCTCCGCCTCGCCGCCGCCGGAACCCAGCCTCACCGTGAGTGCTGTGACACCGGCCGTGGCAGTTGCGTCGAGCTCGAGCGACGAGTACTTCTCTCCGCCCACGACGCCACCACCTGCTCGTCGACGGGGAGGACGCCGGCCGCCGGACGGTTTAGGACCTCGAGGCCCACCGGCCTCTGATAGGGTCCCAGCTCCCGGCGGAAGTGTGCAGCGCATGCGATGGACGCAGACCATCAATGAAAACGTCATGCGCTCATACTATGGGGCTACAGAGGGAGGAAACAACCTGACCGCGTACCGTGTTCGGATGCTCTCTCTGTTTCAGGTGCTTGAGCCAGCTGTCAACGTTTCGGCGCAACGACTGTCGGATCAGGTGCGAGTCATCCAGCGTAATCGTATGTTGGATGACACCGTACTTGATCGCCTGCGGACTGAAATGCAGAGTAGCCATGTCATTAACCCGTCGGTGCAGGCTGTGGTACCACCACAGTCTACCACAATACCGGATCGCGCTGACGACTTGAGTGATGACATGGTTATTAATGTAAGTACCCAGTGCAGTGAGGAAATGAGGAGTGCTTTGGAGGGTGCGATTCGAGAATATCGGTTCATGTCGCCCGAACTTAGACCGCGCATACCGCGTTTGCCCATGCATAACAAAAATAGGGCGCTGGTGGCTGTTCTAGATTCGCAGTTGTCAAACTATTTTGATAACTGCGAAGACCTCACTGATGCTCACTCAATCCTGTATTGTGCGGCTGTAGCGGCATGTCGTGTAGCTCATGTCAAATTTTTTGATGACAGAGCTACACGACCTAAGCCAGCCGTACCAGCATGGCAGTACAGGATTGAGCGACGTATTGGTGGGGCCAGAGCACTCATTGGCAAACTAATCTGCTTCAGGGAGGGCAATACGCGCCCTAGAGTTATGCGCTTTGTGAGACGGGCGTTCTCGGGGACTGATATTAGTCCTCGAGACTACATCTCCCGTGTCACAGAGCGCATTGACTTTCTGAAGCAGAAAGTGTATGCATGGGCAAGCCGTATTCGTAGGTATAAGCGGCGGGTGGAACGATACACTCAGAATCGCACATTCCAAAGAGATGAAAGGTGGGTTTATAGGGCTTGGGAGCGACCGGACCAAGGTGTGGCTGACACGCGCCTACCGGATGATGACGTCATGACTTCGTTCTGGCGCAGCATCTGGTCGGTGCCTGTCAGCCATACCGAGGGTGAATGGACTCGGGAGGTCGAGCATGCGTGCGATCCAGTACCAGAAATGGGGGCAATCTCTATCAGCCCCCAAGACGTAGCTCGTGCAGTCCGTCCGTTACCAAACTGGAAATCCCCAGGACCGGACGGGCTGCACAACTTTTGGATCAAATGGTTCCAAAGATCGCACGCTCGCCTGGCTTCCCTGTTTCAGTCAGCCTTAGAGTCAGGGTCGCTGCCCGAGTTCCTGACAACAGGTATAACCCACCTGCTCCATAAATCGGGTAGTACTGCGGAACCCAAAAATTATAGACCGATTACCTGTCTACCAACAGTCTATAAAGTTCTTACATCCATTTTGAGAGCTAAAATTAGCAATCACATTGACGACAATTCTATCATGTCCGCTTCTCAAAATGGATGTAGGAATGGGTCCCGCGGTACTAAGGAGCTGCTCCTCATTGATATGGCCATAAGTCAACAAGTTCGCCGTTCCCGGAGAGATCTGTCGACATGTTGGATAGACTATAAGAAGGCCTATGACTCGGTGCCACATACATAGCTCATGAGGGTGCTAGAGTTGTATAAAGTTGATGCAACTCTGCGCTCCTTCCTGATGTCGTGTATGGGGCAATGGAGGACAGTCCTTCGCTATCCAGGATGTCGGCAAATCCAGAGGAATAGCGAGCCGATAAGGATTGAGCGAGGTATATTTCAGGGCGATAGTTTGAGTCCACTTTGGTTCTGCTTAGCTTTGAATCCTCTTAGCACGCTGCTGGAGGATTCAGGTCTAGGTTATCGGTTGAGGAGAGGTGGTCAGGTTATATCTCACCTCCTTTACATGGACGACCTGAAACTCTTTGCCCCCAACGATTTGCAACTGATGGAACTACTGAAGGTAACTGAAACTTTCAGTAGCGCCATCAGGATGGAATTTGGTGTGGACAAATGTGCGGTCATGCATGTAAAACGAGGGGAGATTGTGGAATCTGTGGGAACCCAACTCTCGGATTCCATAAATCTTAGATCCCTTTCAGCAACCGAAACCTACAAGTATTTGGGTATGTCGGAAGCGCTGGGCATCAATGTAGCTGACATGAAGCAATCGTTGAGGGAGCGCGTCTTTGGCCGCCTAAGAAAAGTATTTAATAGTCTTTTATCAGGCGGGAACAAGGTGCGTGCCTTCAACGGTTGGGTCATGCCGGTTTTGATGTACTCTTTCGGCATACTCAAATGGACACAAACAGAACTAGACGCCCTGGATAGGAAGGTCCGTACATTGTTGACGGCATATCGAATGCATCACCCACGATCTTCGGTTATGAGACTGTATATCCCGCGGAGGTGCGGAGGTCGAGGCTTTTTAAACGCTAAGACTCTCCACAATCGCGAGATATGCAGTCTCAGGGAATTTTTCGAAATTTTTTTAGGGATGTGGTCGCGGTGGACAAGGGCCTCACCCCGCTCTCCTTGGCTAAAGAGAACTGGCGCAAACCTGTAGTACTTGACACTAACGACCGCAGGGAGGTATGGCAGAGTAAGGAGCTCCACGGACGCTTTTTCCGGGCCCTTCATGGGCCCGATGTAGACCTATCAGCGTCCGTAGCCTGGCTACGTTCCGGCGACCTCTTCGGAGAAACCGAAGGTTTTGTCTGTGCAATTATGGATGAAATTATGATGACGAATAACTACCGGAGATTTATTGTGAAGGACGGCACGGTTGACATATGTCGGGCATGCCACCGTCCGGGCGAATCAATTCGTCACATTATCTCCGGGTGTTCTCGTCTAGCTAACGGTGAGTAATTGCATAGACACAACCTTGTAGCCAGGATTATCCATCAGCAACTTGCTCTAAAATACAACCTTGTGGAATCGGAAGTGCCGTACTATAGGTATGTGCCCGACCCAGTTCTCGAAAATGGCAATATCACACTGTACCTACTGGGATCAATCCATCATCACTGACAGGACTATTGTGGCCAACAAGCCTGATATAGTGGTGGTGGATCGATCAGAGCGGCGCGCAATGATTGTTGACATAACGGTCCCGCATGACGGGAACCTCGTGAAAGCCGAGAAAGATAAACAAATCAAGTATCTTGACTTGGCTCGCGAGGTTGTCGACATGTGGGAAGTGGACACGGCGATCATTGTGCCGATAGTCGTTTCAGCCCATGGCTTAATTGCCAAGAGCCTCGACCAATACCTGAGGAGGCTCTCGTTAGGCGGCTGGATCAAGGGCTTGATTCAGAAAGCGGTACTCCTGGACACGGCTCGTATTGTTAGGAGGTTCCTCTCTCTGGAGCCCTGACCGCCGGTAGCTTGGACCCTGTTCCCGATACCGGTGGGCTACTATTTTTTATATTTTTAAATGTTTTTTTTTTATAGGAATATTTAAAAATGTAATTAGTAAGTAAGAGAAATAAATAAAGGAAATAATAATTCAATTAATAAATTATCATATATTATTTTCTTTATTTATTTTTAATTCTTATTTTTTATATTTTTAAATATTCATACATAAAACAAAAAAATACATTTAAAAATATAAAACCTATACGTATTTAGGGTAAATTAATTTTAACAATATACACTCACACACAGACACCCTTCTTTTTGCGCCGGGTTACTAAAAAAGAGTACATTACAAAGAAAGTTTGGACATTATTATGTTTTTTGTTATTATTTTTTATATTCGATTATTTTATTTTTATTTCGAATGTTTGTATAAAGATCATAACTACAAACAAAAGCCATTAAACTTATTTATTTCATTTTTTGACCGCTGCATAGGGAGCCGAATTTTTTGACTCCCCTCCCGTACCTCATTGACGCCTTATCATTGCATAGTGAGCCGAGCGGAGTGAGCGGCGACCACGCGACTTTTTTCTTATACTTATATTTTTCGAACGATTGAACTCGTGATATCTTTCGAAGGGAATGTCCGAATTGAATAATTCAAAAAGTTATATAATGGTATTGAAGCAGTCTTGAGTATGGAGTTATTTTTTTTCATAAGAATTACTACCAAGGTACAAATAAGGAGCCTTTTCTAGCGGTGGCATATCAATTAAAATTTTAAAATAAAAGAACAATTATTGTGACATATACATAAAAGTTAGACATATGGTGTCGCAATACTTTTTGTAGATAATGATGTGTTCTGCAAAGTCGTATTACATTATTTTGTTCTATTATCAATAGTTCTAGCAGCGCACGTGATGTAAGGTATTTTATATGTAATTTTTTTACACCTTGGGTTACATTATTTGAGTTTTAGTAGGGATTCCTATTTTTTTTTGAAAATATTATATAGCCAATGTCACTCGGAGATAGTGTAGCTTCCCAACGGTGAAAGAATTTTTCAAATCGGTCTTGTAGTTTCGGAGCCTATTCAATGCAAACAAACAAACTATCAAATCTATCCTCTTTATAGTATTAGTATAGAAAAGCAATAAAGATATTTTTAAATTTAATTTTAATTTATAATCATCGTCTAGAACTTGGTAAACTGATAAGAAACATATACAACAGTGGTATTTAATATAATTATAATCGTTCACTAATAACACAACGCAACAAACGAGATGGTGGCATTTTAAACGCAGTAATCGATACGAACACACACCAATACATACACATACCAATAGATGCCTTGTAATGAAAGGAATACACCTGGCTAGGTTACAACCCCCAAATCCATACAGGACGTAAGCGACAGGGTTTTAAAGTTTGTATGAAAAACCTAAAAGCGTGATACAATTTACTTCAAACTTGGCAAGAATACTAATTTAAAGAAATAATACCTAAAAATTGTCATCATAAAAGAAGTTCAGGATTGACCTTTTAATGGAAAAATCTCACTGAGAGATCGAATCAACTCAAAACTCAGTAATCATACAATTGATTAATAAGGTTAGATTAGGACAGAATAGACATAAAAACTCAGTATACGACTAAAGTTCATACCAATATAATCTTTAAAATTATTTCCTGGCTAGGTCACAACCCCCCAAACCCATGCAGGACGGCAGCTACAGGATTTTAAAGTTTTATAAAAAAGTAGTATCATTTTATAATATAAATGTATAATAATTTAAAAATAAATTTAAAAAATATATTTAATTAAAAATCGTTTTATTAAAAATATTATTGAGCCTAGCACTGTTGAATTTGACACGTTACGTGTACGTTCAAATTCAAATTAAATTTTACTACAACAATTGCACTCGAACGGATCATAGTGGTTAGTTTGACTATAGCACAAGAGAACGCGCCAGCGCTATGCACACAAACACGCGCGCTTCTGTGTGCGTAAAAATGCATTGAATTACCTAAACTTGACTTCGCGCGATAGACGTAAACGCTCTTAACAAAACAATGAATAATTCGAGAGATTCATTCAAAGATATGGAAACCGCTTTAAACCGTTGGTACCAGCTATCATTTGTAGATCTTTGACAGTTGTTACAGTGATCCGAAAGTCTGACAACCAGTCTTACCAAGGGCTTGTGGAAGTCAGATAGGCAGACGCTCCATATAAAATACTGATAGGTAATCAGCTGAATCCGGTTAAACCGGAAGCCAAGCCGAACAGAGTTGGATAAAGGCTAGACAGATGATGTCATTAATCAACCCATAATATCTCTTACAGGTAGTAGAAAACGTAAACCTCTGCGTGTGCGTGACCGACGCGTGCCCGTGCTAAGTAATGGCGTTACAAAACGTGTGACGCGCGGCCGACTGTCTCACGCTAGCACGAGCTCTGCCGGGGTACAGACATGTAGCCTGCCCGCCTGCGAGGACTGCTTCTAGGGTTACGCCGGTGGCAGCGCTTGCTATTACTGTTGGTTTGTATTCTAGAGAAATATTTTTATGTATAGGTATTAAATACCACATCTCTGCAAACATCAACATTCTTGAACAGAGCACTTGTCACCAAAAATATTGAATTGGGGCCTCTGTAATACACGTTCTCCAATAGACATTATTTTATCCTATAGTAAGCGCCAGATAAACGTGCTATAAAAATCATTGACACACATATTTATTAACATCCATAATTCCGAAAATTATAATAATGACATAAAGCTGTCCTGAACCGACATCTATCGTGATCCTTTCCTTTTTTTTTGTAATGAAAAACGATTCATAATTTATTGCCCGCGTACCTACGCAGAGAAATTAAAGAAAGGGCAATGAAATTTATTACACGTTTATTTTGCGCTTACTATACATAATTATTTTAAACATTAAATTGAAAGGTACTTGGTTAGGTTAATATAATATAATAGTAATATAATATAATATAATGTTAATATAATAGTAGTAATTAATTTCAAAACATTTAAAAATACTTACAAAAATTTAGATATCACTTTTAATAATCAACGAATAGAACAAATTCACAATACAAAATTTTTTGGCATAATAATTGACGAACATCTCACGTGGAAGGAACACATTGATAACATTTGTAAAAAGATCAACAAATTCGTATTTGCTCTAAAGAAGGTGAAAGAGACGACAACTAAACAAACCGCACTATTAGTGTATCATGCGTATGTGTGTTCCATAATTCGTTATGGTATAGTTGTATGGGGATACACAGCAGAGTTGTCACGAGTCTTAGTAGCACAAAAGAAATGCTTACGTGCAATCTTTAATATGCAATGGTCTGAATCCTGTCGACCCATATTTAAATCAAAAAATCTTTTAACCGCCCCTAGCATATACATATATGAAATAGCAAAATTTGTATGAATCTTTTTCAAAATAAAAATAACTTAAACAAACGTAAAAACACTCACTCAAATTTAGAATTACCGGTACCCAGAATAGAAATGTTTAGACACAGTTGCGTATATATGGCACCATTAGTTTAAAACTCGCTACCTAAAAAAATTTTAGACCTGCCTTATCGCAAATTTTGTTCCAAGTTACAGAAGTGGTTAATTAAAGAAAATTTTTATACTATCAACGAGTTCCTCAAAAAATACTCTTCGCATTCTTACCACTTTAAAAATGCATTGTAAGTTCGTTGTTATAATGTATGAATTTGAAGAAATTTCTTTTTTCCTAAATTTTATGCTATATATTTCTTATATTGTTTAGTTGTTTTAGTATAATTTTGTTTGATGGTGTCCTTTTATTGTGTGTTTGTGTATGTTTTTAACGTTTTATTATTTTTGTTTAATGTTGGTGTGTTAAAATATGGTTATAGTGAAGATTTTGACATGTTTACGGTGTAGGTGTTTAAGTATTACTCTTTTGTTTGATGTTTTAGATGTATGTAAGGTGTAGGTATTTTTATTTTGTGTTTGTGTTTCTTTTGTTTTTATCTAATTGTAGGATTAATTTTTTTTTTTCAAATGTACTTACTTAATTGTATGAAGGGTTACCTATGTGGTCAAGTTAATGTACTTTGTGTAAAAAATAATTTTAAAATTTGCATGCTATTATTACGGCGGAATGTGTCCTGCTCTAAAACATTTTATAACATCCTGTATTTACCACATTTTATGCAAATAAATATACTTACTTACTTACTTACTTAGGTATTCTTGGAGAACGCAACCATTTATGAACGAAACATCTTGTTTCAATACGTTTTATGACATTGTGTTGTGATTGACATTGGCAGAAAATATCTGTTTCCCTGTGTTGGTCATATTTGGTGTTTTCTTGAAACTAAGATTTTACTATCACAATACAATCGCTGAATAATAAAATGCTATACTAAGTAACTAGATATGACTACTCAATACAAGAAATTCACTAGACTCATAGCTAAATGGCCCGTAGACAACTCTAAAGGCGACAGGTAGGAAAAGTGAGGTTATGCGACATAATTTATCCTGTATGTATCCAACACCCATTTACTTTCATATAACTTTACAGAGACCTCGGAAAATTCATCAGAGATAAGGTCAAGACTGCATTTGAGTCATCAGAGAGACAGAACTTAGATTCTGAGCTCTGCAACCGACAGTACAACTCTCTTAACAAACTTGCTGATAACCATTACAAAAACAAGTACAAACGGAAACACAGCAGTACAGCGACCGGCCTAAGTACTGAAGAGTGCAACCTCATCCTCTCTAACGAAGTTCTCGAATATTTAAAAGAGGAAAACAAAGGTTTCTTTAGCAAAATATTTGGTAGAGATAAAAAATGATTCATAGACCGTTCCAACGACTCCACAGGGCGGTATTCGCCCGGAGACTGTCCACAGAACAAGTACAGTACAGAGATCACACACCAGTAATGTTGAATGAATCTATAAAACACTTAAATCCTAAAGACAATGAGTTGTACATTGATATGACATTTGGAGCCGGAGGACACTCAAAGAAAATACTAGAAGCTGCTGATTGTAAACTTATTACCTTAGACAGAGATCCTGTAGCATATGAAAAATCCCAAAAGTTAGCCGAGGAATACCCAAATAGAGTAATACCATTGTTAGGAAGGTTTAGTGAACTTCCTACCCTTCTAAAAGCTAAAGAAATAAAACAGTCCACAATAGATGGAATGCTTTTTGATTTTGGATGTTCATCAATGCAATTAGATGTAGGAGAAAGGGGATTTTCTATCAGCAAAAACGGCTTCTTAGATATGAGAATGGATGCTGGCAGGGACCCGAATCAAATAACAGCTAGAGAAGTGTTAGCAACCGCAAACGAACATGAGCTTTATAAGATATTCAAAATATATGGTGAAGAGAAGAAAGCTGCAAAAATAGCACAAACAATCATACAAGCTAGATACATGATCAAAAATATTGAGACCACTGAAGAGTTAGTAGAACTTGTCAACTCATGCTGTCCCGATGAGAAAAGATTGGACAAACTACAGAGACCCCAGTCAAATGCTACGAAAGTCTTCCAAGCATTACGCATCTTTGTAAACAATGAGTTGAACGAACTTAACTATGGCATGTTACTATCGAGATACTACTTAAAACTCAACGGAAAATTAGTAACAATATGCTTCCATTCATTAGAAGATACAATAGTCAAGCGTCATATAGCTGGCAACTTAATCAATGAGGTTGCTAACCCAGTTCCATTGAAGTATTTAAGTCCAACGTTGGTCCAGAATCAGGATACAATCAACCAGTTCCTGGACACTCCTTGGGCAGCAATTAATAAGCATGTTGAAGTGCCAAGTGATGAAGAAGTGGAGAAGAATCCTAGAAGCCGTAGTGCTAGGTTACGAGCTGCCATTAAAGTTAAATGATAACTATGAATTTGATCAAAATGTATAGTGTAGTTGAATCTTTGTTGTATTATTTGTAAATACAATTTGTTTTTAAGGTTTGTAGTTTCTATTACAAAATGTTAGACTGATTTAGTGTTTTATTTAAAATAAATAGTTTTATTACTACCTCTTAAAAATTTCACCAATTGATAACTTTCTATCAAAGGCGCTAACAAAATTTTCGAACTCGTTTTGTTTGCTCTTGCATTCTCTTGTTTCTGCATTAGTAGACAAAATGTCTGCCTATTTCTGTATGAATGGTCTAAAGAAAATATAACCTACCTTAAGTGGAGTGCAAAAATGTTCGGGCTCGCTTCGCTCGCTCGTACGTTTTTTGCGTTTGCGAGTGTTTATTTTATTAATTGGCAGAAATAGCTCTATTTAAATTTTAATAGACAAAAGAAAACCTATCAAATTCGAGATGTATGCTAAAATTTCCGAGCTCACTGCGCTCGCTGCGGTTTTTCTTAAAGCAGCTTTCGTTAAGTAACTACTAATTCCCTTCCTTTTACGTGTTTTTCATTAACCCCCGCCCCCATCTGCCTTTTTTAATTCAGGGTAAACCAAATCCAGGTTCTTATCCTTTTCTGTCGCTCAGAACAGTCATTTGCTAAAGCGAGAAATAGACCATGCTGACCAACGCATCGCCGATGCTGCGACGTGCGGTAGCATTCCCGATGAGGCGCAACCCTTAACCTTTTGACCGCCACGGTCGGCCATAGCCGACAGATGAAAACTACTTGAAAAATGTCGTTTTCTTGTCGGCTATAGCCGACGGTGGCATGTTGGGCACTTTTTCATTTGTCGGCTATAGCCGACCGTGGCGGTCAAAAGGTTAACCAGACACACAGGTAAAATAAAACCATAAAATGAAATAGACTTGTTTATTATCAATTATCATCTTATTATCGATTATGGTAACTAATACTAATTTTAATTACACTATGGATGATGTTCAATCGTGTCCAAACTTTGTGTTACGATAACATGTGTTTAGAATATCCTTTTTAAAATAGTTCTAACCGTGAAGTTAACATTTAAACCTCCCATAAAAGGCCACTTTACATTACGTAGAAAATAAATACCACATTTACCCTTTTTGATTTCATCGAGATGCCAGTATTTATTTAGACTAATATACAATACTAACTTGACCTAGACAATTGTAATGTAATATTATTTATAGCGGAAGACAATGATTACAATAAACTACAGCACAAGGGTTACAAACGACACACATAATAAATATATGTAGAATGTACGCGAATTTCACTTCATAATGTAAAGTGGCACCAACAATTAACAATAGTCGTAGTCACTAGAATTACTAATAGTTGCTAAAACACCTAAATGCAATAGGCAGATACAGTAAACTATGATTTCCCAAAGAGTCTAGACTAAACATAGTATCTGAGTATGATAAAATATATTTCTTACATTTTAAACATTGATATTTTCCCTTTTTTTGTTTGATTTTTACATTATTTTATGGCAAGGTTTTTCAAATTCAGGATGTTTTTTTTTTTTAATTTAAGTCAATAATATAATCGTTTATTTACATTAGGTGCTACTACGTACATTTTCACTTGGTCCGGTCAGCAATATTTGTGAAACTGAATTTGTGAAAGCCAACCCAAAACGGCTCGTCCTGATCAGCAAACTTCGTTCGGCATCTTCTCTTTCTGACACATTTATGCAGTGGAGTTTTCCTAACATATTGTATACAATTTTGCCGGCCGACTGCTGAATCATGCCGATCAAACAAGTGCACACCACACATAATTATGTACATTTATGGCGATATTTAATTGTATGTACAAAAGTAAATAAACCATTTGGAACGATTAGATAGTAATACAATAAAGAGAATTCATTTGAATAACATTCTTATTTTTTATAATTATCTGCCTTCGAGTTATGGACATTATTTATCCTTCAAATATATTTCCAAGCACACCACATAGTAAGAAAGCAGATGAATGGAATAAAATTGATACGTCACTTCCGAATTTCAAAAAAATATGAAGACAGTTATTAAATAAATATTTTACATTGAATAAAAACCGTTAATTAGTTAGCGAGATGGAGCTGCCTTTATGTGTAACAAACCATTAAGTTACAGCTTTGTATCACTTCAAAAGTTAAGTGGGTGCCGTAAGAGAAAAATAAATAAAATTCCTAAAATTGAAACTTTTAATTTTAAAGAAATGGAAACCCAGCTTGTACGCCCCTCCCCTTTTTCCATCTTAGCTCCGCCCATTTGACACCACACTGAGTCAAGTAGTATTGACACAAAATCGAATAAAAACGTCAATTTGTTCTTGGGAAGAAGCCATTGGAAACCATATGAAGTATTGCTAATCCGGGAGACTTTTTGTTCCGAAAATATCTAAACATTGTTTGTTATTTAGTTAGTTGCTTCGATTTTGTGACAATGTTGCCTAACCCTTAACACGTTCACATAGGATCAATCACACAAATAAATAAATTAAAACACATTTTTGAAATAACCCTTGCAAGTTCTATGGCCAGCAATGAACCGCAATTTTCTGATCACTAAATTCATCGATCCTAATTACCCTTTTCGATACAGCTGCAGCTCACAAAATCGCTAACCTTACTCCAAATAATATACCAAAAAAAACTCAGTCGAACGCACGGCTTAGAGAGAAAAGCTAGCTCTATAGGCCCAAGTACGAATGGTAACTACTAGCGACTACCGGATTATATGCAACTTAAAATCGTCGAAATATGTATCATAAATGTTAAAATATTTTTATAACTTGTAATCCACTAGCCACTTAGGTAATTGCTCACTATTTGAATTTAAGTGCATTTCTGCGGGAATCAGTGACAATGCATTTTTCCAGTTAATTCATTTTAAATTAAAGGAAACATGCCCAAAAATGTCATTATCTTCAAAAAAACAGCCGTAATGTGCAAATGCATATGCAAATATACACTTGCATATAATCTCCAGCCTCTAGTAATTATTTATTAATTTTATGTATACATGTGCATTAATACATGATTGCATGAGTTTTTCTAGGACCTTTGGGTGTGTGAACGCGATCAGCTCATCGAAATGGCGATCAAGAGGTGTCAGTCAATATTCCATAGCAATTAAGACACTGACAGCTCTTAAACGCTGTTTAGATGAATTGATCGCGTTTAGATTCATTGGTGATTATCGCCTGAGTTTGTTGTTCTCTCTAGGTAGTGCAAGAATTTTCAAACATATACACGTAGATAATAGTTATATACCACACGGCTGGAATGTGGCGAAGGTACAAGTAGCGTTGTGTGCATGTAAATGACGAAAATGGCAGTGAAATTAAAATACAGTGCAAAGTTGTGCTATAATAAGAGGTAATGGGCTCGCTTTTAACTTGGCATGAGTTGATGAAAGCAAAACTTCTCACAAAGACGGTAATTAATAACCATCGTTATTTTCCCATTTAAAGACCTTAAGGGTGGAATTTTTCACTGCCCCACGTTCGTAGTTTCAGTGATTTAGCGTCTGTCGCTAAGAAAATGATTAAAGTATTGCCAGTTAAAAGTAAATCCATTATAAATCTCATTCTCAACACGCCAGTGCTAAATATCTTGAGTGACAGATAGATTAGAACCTTTTCATCATTAAATACAATTCCTTATATTTGTATCTAGACTACAACAAACTTCTAAAGCAGTCCTTCACTCTTTCCTTTTAAATTAGGCGTCACTTTACCACAGATTATTGATAAATGGAGTGCTCATGGGCGGTATGACATGTGCTTTGATTAAAACACGATGATATAACTTCGATAATCGCGCAATTAGATTGCATCAAGATCAGTCGCTAGCCTGTCCAACAGATGAAAAATGCCAACGAATATCCCCACATCTCACCAAAAGGCGCTTTACTTTCCTAAAACATTTCTTTACAAAGCTTTTTTTTTTACAAAAAAAAAAATTAGACACTTTTCATCATATCTTTGCCACGACACCTTATTACGGAATACTATTGTCACTGCAAAATTCTACGCTGACACAATCTAAACCGCTAAGAGTAAGCACTCCATTTCCTCACTACTCCGTGCGACCAAAAAGGAGCCGCTGCAAACTGAAGTCCTCTCACTTAGCCCTTAACTCCTGGGTCAGTCGGCGTCGGGTTATGTCCTGTTGACGGAGGACAGGACGTTGTGCTTGGCGCGGTCCGTGGCCGCGGCCGCCGCCTCGCGCATCTCCTTGAGCGTGTGCGTCATCGTGTGCGAGGACGGCACCTGGCGCGGGAACATGCTGTGCAGCACGTGGTTGAAGCCGCTTACCTGGAAGGAGAAAAAAGTTACCGGTTGCTTTTTGAGACGTGAAGAGCGTTTCACGGCGAATTGATCTTGATGCTTTTACTGCTCATTGTGTTATGCACAGATTTGTCATTTAGCGAAAGGAACGACAAAAATACATTAGTTCCTCAATGTAGAAATTTTACTAAGTACCCAAAAATGCCCTTCTCGCTAAACATAATAAAAACACCTCAGATCAGTCAAGCTAAAGAATGCTTTTAAAAATCTATGCCAGATTAATCTCCGAAGTTCTAAGTTGAAGTCGAGAAGTTTTTTGGTAGTAGGATGGTGCTTACCTAAATCACTTAGAGCGGATTTCACCAACGGAACTGAACACGATCAGCACATTAAAACGTGCCAGAGTTTCAATATTCCATAGCAAGCAATTGATATGACAATGTGATTGAGGAAATTCGCCCTTAGCTTTCGTCACCCAATAACACGCAGACTATAATGTATGAAGATCACTCACCATCTGATTGGCGTTCTTTTTAAACCTATCGACCCCGAAGGCGCGGATGGCCCGCGAGAAGCCGAACACTTGCGAGTCGATCCACGCGGAGCGGACCGCTATCGTCTGTCCCGCGCCCGCCGACCGGTACTCTACGCGTTCTACCACGCTCTGAAGAGGACAAGTGAACACATTATGTTACTGTAGGGTTATAGCTTAGTTTTGTGTTTAAAAGCTGTAAGTATCGTATAGTAATTAATAACATGTTTAAAATATTATTGAACAGAGGTGGTATGCAATAAAAAAAAAACATCTAGTATATTGCATACGTCTTTTTGAGATTGACCGTACAATAAAAAAGTGTATTTGAATACTACTTTTTGAGACTTAGTACATAGATAATTAATTAGAACCTTTCCTCACTAATTGGCCGGAGTAAGCAAAACACAAAAAAAAAATTGATAAAGTATGGCTACCCATACTTTTCCAATTCTTTCTTTGCCTAAAAGTGGGACGGGAAAGATTGACTTAAAAAAAAACCTATTAGTGTCTTACCATAACTTTAGTAAATCCTAGGTTCCTTGTGTATGTCACCAATATTTTCTTCTCTGGATCCACGATACTCTCTTCAATGATTTTCACTGATTTTGCACTGAAAAACCTGCAACAACAAAATACATGACTTTAGACCCCAATAAACACGGAGATATACAAGAAATCTATTCATAGTAAGCGCTTGAATTGAAAGTCATTAATGTATTGATGCTTGCTAGGAAAGGGTACACAACTATTTATAATCCACTGCAGAACATACTGTTCTTTCTCATAGTCTGTCAATTTCCAGTAGCAATGCCATAAAAACTATCATTTTTTTTGCAAAGAATAAGATCCCGATTACCAAGTTTAAAGTAACTAGTGTCGTACAAGAGGGATTGTTCCGACACCCAGTGTGAGTGTGGAGCTCCTGACCAGACCATGGACCATTTGTTGGGCAAGTCCAATTCCCTATTCCTACACATTTGAGGTCGCAACGAACTCTACTGAAGCCACGATCAAACGTGGCCGTGTACTGAGCCAAAATAACCTAGTTATAGACGAATGTCTCGTAAATTTGAAAAGAAGAACTGGCTAATGGCACATTTGCTACCGCGGAGTGAGACAGCGCTAGGGTATAACATCGAGGTAGGTTGGTTTAACAAGTTTATGAACCGTGTATAGGTTTATCTTCACTTATCAGTTACCACATAATAACATAGAGTCGTCTACTCTCTATCGAAAACAGATAACATACCCATATAGGAGTGGAGAGTTAATATTACACTATTATCTAGAAGATAACAACTTACATAACTTTAATTAGTTATCAGATAATGCCTGACTTTCTCTTGATCGCAAGGAGCATTACATAAATAATTAGTAATCTTCTAAAAGACACCTTCTTTCAAGTAAACTAAGTTCAGTTTCAGTGGTCACTGAAATTATTTTCATTATTGTTTTTGTCGAGGGAAAATCAACTGAATTTACATTGTCTTCGAGTTGATAATAATTATAAGCTTGGATTCATATCGGCATTTCTGTTTACATTACATATTATCGATGTTCGTTTCATAGATATTTTTGTATGTTTACAAAAACAATGTTAAATTAGTATCGGTCGAGTAGCTTCCCAGACTCGTGTTTACAAATAGTCTAAATGTTTTTGTGGCGAAATATCCGTCATGCCATGGTCGTTTGATTCCGGTGCTATCAACGAATAAACCATGAAGTGTTTCAATTGAGTAATTTAGATATTATTTTTGTTAAGCATTTTATAATTACAAGCCGTATGCCATCTTTTTGCAATCGCAAAAATTACTAACTGCCATACAAACTTTTTCCACGAAAGAGCCAATGTCTTGTGACTTTTATATAAATGTAAGGTTTAAGTATGTAAAATAAATAGATTTATGTATTGGAACTGCGCTAAATTTAATGGATCTACGTCTAGGTTTGAGCTGTGCATTATTTGTCAGTGAATTTAAGATCCTCAAGTAGATTATATGAGACGAATTCTGTTGAGTACATACATAGTAGATGCAATGGTTTGAAAACATTTAATTACTAAAATATTTTGATCGTGTTTAAATATTTACACACCTTGTAGGCAATTCCTTTGATTTTTTGTATCTTAGCAGCTTTGATTATATAATGTCCTTAGCAGTAAGTTTATAATTATTTAAGTTTTGAATATCGCGCGAAGCGAATGGCATCATCGCGCGCCGTCCGCATCGCTACACTTCATGCTATCCCTGTCGCACTTGCATAAAGCGCGCGAACAACAATGTTGTCCGCGCGCGTGTCGGCCAACGGTCACCGTGTGCCGCATGACCAGTAGCGTCATAAACACACTCGCGAGCGGGCGCGTACTTAACGCTCAGGCGTTCCCGCCAAAAATGTATACCTAATGCTAGTGTTGTATGTACTGTGAAATTTTGTAATTTTAATATACGCGAGTTTTTACCGACTTTTGTGTGTCTGTTGTGTACGAATCCCGCCCTAAAACCTATAAATTGGTCCTTCGAGAGCCGGATCACAATGGATAGCCGCGTTGCTGGTGTTGTCACACGGAGCAAAGCCCACGCTGAGGCTGAGCTACGACCTGGAGCGGATACCACGTGTGTCACTACGATCCCGCGTAGTGAGGTTGTTGCCACGTGCGCGTCGACCGGGTCGCGATCAAGCCGCATGAGCCGCGAAGCGCTGCGCCTCCGTGCCGAGTACAAAGCCGAGGAAGAACTCGTCAAGTTAAAAGAACAACTAATAAGAAAAAAACTAGCATTAGACATCGCTGAGATCGAAGACGAAGAAGCAGAACATCACGCTCCGAGTGTTTGCAGTGGTCCTAATAACGTAGATGAGTGGATAAGCTCTAGTCAAGTCCCATGCGAGCACCTGGATTTACCGCCAGCGCCTCCCGCGCCGGCCGGCGCGTGCTCGACCGAAGGCCTAACTCGAGAGCGCGCGCGCGGGCTCGCGCATGCGCCGTACACCGCGGCCGGCGTCCACGCGTCGTTCGCGCCCGCGGCGGCTTCCTCCCCGCCCGCTACGAAATATGCGCCTGTCGCTCCGTCCGGGGCCACCAACACCGCCGGCGCCGTCGCAGCTTCCGACATCATGCATCTAGCCGACGTTATTATTACGAGCATGACTAAACGGCCAAGACAAAATTATGATCTTCCCATATTTGATGGCAGCCCAGTTGACTGGTTGGCGTACCGACGCACCTACGAAGCCACCGCGTCCAAGTATAGCTCGTATGAAAACGCCGTGCGACTACAAGCATCGCTCCGTGGCGCGGCAAAGTGTGCCGTCGAAGGTCTGCTGAGTACCGGGTCCGACCCAATAGACGTTATAGACGCCCTCGAGGAAGAATTCGGACATCCAAATCTACTTCTGGAAACTGCTGTAAATAAGATACGAAGTCTACCGAGGGTGTCCGACAGTGGCGTCGAGCTTCGAAATATGACGTGCGTCGTTCGAAATTGTGTTTACTTGTTAAAAAACATAAGAGCCGAGGGTTATATCAACAACCCACAATTAACTCATGAAATCCTAAGCAAATTAACCCACTATCAAAAAGCGCAGTACGGCGAGTTTGTTATGAAAAAAAACATCAATAGCAACGAAGATCTTCGTGTTTCGCCGAACATAAATATACTACTCGAGTTTCTGAGTTATTTGTCACGAGCGTCAGCTTTTTATCTACCACTGAACATAAGCACCGAGCAAAATAGTAACAGTCATCGCAACCGGACCACCGCTCCTGCTTACCCCGCGAGCTCTGCCGTCGCTGATAGCAGTTCGCGCGCGGGGCGCGGGCGCGCCGACTCCACGCGTCGACAACAACGCGAACATATTCACCGTGTTCACATCACCAGCGAGGAAGCTGCGTTATCGAGTGCATCGCGAAGTACGTCGTCGCAATCGAGTGTGTGCGTGTTGTGTAGTAGTGCGAGTCACCGGTTACCCGAGTGCGAGATGTTTATAAATAAGAGTGAACGAGATAAGTGGGACTATGTGAAGGTAAATAAGTTATGTTTTAAATGTTTAGTGCAAACCCATTCTCGTTATCGTTGTCGCGCAAAACGATGTGATAAGTGCCGTTCTCCGCATCACACACTTCTCCACTACGAGAAGTCGAGCGGCTCGAGCGCCGCCGGCGCCGCAGCCCCACCCGCGGGTGCCGCGGAGCAGACGGCTGCGCCCCACCTACAGTCGCCGTCGGACGCTGAGTCGGTAACGAGTGTGGGTGAGCGATGTACAAACACTAAAACGTTGTTAAAAATTGTTCCTGTTAGTATTATTGTGAACCATGTAAAATATAGTTGTTATGCATTGCTTGATGATGGTGCCACTGTGTCGTTAATCGATTCAAGTATTTGTAAGTTAAGTGGACCATCATCCCCGTTAAAAATTGTAAGTGCAGGCGGTCATGTTATTATCGATAAGAATTCGTGTAGGGTGACTGCGCTAATTCGTGGACCTAACGGCCTGTGTCATGATGTATCGTTACGCACGATTGAAAACTTAGACTTACCGACCCAAAGTATTTCCGCCAGAGTTATAGATACATATAAACATTTACGAGACCTAGATTGTGGTGAGATGTCATGCGCTAAACCATTGCTATTAATCGGGCAAGACAATTGGCAGTTAATAGTAAACCAGGAGATACGACAAGGTAAATCCGGACAACCCGTAGCGTCACTTACGAAGTTAGGGTGGGTTGTTCATGGACCTGTAGGTATTTATGATAAGTCTGGTCATGAATCGGTTAATGTCGTTAATGATAATTTAGATGATTTAAGTGAACTTGTGAAACAACAATTTTTGCTCGAGTCAATCGGTATCGCAGAATTGTCACGTAAAAATGTCGAGACTGAACGCGCTTGTAAGATTCTAGATAGCACTAGCCGCCGCACAGTGGATCCATATTGAAAATTAGTGGACATGGGCAACAAAGTTCCAATATCGATTCGATATTTTTTTATGTGATTCTTCATGATATTCCAGACAACTTTTACTCTTGTGAAATTTCTTCTAAAGTTGATCGTTTGTCTGAAAAAAAATAAATTAGATTTTTTTGTATGGAGCGAATCACGTTTATTTTTTTTTCTTCAATTGTACGAATATGTTAGGTGTATGGCGTGAGTATATGATAGCTAGGGTCATTCTCTATCCAGGAAAAAATATATCAGCGCCGGCCATCCGCGGCCGCGCGAGTAATCATTCGGTAAAAAAATAATATTTTCTATGAAATTTTTTGCCTTTTAAAATCAATTCAAAGTCATATTTTCTGTCTCACTTGGCTGTTTTCACCTTTTTAGTTAAATATATAGTTTTAATAGCACATAGGTACTCACAACTAGTAATTCTGGAAGAGGTTAAGTTATTATTGCATGTTATCGGTGGCACCTGCATTGTGATTGATATTTGTTTGTGCGCTCGGTTAAGTGCATAACAAACGAGTCACCGAAAAATAATTGTCTCTGATTGGCTGTTATTTTTTTAACTACCTGCACATTATCTATTGTTATCGGTGGCACCTGCATTGTGATTGATGACTCATTTGTTTGTGCGCTCGTCTAAGCGCATAACTAATGAGTCATCGAAAAATGCTCGTCTCTGATTGGCTGAATAATTTTCAGTCATGCTAATATGTTCACTACTTGAGTAATTAACACTGACTATAAATACAAAGACATTCACTAAGTCCCTCTAGTTTCGCTCTTGTCGCTTATTTGTGAACACAGTGAAATACTTTTATTTTTATATTTACTTTAGAACTATGGCTGGATTTTGTACCAACCTAGATCTTTTTGTGAAATTAAGAAGTGGTGGTGATCTGAAAAATTATATGTTTCTATATGAAAGTATAATTTCTGTTTTGAATACCACAGTTTCTGAAGAAGACAAAAACCTAATCAAGGAGTTCTGTCGGCTTTTTTGTGTAAGCCTAAATAAAAAGTGGATAGAGTCAAGTAGAAATCAAAAAACTTTTATGAACCGTGTAAATAATCGCAAGTGGTTGGAAAAAAACATCAACTGGCCTGTTTGTGACAGTGTTGACCTGAGAAGTGAGTTGGGCTTTTCGGACACAGCCTTATCTGAGCCAGTGGATATGAATTCCCATGTTCCTAATCTTGCAGTATGTACTACGGAAGCGGGAACATCTACAGAAAAGGAGCACAGAAAACCGTTCGAAGACTTAAGTAATAAGCAAAAAAAAAGACGTTCTACTTCCATAGTAGAAGAAAATTCCGAGGAAGAGTTGCAGCACTGGTACTTAACAAAATTGAAAGACAACGGCAAAACGAATCTGGCAAAAGTGGTCGAATACCTTTCCAGTAATCCAGAAACGCTATCCGAAGTACACGAGCGACTATTCAAAAAGCAGAGCCTAAGTACTGTCTCTGAAGATAAGTGTTTAGCTCTTTACACATCACTTGCGCTCTCGAGATGGAAGTACTTAGCTCTTCGACAATTTCTGAAAGAAGAAAACTGTGCTGCCTTTCCATCTTATCCAAAGCTCGTTAATGCCAAGAAAAGATGTTATCCACCACAAGAGAGTATGGAGATTACCGAAAAAGGAGCTCAAATTAAATTGCAAGCGCTATTGGACCACACTGTGGAGAGGATTTTACTAGATGTGAATTCTGTTGATAGGTCTCAAAATGAAGAACTCAAGTTGACCTGGAAATGGGGGCTTGATGGTTCTTCGTCGCAGAGTAACTATAAACAGAAAACGTCAAACACAGCTACAGAGTTCAGTGATTCATCAGTAGTCATGATAAGCATCGTCCCTCTTCGGCTAGTGTCTGGCTCATTATCTGGGAATGAAAATATAGTTTGGGAGAACCCCACACCTTGCTCAACTCTGTACTGTCGACCAGTGAAGTTCACATTCACTTCGGAGACAGCTGATTTTATAAAGTCTGAAGAGTCGGAGATGAAAAAACAAATTGATGAACGAATATCTACTCAGTGTGGAAATATTATTGTATCACATGAATTGCATATGACCATGATTGATGGAAAAGTGGCCAATATTATTGCTGAAGTACCATCATTTGCAACGTGCCCCATTTGCTTGGCAAAACCAAGTGAGATGAATAATTTAGACTCTTCTTTCTTGAAGATATTTACAAACAAGGAATTTCTTCACTGCATATGAAGATTCGGTGTATGGAATGTCTTCTCCATATATCTTATAATCTGGATTTTCAACGATGGACAGCTCGAGGTGAACATAAGGCTTTGAAACAAGCTAAAAAAAATACCACGCAACAAGAGTTTCGTGAGCAAACTGGAATGCTGATTGATATAGTCAAACAGGTATGTATTTAGTTCGTTTTATGTTTTTTGTGTATTATATCTCTATGTGTCGTATATTACAGTCTTTTTCCCCATTTCAGGGTTTTGGAACTACAAATGACGGGAATACTGCGAGGCGCTTTTTCCAAGATTACAAAACATCATCCAGAATAACAGGAATTGACGAAAATCTAATTTTCAGATTTTCCGTTATTTTACAAGCCATATCATCAGGCAAAAACATTGACTGTGAAAAATTTAGAAGATACTGTAGAGAAACAGCTGATGTATACGTGCAACACTATTCGTGGTACTACATGCCAGTTAGTGTACATAAACTTCTAATGCACGGTGCAGACATCTGTAACCACTTTGGTGTTTTGCCAATCGGTAAGTAAAAAATAAATAGAGTTTGATGTACAATTTGACTCGATTGCTTTTTGAAATTAAAATGCATGTACTTATTTCTTTTAGGTACCTTATCAGAAGAAGCTTCGGAAGCCCGTAATAAGGACTTCAGAGACGTCAGAGAGAGACACACTCGGAAAACGGACAGAATAGCAACAAACGAAGACATCCTCCATGGACTTCTAATAAGCTCTGATCCTCACATATCCTACATAAGGCCTAAAATAACGAAACAGGTTCATAGTGAGTTGTTGCCTGAAGCAATTCAGTTGTTACAGACTACCGAGCCTCCCTGTGACAGTGAGATTATGGAGGAAGAAGAATGCCTCATAGCAGAGTCCGAAAATTTGCCGGACCCACTTCTGGAATAAGAAATAAAGTGATCCGGCTATGGACTATTCCCACAAAAGCCCATCAGGGCTGGGAATATGACAAACAGCCCTTTTCAGGGCTACAATTATTTCACAATTTCCTTTCGATCATACGTACGATAACTTATACTATACTTTACATACGCTTGATTATGTAGATAATGATTATCAACGTCTTGCCCGTAAAAATTCAAACTATTTCACGTATATTTGATAAAATTAGTATACCCAGAAACTTATTACATGTTTATTTTACAATAGATAACGTGCAGGTAGTAAAAAAAATAACAGCCAATCAGAGACAATTATTTTTCGGTGACTCGTTTGTTATGCATTTAGCCGAGCGCACAAACAAATGAGTCATCAATCACAATGCAGGTGCCACCGATAACATGCAATAATAACTTAACCTCTGCCAGAATTACTAGTTGTGAGTACCTATGTGCTATTAAAACTATATATTTAACTAAAAAGGTGAAAACAGCCAAGTGAGACAGAAAATATACTTTGAATTGATTTTAAAAGGCAAAAAAAATCATAGAAAATATTATTTTTTTACCGAATGATTACTCGCGCGGCCGCGGATGGCCGGCGCTGATATATTTTTTCCTGGATAGAGAATGACCCTAGCTATCATATACTCACGCCATACACCTAACATATTCGTACAATTGAAGAAAAAAAAATAAACGTGATTCGCTCCATACAAAAAAATCTAATTTATTTTTTTTCAGACAAACGATCAACTTTAGAAGAAATTTCACAAGAGTAAAAGTTGTCTGGAATATCATGAAGAATCACATAAAAAAATATCGAATCGATATTGGAACTTTGTTGCCCATGTCCACTAATTTTCAATATGGATCCACTGTGCGCCGTGTTGACGGGGGCTGGGAGGTAGGCTTACTATGGTCACGTGACGCGGTACACTTACCTGATAATTACGATTACGCTGTGAAGCGTCTACGCGGGATAGAGAGTAAGATGGATAAAAATCCCGACTATGCTGAATCGTATTCGCGTCAAATTGAAAGGTTAATTTCTGAGAATTATGCTAGGCGATTGGTTAATCCACTCAGTGTTAACCCGGTATGGCACCTGCCGCATTTTGGGGTCATTAACCCGAATAAACCAAATAAACTTAGATTAGTCTATGATGCCGCGGCCAAATATAAAGGTGCATGTTTGAATGATTATTTATTAACAGGGCCTGACTTGTTAAACTCATTGTTAGGTGTTCTGTTCAAGTTCCGATCTGGCCCAATTGCTTATACAGCGGACATAGCTGATATGTTTTTGCGAATTAAAATTCGGACGGAAGATAAGGGCGCGCAGCTCTTTTTGTGGAGAGGCCGGGACAGAGGGCGCGATCCTGATACATATGTAATGGACTCGATGATCTTCGGTGCTAAGTCGTCGCCTGCCTCAGCCATTCATATTTTGAATAAAAATGCTAGTGAGTTCCGAGATTCACATCCTGAGGCCGTCAAAGCCATCCACGAAAACCACTACATGGATGATTACCTAGACAGTGTTGATTCAATAGATAGTGCTCGTCAGCTGATCAAAGATGTCTCCATGATACACTCCGCTGGTGGATTCTCTATCAGGGGGTGGGTGACCAATTCTGTAGAGCTTCGAAAAGAATTACCAGCTGTCGTGCCAGGTACTATAAATTTTGATAAGTCTCCGTTTAATGGTGAACGAACTTTAGGAATGATATGGGTGCCAGAGTCAGATGAATTAGCCTTTGACTTATCGTTCAAAAAGGTTACACCAGATGTAGTTGAGGGCAAAGTTATTCCTACCAAACGGCAGTTCCTGAGATTTATTATGAGTATTTTTGACCCATTAGGCTTACTTTATCCTTACACGATAAAGTCAAAAATTTTGTTGCAGAAAATATGGAAATCTGGTATAGGATGGGACGATCAACTTAAGGAGGACGAGTTTAAGGAATGGGAAAAGTGGCTGCATGATATCAAACAATTAGATAACGTACGTGTGCCACGGTGGTACAAGCTTGGCCCTTCTGCTGTCGAATTACACGTTTTTGGTGATGCCAGTGAATCAGCCTATGCTGCAGTAGCATATCTTGTAGGTAGGGATGACTTTGGCAAAGTAACCGTCTCACTTGTTATTGGCAAGGCTCGTGTCGCCCCCCTGAAGGTAATATCCGTGCCCCGTCTTGAACTGCAGGCAGCTGTGTTGGCGTGTAGGTTAGCTTGTACCGTCGTTAAAGAGCAGGGTTTGACAATAACACGCAAGTACTTGTGGTCTGATTCAAAAACCGTCTTAAAATGGGTGCATTCGGATCCTCGTGATTTTCAGAAGTTCGTTTCACATCGATTGGCAGAAATAGACCGGAAGTCCAACCCGAGTGAGTGGCGTTGGGTGCCGTCAGCAGAAAATCCCGCTGATGAAGCCACGAAACTGTACTGGCCTACAAATTGTAAATTGTGGTTTACAGGTCCAACTTTTTTATACCAGGATAAAGACCAGTGGCCGGTCAATGAGTACGACGATGCTGTTGATACGGATTTGGAACGCCTTGAGAAGGTTCACCTTGTAAAGCAATATGTTCCGCTATTTAATGTCGATAGGTTTACCAGTTGGACACGGGCTGTTAGAACTGCAGGTCGAGTTCTTGCTTTTTTAGGTATGTGTCGCAAGAACCAGGTTGAGACGTTAACAGTTGGCAACGTCCGTGAGGCTGAGATTCTTTTGTTGAAACAATGTCAAGTCGAGACTTTTCCTAAGGAGTTGGCACTATTAAAGACGAAAAGTGCATTGCCTGCGGAAAGTAAAATTCGCGATTTAGATCCTTTTTTGTATGAAGGTGATGGGTTGCTTCGAGTCAGAGGACGCCTGAGTGCTGCACCGGAATTAATGTTTGACGAGAAGTATCCCGTTATTTTAGATGGGCACAGCTATACTGCGCGTCTTATTGCACTTGAATATCATAAGCGCGCTCACCACGCCAATACTGAAACTGTGATCAACAGTATAAGAGAAAAATATTGGATTACTCAGTTGAGACGTACAGTCAAATCCGCCGTATCTAAGTGTCAGCCTTGTCTTGTCCGTCGCGCTCGTCCTTCGTTGCCCAAGATGGGTGATCTACCAGCCGCTAGACTCGTTAATACTAGAAGAGCTTTTGTACATTGTGGGGTAGATTATTTTGGGCCAATGGAAGTTTCAATAGGAAGGCGCCGTGAAAAAAGGTGGGGTGTAATTTTTACATGTCTTGTCACTCGTGGTGTGCATATCGAGCTCGCGGCTTCGTTATCAGCTGACTCGGCCATAATGGCGATTCGACGCTTAATAGCTCGCCGTGGACAACCCTCTATCATGTTCAGCGATAGAGGCACGAACTTTGTCGGTGCTGACGCAGAACTGAAAGCTGCCATTCAGGCAATGGAAAGCGACCAAACTATGGATTTCTTGGTTACCAAGGGCATTTCTTGGCAATTTAATACCCCCGCGGCCCCGCACATGGGTGGGTGCTGGGAGCGGCTCGTCCGCTCAGTAAAGACCGCACTTAAAGTTATTTTGTCGGCGCGTGCGCCTAAAGAGGAGTTATTAATTACATTGATGGCTGAGGTGGAAATGACCCTAAACAGTAGGCCATTAACATTTGTAGGTATGGACCCCGATGGACCCATCGCTCTTACCCCAAACCATTTATTGATAGGTACAGCTACCGGTGCAACCACGCTAGGTATCTTTGATGCATCGGACTTAACAAGTAGAAAGGCATGGGTGAAAGCCCAAGCTCTGGCAGACATGTTTTGGAGACGGTGGCTCAAGGAGTATGTTCCAACCCTCCAAAAGCGTCAGAAGTGGTTGCACGAAGTGCCACCCGTAAAAGTGGGAGACATGGTTCTTATTTTAGAAGAGCATCAGCCTCGTAATGCATGGCCTAGGGGCGTAATTAGCGCAGTCCACCCAGGCCGTGATGGCCAAATTAGAGTAGTTACTGTAAGAACCTGTAGGGGCTTGATGAAGCGACCCGTTGTAAAAATAGTTGTGTTGCCTACTGACGAGTGTGTTCAGGAACAAGGGGGTGGAATGTAGGCAATTCCTTTGATTTTTTGTATCTTAGCAGCTTTGATTATATAATGTCCTTAGCAGTAAGTTTATAATTATTTAAGTTTTGAATATCGCGCGAAGCGAATGGCATCATCGCGCGCCGTCCGCATCGCTACACTTCATGCTATCCCTGTCGCACTTGCATAAAGCGCGCGAACAACAATGTTGTCCGCGCGCGTGTCGGCCAACGGTCACCGTGTGCCGCATGACCAGTAGCGTCATAAACACACTCGCGAGCGGGCGCGTACTTAACGCTCAGGCGTTCCCGCCAAAAATGTATACCTAATGCTAGTGTTGTATGTACTGTGAAATTTTGTAATTTTAATATACGCGAGTTTTTACCGACTTTTGTGTGTCTGTTGTGTACGAATCCCGCCCTAAAACCTATACACCTTATTCAATTTCGTTGAATAATGCTTAACTAACACAATAGAATCGTGTAGAGTTTACTTCCTAACATTATCGTTACATATTTAGAGGTCACAAATGAAGGTTACACCGGTAACAAAAACAGATAAATTATTAAAGACTACCTTTTGATCGCGGCTGCGACCTCGTTTATGTCGAAAATTATTCTACGGGAACGTACCTACCGGGATAGAAGTCTCCTATTTCCTAATCCAAGTCATGATCTATCTATGTGCCAAACTTCATAGAAATCTGTTCAACCTTGAAACCATGAAAAGGTTACAGACAGGCAGAATTACTTCTGCATTCATCATAACAGGGTGTACCAGGGGGTAGTGATGCAGACCAACAAACAGGGGTAAAAAAGGTCTCTTCACTGTCACTACATAGTATAAAACAAAGTGGCTTCCTGCTGTCTGTCTGTCCCTATGTATGCTTGGATCTTTAAAACTGCGCAACGGATTTTGATGCGGTTTTATAGATAGAGATTTTTAATAGATAGAGTGATTCAAGAGGCAGATTTAGGTATGCAATTTGTCAAGGTTTTGTGTAAATTGGTTGAAATACGACGATAATTGTTGGAAGTATCGGGAAAAGTCAAGCCGCCTAATATGCTCTACTACCCGTGCGAAGCCGGTTCGGCTCTAGTTCAGTATAAAGAGATCTTTTTTTACCCCTGTTTTTTGCTATTACCTCAGCCGATGCGATATTTATACTGGAATGAAAGACTAAAATAAAATGCATCGGCTTAACTCCCACACAGTCATAAATTATCCTAATTTTAGAACTGATTTGCATAAATATTTGAATGCTTTGCTTCCAAGCTGATCTCTACTGTGTTCTGAGTCCTCAGATTCGTGCATAGCCACTCCTCGTACTTATACAGGGTGCTTGAAACGTAGAAGGTAGGTACAATTTATTTTTGGTAGGTAGGCTTATTCAGCTTCTTGCATTTATGGAAATAGAATGGAATGTCGTATCGACAAACGTATAAGGTATCAACTATTAGCTCAAGTTGATACGAGGTAATAAGAACGATAGTTTTGTAGCGAGACTACTTGGGCAATTAGACTGGTGATAAAGTTATAAGGTTACCTATTATTTTAAAGTAAATAAACATTAATTGCCTGGAAGCTATAAAAACAAGACGAAAAAAACAAAATAATGACGTTTCTAGATTAGGTGGGGCATTTTTAGGGTTCCGTACCTCAAAAGGAAAAAACGGAACCCTTATAAGATCACTTTGTTGTCCGTCCGTCCGTCCGTCCGTCCGTCTGTCAAGACCGTTTTTCTCAGGAACGCGTGGAGGTATCAAACTGAAATTTCTATATGATACTTAGTTCTACTGTCCCTGGAAGCTGTAGAAAAATCAACCTTCTAAGTCAACGCAATCAAAAGATACAGCCACTTAGGCCGCAAATTTCCGCAAATTTTCGAAACTCGCACGGGAATCAAAACCTACAGGGTACTTCCCGTGAACTTAGAATCTTGAAATTTTGTACGAAGTCACGTCTTATAGTACAGATATAGGAAAAATTACGAAAACCGTAAATTTTTAGTTTCGTCATATAAAAAAAAGTTATATACCCACAGGTTTGTACGGAACCCTCGGTGCGCGAGTCCAACTCGCACTTGACCGGTTTTTTTTTCTTGCTGATTACACGTAATTTTACCAAGAATTTACTAGATAACTTATCACACCGATACGTGATGTTTGTTTACTTTCTTTTTACCTACTTTCACGAGTTTCAAGACACTCTTACAGTACATATTTTGTAAATATTTTACTGTTGAACATGGTAAAAGCCAAGAAAACAATGTATTGAAGAGATAACAAGACATACATACCTACAAGGCTAGTAGTGAAATCTTTCACACCTGCTAGTTTTGTTAAAAGGCGAAGAATGAATACTGTGAGTGTGAAGATAAGAGCGTCATCATGCTGTCTGCTTATATAACATGCGAACGCAAATTCATCTACCTACTTACCCTACCACATCAAATCTTATCCTAGGTAGCACATAGCCAGAAATTGGTGTATAGCAGTGATTCCCAAAGTGGTCCACGGGAGACTCGACGATGGCGTGAAAAAAAGGGGGTTCACAAGTTGTAATTTGGGGTCCACCAAAATTTATCTGATGACGATAGTGAAGAACAAATATGTTGGCTTGGCTTTAATTTTAATTTGCCTGTCAATTTAGGCAGATAATAAACTACTCGAAAAATTGAAAAAATCTATTTTTTTTCTGTGAAAAATGGTAGACTTTAGAAAAATGCATTTCAAAGCTTTAAGATTCAAATTTTCAGATTTTTTAGGAGCTTTGGTTCTCAAATAACAGAATTCAAATTTTCATAGTTAGATCTAATCTTCACATATTTTGAGAGTTTTGGGAATATAGTAGAAATGTAGAACATTTTGAAAGTGGACTACGAGAAAAAAAGTTTGGGAACCTCTGGTCTATAGTACAGATTCTATACGTAAATACATACATGTATGTAAACTGCCTATCCGACTATCTAGTCTCTATTACCTTTTGAGCTTTTGACGCCTTAAAATCTAAACAGATTTTTGTGAAATTTAGCAAACGGATAAATTATGACTTGGGTTAGGCCATAGGATAGTTTTCATAACGGTAATAAATACCGACGCCTAACTATCCCCGCAGACTAAACCGCGAGCAAATCTGTAGTTGAACAATTATGAAGACAGATATGTGTCATAAATGTAGTAATAACCAATAATATTTTAAGTTCCAAGGCTAATAATACAAAGGAACTGCTGATCTGGCTTCAGTTGTTTACTTAATTTCTACGTAAAAGGTATTATGACGTCAATACAAAGTCAAAATAAGCGTTTCCGGCGAAGCGCATGAAGACGTCATGGTCACAGTTTTAACGGGATTTCAATTCTCTTCTTTAAAAACATAACATAACATCATGCCTGTAATCCCCGAAAGATTAGGCAGAGATGTAGGTACCTAATAGTAAACCCACAGTACACCCATAGTACACCCACATTTCATCAGCTATATGTTAAGTTATAATCCCAAATAATAAGGGGCGAGCTTATTGCCATCTACCAATAACTTGCAGGCTACCGAGAAATTCCTGATGGAAAAACCCAATAACACTCAGCCTAATTTTTACTTATGACTTTTGTTTTTTCTATAGTAAAAGATAGAAAAAGAAGTAAACAAACAAAGACATGACTTTTTATCAGCAAAAAGAGGTATCTGTCTGTCCCCGAGTAACTGATACAGTAGTTTAATAAACAAGATTGTCCGAGTTTATTAATTTCACCTTGACCAGCAATGAATGATGACTGACGTTTTATACTTAGCCCCTGTGGCGCGTCTGGTGCATCCTTTGGATTTATTATTGCATGCTATGCTACAAGTATGTATAATAAATATTGGGTGTGTATTTTTGGTACAAAGTAGTAAATTATTTTACCCGTATTTTAAACAGTCAGTTATTATATGATCTTACCAAGATCACCATCATCTGCCTAGCCTTTTCCCAACTGTGTTCGGGTCGGCTTCCAGTCTAACTGGATGCTGCTGAATACCAGTATTTTACATGGAGTGACTGCCTATCTGACCTCCACAATCCAGTTAGTACTGGGTAATACAGTACCTCTTGCCAACCATCAAGCAAAGATATTGTTAAGAAAAGTTATAAAAGTGACAAGTCCTAACATGTCATTTATACTAGGGCCAGAAAGAGATGCGAGCAATACAGGACTACTAGCTCGATCTCTTTTCCTCACTGAAAGAGTTTCATTTATAATGAGTCAATCACGCATCACCACATTTGTGTTTTTTCGCTCTTATTACAAGGATATAAAGCTCTTTTTCACCTACTCAAACTGATTCCACATCAATAAAGTGGCCACTTCTTTAGCTAATAAAAGATAAATGTTAATGTAATTCCGGATAACTTGGTTTAGTTCGTACATCAAGTAAATAACCTACATAATAACAGAATCAAAATCTCCAGTACATTTTTATCTTATAAATCTTACTATGTGGTAAGAATCACAGATAAAGAAGTGTTATCACAACATAAACCATGTTACGTAGAAGATAAGTCTTAAAATAATCATGGATTAATTCATTAATGCATTACTTTTGCTAAACAACAACACAAGTCAAGTCATTTAAATAACCTTGTACTTTATACAATTTGTTGTAGATTTAAGACTTGCCATAATTGTAATGTAAACAAGGATATCCTTAATGGAAATTATTTATCACACTTGGACAGGTAAAATTACGAGTGAAACAATAGGTAACATCAATATAACGGAATTTACTTGAAACATCGATCATTTGACTCGACTTTGTCAACATAATTAGACAACAACATCTTGTTGAGAGGAATCAGTGCTGAGATCTATAATGAACTGCAACAAGCTGGACAAGTTTTGTTTTTGGATGGATGGATGTAAAATAATGCTAAAACTGAATTGTAAAACATACCTTTCTCCCCATTTAGGCACCCTGTTTGTCTTAGTGAGAACTCGCTTTGTGTACAAGCATCCATCCTTAACTTCTCGGCTCCAAGTGTCCTCCGACAGAACATGGGTACTGAAAGTAAAACATTAAAACCTTTGTGATAAAGCATATTTCACATTCTTTAAGATTGAAGTCAACCTCAATCTTTCCTAATAGAAAACGATGGATGGATGAGTTCTATGATGCTAACGATGCAAGAAGTTGCCTGTTGACTTCGAAAGCATTCATTTGCTCACAGAGTACTAAACTGTTTTTTTTACTAAGACCTTGCATAAATCAATAAATTACATTAGTTGTTATTATTTAATGGTATATTAATACAATGCTATTAAAATGACATTATTTTTATTTGTTTAGCTCTTGACTTAACCACCTATTGAGAACCTCATTTAGATGCAATAAAGTCTCTTTCTTAAAAGACAGGAAACAACCAATTGAAATTGTGCACCATCTATCATATTTTCATTGCATAACAGTGCATGCAAAATTTTATGTCCAATTTTTTTTATTTCTTGCGTTGTTGTTTTAACATCTACTGGCAACTAAATAATATGGTTTTTTTTTCTCTATATCATGATCCACCATTAGAAACTACACTCAATCCTATTGCGCTACTCAGTAGCGGATACAAGCCTATTATGGTCAATGTACCGCATGACATTTGTTAAGGATCTTTTCACCGAACATTAAAATAACACCTTTTAATACCCAGAATCAACATATCATGAAGCTCAATATTTTAAACTTATGGAAAGAATACTTTAATTAATAAAAATCATTGTGTTATGGTTAATGGAAACTGATATTAGGGAAAGAACACAACATCGCTGGTCCAATAAAAAAAACCTCTTAACATTCCGATAAGGCCTAAACATGACACAATGTCTGTTACCATGCTATTAATGGATTCATAGATACAGTCAGCCTCTCAGCCTTGGATTGATTTATTATATATACTAGAAGGTCATTGATTATTATTATTTTTTTCTCTATATTTAGTACTGGTTGTGTTTTAGTATTTTCAATAAATATTTAAATTACAATTTTTTTCTTCTGTATCAGTAAGTACATGTTGTGAACTGAGCAGTATTTTATTGACAGAAAAACTCCACCAACTATTGAAAATAGTAATAAGTATTTACAATATTACGCTATCACCTAAGTAACTCAGATTATGTGGCATAATTCATTATTTATTTTGAATATTTCTCATACAAAATACAAAAATGACCTTTGACCACCACACTGACTCAGGTGTTTTTAAGTGAAACAACAAAAACAAACTCACCTCAGTGGGTTTGGGTACCTCTTCCAATATCCGCAAGCAACCTGATCCCAACTAAAGTTAAAAGTAGATGTATTTTCAAAATATCTTGCCATTTTTACACTTTTTTTTTTCAATATTTTCTTACTGGAATGATTGTAAACAATGAACTGACAAGTTCAACACAACACCATGCTCGTTTTTTCTGTGAAAAAGAACAGGAGGACTGATAATTCACTTATTTTTATTTAAAAACAATTATTTGAAACATAACTCCCGCATGTATCCGATTACATAAACATAATCAATGTAGGTCACAAGATGAATGTATTAAAGTTGGGCGGTTTACCGAGCCACCGTCGAGCACAAGCCTTTGTGACCATGATCACGTACGTAGGCAAGTATATGAAATAACGAAGTAAACAACGTTCATTCAACTCCATATCACAGCTAAGGACAAATTACAATGACACTGAGCGGCACGTGTCTACCTTAATTTGTGTAACGTAACATATTACGTATGCAATAAATCATGCCTCACTATAACTACATGAGCCGTATTAATAACACAGAACGTTTAATAAAAGTGAACTTACCAATAAGCCGGAAGACCTACGGACCCAACTTTTTTCTTGATTAGGATTCCTAAATGGATCCTTGCACGTCCACCGACACGGTCAAAGATGACTATTTTGACCGTAAGTTACGTGAAATAGTCGCGAAACACATGTTATCATTCATATTTTCAGGCCCGTTTTGATAAAATTTTGATAACTATTGACAGATGATTCGAGAGCCCATTTGTAATACAGATAAAAAAAGAACGAGTGACAAAACCGGAAACGCTTTTATTCTGTGACATGGGCTAGGTATTCTCGATAGCTGGTGTACTTCATTCAATCTGGTTTTCGGTCAAAACAATTAAACCTAAATAAGAACAAAATAAGATATAGGGAAGAAAAGTGTTGATTTGAATGATGCCTTATTTAATTGTTTAGTGGAAGATTCACCGACTGGTGCGCCGTGCGCCCTACCAACACTCATAATTATTATCTGTAGAACCGGAAAATAAAAAAAAATGGCAAACCAGCTGTGAACTTTGGTAAAATATAATCAAGTACCGGTGTTCTATTGTATTCCTATATTATTTCCTTTATTTATTCCTTTTGGCCCAAGTATTATACTCTTTGATTCTATTCTTTGTTTTACTTTGCGCTGTGAACTGTAATGTAAGCCAGGCCAGCCCGCCCGGCAAATTAAAAAGATGGCAGTGTTTGCAATTTTCAGTAACAGTAACGAACCAACAACTGATTCTTATGGAAAATTCATAGACCGTTTACAACGAGAGGCAAAATTAGAGGTTTGTTCAGAACACATTTAATTTATTGCACTAGTGGTTATAATAAACTAGGGCTGCCATAATTTTACGTCTCAGTACACCGGGACATGTCCCGGTTGTGTTGGTTGGCTAATCAGACAGAATCGTGAAAATCCGCGCTCGCCTCGCTCGCGTTAATATTGAAGCCGCTACTTCCGTATGTATCTCGAGAAATGTCTTAACCGTTTCGCGGCTGTTCTGCTAGCTAAATAAACCCAGGCTACGCCCCTGCTAAATAGATTTGATAAAAAACTGGCGATTAAAAAAACTCTTTTCAAAACCCAGAAGCTCTTGAAAAATGTATCTTGCCCACATCATCACTCATGGTTTATCCTACTTCTATTGGGTGGTAAACATTTGTGAGCTCACTTCGCTCGCTCTCGCATATTAGATAATTCTTGAACTTAGCTGCCTGATTCGACTGATCCGACCCGGAGTTTAGTTGGCTAGGTAACTAATTTCGACATTGTATTTCTGTATTGAAACATTTTATTCTTGGTATTTCAATTGTAGTAATAAAAGTAAATACCTACTTAATGTTTAATTTCAAACAGTTGAGAAGGAAACCCCAATTCAACCCCGCGTCGAGCTTCAAATATTATACTACCCACAAGGATGAGATCAAGCAACATGTATCCAAGGACTTCATCTATCAGTTGAGAATGAAGATGCTCGAAGGCGGGCCTTGCCTCTTTATAGGCGACAACCCTACGCCGAAATTCAAATTTTTCATTCATCTCATAGAACAAGTGAAGCTACCAAGTAATGCTACAGCAATTACTTATTACGGAGAAATAAAAAGCATAATTACCGCTTTTATGAATTACTTCACAACTGTAATAGACGAAACGGGAAAGAAAATCAATAAATACACTCACTTTTTAGATAATAAACTATTAGTCAAACTAATTGACGACACTGTAGCGACATACGAAGAAAACCATGCGTTATTTTTAGAACAATATCTGCCGTTAAATTCAGATAAAGAAAAAGAAAACTATCAACAAGTTATTGATGAGCATGCCAAATTTTTGCGGGATCTAGGAACGATTAGAGCTCGTTGGGAGTTCAAACAAGATAAACTAGACATTTTCGCGAAGAAGACTTTTGAAGCAGCTATTCAGAAAATGAGTGATGTGTTTAATTTCACCCATGGTTATATTTCGATGATGCTAAGAGACCGAGTAAGTATTTTATCAATACTGACTCGTTATTATGATAATTTAGCAACATATATAATAGTAGAAAGGTTAATAGGAATTTTGGGTATTAGGTAGGTACATGCCCACCATATCCGTAATGTTTCACCAACTTAGAGTAGACGCACATCTGACGGAAGATGCGAACGCTAAAGCATAACGTCAGTTGCGTCCGTTTGGTTGGTCACAGCTCAAACTACACGCTTAGTCAGTAAGTCTCTCGACGCACTAACACATCATCGGTTTCTTTCGTCAGATCTATCTCACTAACCTTTCACATTATAATGTCTTCTAATGATTGTAAACAGCTTTACGAAATAGCTGTTAGTGTGGAAGAGACGGCGATCCGTTTGAGGTGCAACCTGCAGAAATGGAAAGAGGAATGTAATGACAAGAAAAACATGCTGATTCAAAACTTGTACGAGAAAAACAAGGAGCACCTGGAAATTTATAGACGTCTGTCTAAACGTACATCCGATACTGCAGAAGTTAGTGATACTATCCATAAATTCTTATAGAACGTTTTCTCCCTTTTCTTCTGTTAGTGCTTGTATAAGTCGATCGAAGACAACTCAGCAACATCATTGGATTTCAAGTTCTTTTGTTGTTCAGTTTAACACTGTACTGTAATAGGTGGTTATCGGTCAGGCGAGGTTCCTGGTTCCCCATTGACACCCCCCCCCCCCGGTTAACCCCTCGCAACCAAATTCCTGGCTACGGTGCCCAGTACCCTATCTGCTAGGCTGCGACCGCGCCTGGTATCGGTACCCTTGGTACAGGTGCATATCTCAAGATCACAGTGATGGCAATTGTTTGATACGAAGATGGTATGTTCAAGATTACATTAGGCCCTTCCAACTTCCCGTTACGACAATAAATCTACCTAATATTTCTGCACCAACGTAATGTACCTCTACCCAGGTCCCAAAACAGCATCTATATTACTATACACTTAATCTAGGTGAACAGGACCATGGACTTGCTAAGAGAGAAGATAAAGCGCTGTGGTAATAAAGAGACACTAGCTAGACTGGAGCTTGAGACTCGGTTTTGGAACAAAAGACTTCGGGAATTCAACGAGATCGCAACCATGCTGATCAATATTAGAATTGAGCTTGACAACCTTGAGGCGGACCGGAAAAAATACAAGACTATTACGTAAGTTAGGTTATGAAAGGCACGAAGGTTAGGTTATTGACTGCCTCGTTGGTTTAGCTAGTAGTCGCAAAAGCGACTGTTGAGCATGAGGTCCCAGGACCTCATGCTCAACAGTCAATCGAACCCAGGTTCGATTCCCAGGCCGGGCAGTCTTTTTGGGTTTTTCCATCAGTAATTTCTCAATAGCAGCCACGGAGTCTGGATTTGTGTCCCGTGGATGGCAATAGGCTCGCCCCCTATTACATGAGACTTAAAAACAACACCCAGACACATCGCGCAGCTACCTTAGTCTTCGCCCCAGCCACGGTTGGACTGTTGGTGTTTTTAGTTACATACATATTACATAACGTAAAACATGATCCGACATGGTTCTTTATGAATGTGGCGAAGAAAATGAGTACCTACTAACATAAAATGTAGTCACTGGATATGACATAATTATTTCTAGAGCTATGTTGGAGTTTGATAGCAGTGGTAGGTACACTAACTATCACATACTTACGTCAAGCATAGTATACAAGCTTGCAATTTTGATTGATTAGCGTTAATGTAGTCTAATGAGCATACAACCACTGGACGCATTGGACTATTAAACATAGGAGTGATCTGTGGACATGGGCCTCTCACAAATTGAGCCGGTTACTCGGTTTTTCGCGTTCCGCACCCCGTCCTGCCGCTTTTTCACTTAGCTGGGCTCGTCGAACACTATACTTTCCTGCTTTCACGGGCTCGTCTGCTCTCACGGCCATCGGTCTTTTGACAAGCATGACGCGCTGCACTCCACCGTTGTTCTAAGGTCTTATCCGGACTGTTACTCAAATAGAAAAACGTATAGACACCTGGAGATGGAACCCAGATCTGCACGCTCGGTAGTCACGCCTTAGTACATCCTCAACAAAGACTAGAATAATGTAGATAGCAATTCAAACCTACTTATATTAATTGAAGATGCATGGAATTACCTGGAGCGAAAACGGCGTGTTTTGAACTGATGGGCGAGAATTACGATGAGAGAATTGCGGTCCTTAAACAGAAACAGTTGGAAACGTCTAGAGCGCTTATTACTTACTTCTTTGTCAGAGGTAAAATATAAAATCCATACTAATATTATAAATGCGAACCCTTAACTCTGTTGCCTTTTCACGCCAAAACCACTGAGCAGATCGTTATTTTATTAAAGACAAGGCTACTTTTCATTCTGGATATATGTTTTTTAAATGACAAAAACAAGCACACGAAGTTGCGTGCAGTACCTACAGCTAGTACGTGGGTACCTATTAATTATAACTTAATATTGCATAACTCGCTTGAATGGAAGGCATTTACTTACCTACCTACGTAGTCTTAACACATGGTGGACAAGGTCATATTTGAAGTCCCCTATTCGTAGAAATGAAAAGATGCTTAAACATAACTTTTTGTTGCTAAAAACATGTTTCACACACATCTAGCACAGAGAAATCCTTAAAGGGACAATTTATTGGGTTTTACCTTATATTTATTTATTTATTTAAAGGCTAAGTCATGTTGCTGCAACTGTGTTGCGCAGCTTTTGTTTGCCATGAATACGAGGCTTAGGGCCTGCCTGACCACAGAAATAAACGCGGTATCAGTTCTAGTCCACCACGCATCACCGCATTTAATGCATCCGGTCAGGTCGTCTGAACCTAAATAAGGCGAACGACGTCTTTATACGGACGGCAGACTCGAGCCGATATCACATCATTCCCTAATGCTTACGAAACGTTACTTATAGGAACGGATCGTGTAATGTACACGGACATAGCTGGCTCTTTCCACATTGACGAGTTCAACCATCAGAACTACATCTCAAATTACGGTTGGAAATTCTTCCACCTCAACTGTGACGGCGAGTTTGTAGAGGTCGGTGATATGCGTTTACTATTAGTTCCTTCTAAAATAGTCAGTCGTTTTTTTGTTGTACCCACCTAAAGCTCTGTGTATCACGGGAAACAAAAAAGTTGAACGACGTTGTTTCAGCAACATCAATTTGTGTTGCTGCCTTGCTAGCAACATGTTTTTCCCAACACAAAAACACTGTAGCAATGTTGTGCAGCTTTTTTGTAAGGTTAACTAGATCTTCACCGTAATCGTTAAAGTTTTTCCATACTTACGAATGACCTTAGAATGAAATGGTTACTGTCCTAAATATTTCACAAAGTTTTAACGTTTGGCGTTCTTTAACACCACATATCGGGTAGGTTCTCTATCTACCATTTTTATTTTTTTGCGAAAAATGGTTATCAAAAAATTCTTTGTTCCATCAGTATTCACTAAATACACCGTACTATTTCGACGATTGTGGTCGATATACGCTTGATGAAAAGGGCGAAAAGATACACCAGGTCGCGCCTTGCACAAGCCAGTATAACTTGGGCGAGGATCTTCTCCTCAAAAAGATCACTAAAGACTGCGGCCATTCTGAAAAGCCAAACCCTGATTGTCGTTTGGAGGAGATTAAAGACTTGTCTGACAAGGAGATACTGCCGAAGAAAGATCCCATCGATATTACTGGTAAGTTTTTGGGAACCACTTGGTTGTTAGCCCGTATTCGGGTGGGCAAAAGCATTACTCGAATTCCACCCGATGCATTTATTAAGTAAGTCGAACCATGAAATCGAACAAGATTGTCCGAAGACGGGAGCAATCGACCTCGTCCATTTCCACTTGGTTGTTTATCCTAATTCCATAGGCAGTCGAATTCGGGCTAACAGTTGAGGTGTCATCATCTTCATCAGCAGAAGCAGCAAATTGAAGTCCATTTCTGGACATTTGCTTTCACCGTTCGAAAATCACTCTCATCGTAGGTAGATCATCATCATATCATCTTAGCTCCAATAATGTATCTGCTTTTTGATAAAGTAACTGTATGAACGTGTCAAATAAACTTCCTGCCGTGTTTATTTCAAGCTGTTACATGATGACATTAATTTAGCATAGTTGAGGTCACGTTTTCAGGAACTCTCGATAGTGAATCTGTGAAATATCTTTGGGATAGTTTCGGTATGATATTGCCTGAAGTGCTGTATGAAGTCGCTACGAAACAGCCCAAGAACCCCATACACGCCATGGCCCGCTTACTTATTAGGCGCAGGTAAGTGCCAACTAAGTAATTCAGTATTATATGCCATGCTAGGTCAGTAATATTTGACACCTCAGTAGCAGCCCGGAGTTTGGAAGTTGGTGGTGAGTTGGTCCAGCACCTGATCTTTCCCGGATATAGTCTGATTGCCGTCCCGTCGGACTAGAGTAAAAGAAGTGATCAACTGAGTGTTTCTGTGTTAGCGCCCACACTGTTGAGATTCGTGCTGTTACTAAAATTCGGTCGCTAGAACTGTCCTAGAGGAAGGCAAAAGGTGAGACACTTTTGTGACATTTTATCATCTTAATATTTCTAGAAGTTCTAGAAAACAGCAGGAGGCACGGAATGACCTAGAAAGTAGTTTTAGCTAGTTGCCTCCTCTCTTTTCAATGATCTGAGTTATTTCTGAACGTAAAAGTATGTTATAGATTCGAGGCGAGCGATAAAGAACTTCGAAACATGAAGAACAACGCTAAGAAGTATCGCAATGATATTAAAAAGGAACGCAAGGATGTGAGTTAATTGTTACACAATTAGGCCCGGACTCCACCAAAGCAGAGACGAGTGGAATGGAGAAGAGACGTGCAGATTCAACCAATCATTTAAGAGAAGAAAGATGCGATGTGGTTTTCAACGAATGTGATTGGTATTTGGTTGATACCCGCACGTCTCTTCTCCGCTTTGTTGGAGTTGGAGTTATGGTTTCCTGCCGAAGGTCCGGAGACCTTCGGCAGGAAACCATAACAGCGAAACCGAAGTAGTTCCGCCATGACTTGTCCGTTGTACAAGCCGATCTACTCCGTTGTACAAGCGAAACAGTCTGTTCTAACGTACAGATTTGATTATGATTCTATCTCTTTTCCGCGTGATTTCGCCGATCTACTCGGAAGCCGGTTACACCTCCACGCTCAGTCAGTCATTTTTTGGCGGTGCCGCATTTGTTTCGCGCGTATCTGTGTAGTCGACAAGTTTATAAAGCGAAACTTCCATTATCTTGAATGGAAGTTTTTACGTTAAATCTAATCCAAGAGGTCTTAAGTAGACCTTTACAGTATTTAATAAGTCATCCAGACATCGCGACATGTTCGCATTATTATTTTTGCGCAGAGGTGTGCTAAGGCCCTACATTATTTTTGTAGATATATTTGACACTCTGTAGCCTTTTGTTTTTGAGGGGAGACAGACCCAAAGAATTATATTAACTATCCGAGTATTTCAAATACGTTATCAACACTGCTCCGGAACGACATCGCCTCACCTTTGATCGTTGATCTCGATCCTAGGCAATGCCGTTTTGGTGCGTATAAGTATGCATTGCAGTATGGTGTTTCATTAAACGAATCCCAAACGTCTCGAGTTGGAGCGACGCTGATCAGGAATCTTTGTGTTGACCATTAACAGGAACGGAACATTTTTTAACTTAATTAACGACTGTTTTTAATATATTTTTTTCCTACTGACGGTATTTCAGAAAGCCATCAAGGATAGGCGTGCATGGAAGGCGAAGCTGTATCCGCGAAATAAGCCCGAAGATTCCGATGATTACATTCAACGCGCGTACGTACATGGCATCGATTGTCAGCTCGCTGATTCATTGGGGTATTACTATTAATTGAACACTGATAGTTGCTAATGAAATTGAAACCAGTGGCGTGATTTCGCTGTTGCAAAATACAGGGTGAGTTTTACATTGGCTACGTTCACATCGTCAATCTACGTCGTTAAAATCTACAAATTGACTAACATTTTTGCCGTCGTTTTAATCTTCTCTTTGACGGAAAATTTGTTCATCTATATTTGAGCAGAACAGCATTGGTTGCAACTTCAAAAGCAGCTATGTTTTGTACTATTTTGTTGTCTTATGTCGACTTTGTTACCTTTTATAGATTTATTTTAATTTTTTAATACAGAATGTTCAAAATTTTTGAGATTAAATTAGCTTTTTTGGTAAATATTAGTTGTTTCATTTTCATTAGTCATGCACATGAGCACACATTTCATGAGTACATTATTTTGCATCATCTTAATACTGTTACCAAAAAATGTACCATTTCGCGAATTATCGTCTTAAATCGAATAAATAATTTATCCGTGTAGTTTCTCTAGATATTTGGAAAATGATCTTTAAAAAAACTGATAACTGTTTTCAAACACAAATACATATATTATAAATATTTTATTTTCATGTACCCTAATCACTACTCAGCTCCGAATGTGTGGATGTGGAGATAGTTTAGATTTTTTTTTAATATCCCTTATTGACACTATAATCTTTCTTATCATACAAATTACACTTTGAGTCGACTTACTGTACACAGATAGTAAGCTTTGTATTGTCTATGCCAAATAATTCGAGTAATAGATATTAAAATATAATTATGTTCTGCCAAAATAGTTTGGCTAGTAGATGTTAATTGCAGGTCTTGCGACTTGAAATTTTATTGCACACAACTTTACAAGAAGATTTACTTATCAAAATTATATTATTTTGAATTCCTAATAGTCTAGTTTAGATCCCGCCTAAGGCCGACCTTCACTCATCTGTTTACAGAATTGAAAAAAAAATATTTTTAGCAATCCTAATACATAAACTAACATAATTACTACGAATAGATTGCCTGATGAAATTAAGTCACACGCACTTTAAATAGTCTTGGCTTGATTCAATATCGATTTCGTTTTTTATTCTCTTTGACTTTTTCACTTATTTTTAAAAAACTTTCTGAGTGAAAGTTTTACGATTAGATACTTAGCCAGAAAGTATTTTTCATTCGGTAAACAGATGGGTGAAGGTCGATCTATATAACGAAGTCTACAGCCGACAATTAACAACTTGTCACACCGCAACACGCTACACACTGCTAAAACCACATAAGCGGGACCTAATAAAACCATAATAAAAGAAAAATAAAAAATATTTCGTCAAGGTACAGGTATTTATTGTTCAAGCGTCTACTAGATAATAACGAGACACACTTTGTGAGACGTCGACTTTCGTCCGAAAGCAAAATTTTAAAAAGAAACAACCAGACGTAAACATACATACTCGTCTCGGATGGACAACAAATCCAATTCAAAACCCACTGTCTAATATTAATATTTGGTTTAACTAAGAAAATAATGAATAATCAAGTCGAACGCAACCTTCACATAATAAGGACAGAAGGGGGCCCATGACACCAATGTCACATATTTGTGACTTGTTGACAACCATAACATCTCGACGAGACATTCAATAAGCTAGCGTCAAAGGCACATTTTCGAATTGGCATTCAAATCTAAACACGGTTGTACAAAACACAACTTATATGACCTACGTAAAAGAAGTAAGCAACGTCCTCGACAATGGGTTGAAAAGGGTAATCAAAATTGATATGAGTAAAAAATTTCGAAAATATTTTTTTCAATATTTTGATGGAAGCAATACCAACTGACAATTTTGGGGTCATAGCGAATCACTAACGCAAGGCAGCATAATACGGGATATCATTCCCCGCTCAAACGATGAAGGAAAACATCGTACGGAAACCGTGTGCTAGAACGACGAATTCGAAAACATGTAACATGTACCAACGAGCACTGGGCCAGATGGTACAACCCGTTCCCTCGTACAGAGAGCAAGCCTGTGCCGCAGAAGGAACATTATAGTCTGATTATGCGGGATTGAAGACTTGTTCAAGTATGACTATAGTAAGAATAATACGTATTTTGCTGTCTTGCACATGATAAAAAATAAGAGTCGCAATAGCTTAGCTACCACCAATAAAACAGATAATTATTATTTTATAACTAGGAAACATGTTCTGTATTTTTATTATTTCGGAATATACTAAACTAACTTAGATATGGTTTGAATTTTCAATAAGAACGTTCGAATTTACAAATGAACTCAAGTTTTTTAACTGCCCCGACCGCAAAAATGTCAAGCGTTATTCGGTGAATTTTTCAAGGGTTGTTCTAGTTCCATTTGTAAATAGAAACATAATGTTATATTAATATATTGTTATTACTTCAATCGTAAGATATACTAAAACAATGTCTCCTACGTCACATTTGAAAACCTTTGAAATATTTTTGTTCAGTAAAAACTATTTAGTTACATTATTGTGTCAGGCGCTGGAAATGCATACATCATATTGTATTTTCATGTAGAACTGTCATTGTTTTTGCTCAAATGATATTCACAATCACACTATTTAAATCTGTATTCGGTTTATAAAAATACGTAGGTAATGATGAAGTACTTCACACATTGAAATAATGAATGTAAAAGCATAATATTTTATGAAGATGCTATATGTATTTCCACGAATGCTGACACGATAAACTCCTCACAATTAGTTAGTTACACGCTAAACCGCACAAACAGGTACAAAAGTATCTTTACTATTCTCATTTATTTACAAGAGGTGAATATCAGAAATGAAGTAGTACACATAGAATTTGGTAACAATATTACCTATATGACGAAATGGGATTCGGTCTAATTTGTATATTGTACGGCCACAGACACTACGCGTATCAACAGATTAGTTTTTTTTTATCTAAGTACGAAGCAAAAATTTAAAAGCATACCCAATACTTCATTCGATAACGCGTACCTTTTAGAAAGCGATTAAATCTAATTTCATCTTTTCTGTAACACGAAACGAAGTACAATCATTTTTAAGAAATAAAAAACTAACAATTAATATTACCCCATATTCCAATTCCCGATTAATAACGCTAGTTTATGTTTTTTTAATCAATGTATTACTTTGTCGTTTTGGATAATGACTATAATATGTTGTAATAAAGAAAAAAATATGTACAAAAAGGAAACTAGATATTTATTAATAGAATTGAGAAATCAATTTTCTTAGGCTTTCATGTGAAACGGAACATAAGATTACACTAAATCCGACTGGCCATTAGAATCTGCTATTTCATGGCTTAACACTCATTTTAAGAAGATTTTGCTACTGACAAATTAATTCCTCGAAACACTAAGCAAAGTTTAGGTAAACATTCTGTAGAAAAAGTTCTTAACAAAAATGTTAAGCGCGGAAACAAACTATAGAATTTAACCGCTCACACCAGTAAAAATTATCATAGACTTTCTATTACATCCAATCGAATATCTAATATTATACATCTAATATTATGACATTCACGAATGGCCAATGTTAACACGAAACAAAAAAATATCTAAGCTACAAAAAATAAAATTGTAAGGCGACAAAATTAAAATGTTTGCTATACAAATAAAGGTTCGAAAAGGATGGGCATTTCAATCCGGTAGGGTTACATTGAACATGGCTGGAAACAAGGGAATTTTGTGCCGTGTGATACAAGTGAGGGCTGTGGTGAGGCTGAACCAAGTAGGTTTATAATAAACATTTATTCTGAAGGCCATACCACAGCCTATAGAGTATTACATGTATTATATATGTATTTTAGGATTCCAACTTGCTTCGGCTCTGTCGAGTTGTCAGTTTACTAGAATATATTTGGGATATCGTACCATGATGATCATGAAAGGAATCAGATATTATTATTTATTTTAAGTAAATAATTTGAACATGTAGGCAACCAGAGGTAGGCATTGCGTTCCCTGTAGAAGACAATACATACATATGTGCTAGTGAAAGTAATACAATCAAAGTTGACACTACCACATGGTAATTTCAGGGTTTATTAAACCGACGCATCAACGCAGCCGAAGCACCAATTATTGTGTGAATCAAACAAAATTCCAACTACATTACCCGTTTTCGAGACAGTTATGTACAAAATGAAATGTTACCAACGTTCAAAATTCTAAAGTAATGTAACTGCAATTCCATTCGATTTGTACTAGTATGATGTATTCAGCTAATTTTGGGACGAAACCGCACACTTAGCAACGTGAACACACTTTAAAAATCCGAAGCCGAAAACAACACTTGCCAGACATTTTCCATACTTTTAATTTGAAAACTTTGGTTTGATATGTCAAAATTACAATTAATTTAGTGAGTGTCACTAGTATAAAAAAGAAACGTTCCTAAAGTTACTTACCAAACTGTTCAAACGATTGGAATGGGATATTCCACGTCAGTATCTTAGTTTGCGTTCCATCGGCGCTTGCACAGGGTAGTGTGCGATCGCGTCCCGTGTGTTGTGTTAGTGTAGAACGTAATGTATAGCGTTAGTTTGGGCTGAACGCGTCAGCCAATTCCGTCTGACAGTCGAACGTCTCCGAACTGTCGGGGTGGTCCGGATAGAACTCCCTGTATATTTTGTCCAGTAACGATTGCCTGGAATTGAAAGAAGTTTCATTTCAGAATTGCTCTTTGGTACTGGTAGACAACAAATAATCTTTGAATTCGGAAAAATAGAATTTTGTTGTTTTCAAGTAATTGGGAAATCCAAAATATTTGTTGATTTAAAAACATTTTGACCAACATTTGTATTTGGCTTGAACCTTCAGCTGTCAACTGCATCGTGGAAGGCCAAACAGCAACAAGCTTCTAACACCCAAAAAGACACGGTCTGTCACTCACTGACGAAGCACCTGTCAGCATCACATTGTAATGGAACGTGTCTTTTATTTGAAGGGTCACTCTTTTTTGCAGCCTAATGGGTCTATAAATATACGTAGGTACTCCTTGACCAAACATATGATCGAAGACCGTAGATCATGCCTTCTCTGTTGGAGAAGAGACCTTTGTCCTGCAGTGGGACACTAACAGGCTGGTATTATTAACTGTGAGCGACACTTACTTGGCAGCAAGTCCCCCACCGGGTGGCAGGCCCGGTATGTTCTCCTGCACGAGTTGTTTCAGCACCCACGAGAAGTGACTCGCCGAGTCCTCGCGCTCCTCATTGCCGGCGCTGCGCTCGATCAACGCTGTAGAACAAATAGCAAGTTATATTTAGACAAGGTGATTGGAATAAGGAACAATAACGTCCGTTTTCACTAACATTTGGCAACAACCAAACAATAAGTGTTTAAAAAGTATTCGGCTAAGGGCGGTCGAAATACAAAACCCTGCTTTTATTTAGGCATTCATCTAAGTATGGCGTGTTTGTGAAAAGGGTATACGGAATGTTCCGGTAGCCGCCCTTCAGATATTAGTATTTTTTTTTTTAGTTTTCTCGGCAGAATTTTAACCTGGGTGATGAAATGTAGGTGTATTTAAGTCTAGAACTAACACATAGACTGCTTACCGCTTCGAGGAGCATAGATGTGAATGTTACACGTTTTATTTATGACAAATATAAATATACATACTTATGGGTAGATGGAGTCACTAGAAATTCATAACTAGACACTCTATGCTTAGGTCATCAAAACCATTAACACAATCTCCTCTATTTTTATAAAAATAAATGCTCATTTTGTTATTGTTTATACAGAAATATAATGTTAATTAAAACATTTACTGGCACATGCTTCATATTTCCTGTCTATATCTAAGAGCCCTGACATTGGCTTGACCTAACTATAAAACCTATGTAGTTAGCAAAACACGAGACACAATATTATTAAATTGAAAAGTTAGACTTAAACTCGTGCTAAAGTCAACTGCATTGCCTGACCTATGATTAAGAATAGTTTAGGGCTACCCTTTGACCTATATTCGATAATAAACTGTCGAATGCTATACTTAGCGTTTGGAATTGATTTTGTTGCTACTGGCCAGAACTCTTCAGATATATCGAAACAGTTTAGTTTTTTTCCTTTCTTTTAAAATATGGTAACTGGCAGCTGACAACCCACTAGTACCATTGAATCCAATTTACATTCAAAGAAAAATGAACATTGATAAAACTTCTCAAGAATACTTCAATGCTGTTAGGGTTACGCTATAACCCCAATAGTAGTATTATAGGGCCATAGGCGACATCGCAACCACGATATTTTATGACAAAACTAGCGGTATGCTAAAATGCTTATCATTTTATTTCCAATGTGTATGATCTTGGATATAGGCTTAGAACACGCAACCAAAACGTAACACTGCAGACTCATCACAGTACTGTTAAACAAAGAGTTTGGTATACAGGCACAAATATAAGGTATTTGTTTCATGAATCTAAGTAATCAATATTGTTGTATGTGTGTAACAACTTGATGCACAGTTAATATAATGGTTAAATACTTGGATTACTTAGCACACTCAGCTCATTGTTCAAATGGAGTTACAAGTTAGGTGACTGAATACTTATCTCTTTGTATGACTGTACATTTTCACGTTGACAACAGACCTTGACGTTTTAGTAAGGGCAATGTCAAGGGCAGTATATTATTAAGACTTATTAAAAAGATAACGTTTAGTACAAATCTATTTTCAATGTGAAATTTATGATTGTATTTTTTCGTTCTGTGTGGTGTACAAGTGTATAATAAATAAATAAGTAATAATACACACATCAAAAGTATCTAGGGATCAACATATATTTTTGCAATAACTTTTCTCCTGATTGATATTAATTAAAATTTTCTTTAAGGATTCATCAAATAAAGTGTTTTCGTTTGTCACAGTAACGATAAACCAAGTCACCTTTGCATTAATAAAGAAATTTGCCATTTTCCTAATAAAGGGATTTTTGACATTTGAACCACTAACATTAAAGTTCGAAAAAAAGACTGAAATAACAGTTTTCTTTAAAATTTTATTGGGTAACTTAAACAATTAATAATCCGTGTTTCTACCGCGAACACTAACAACACAAGAACATCGGTTTGGCATACTCAAAATGAGTTCATCCAAATCACGCTGTGGAATGGCCGCCCATGTTCGTTGCAACAACAAAAAAAGGTCTTCTTGCGACTGGATACCCTCCATATTCGGCAGAGCTCTTCTCTGTAGCATATCCCATGCATGCTCAATCGGGTTCAAGTCTGGCGACTGAGCAGGCCAGGGCAGGACATTGATGTTAGCTGCGGCGAGAGTCTGTCTTACAACTCTTGCGGTGTGCGGTCGTGCATTATCATGCATTAACTGAAATAAGGGACCGATTTGCACTTGTAGAGGAACGATGACGTCTGATACAATCGTCTCAGCATAAATTTGAGCGTTGAGGTTGCCTCTGATCCAAATCAACTCAGTTCTTCCGCCGATCCAAATACCCGCCCATACCATGATGGTTCCACCACTATAAGGATGGACTTCCTGGCAGGATTTTAATCGCTGTTGGCGTCCAGGGGTTCTCCAGTGTCGTATACGTCTTGTATCCGGTCTCATACCAAAACGAGACTCATCAGAAAAGCACACGAAACGCCATTGTTCTTCTGCCCAATTTCTGTGTTCAAGAGCCCATTGATATCGAATCCTACGATTGTGCATTGCTATAGGTGGTACCCGTAGCGGTCTTCGGGAATGAAGGTTCACTTCATGCAAGCGGTTTCTGACTGTTTGGTCGCTAATTAAGTTCCCTGAAGAGTGATGAAGCCTCACGGCTAACATCATGGCGGTTATTGTTGGAGCTCTTCGAGTTAAGATTTGAATGTATCGGTCTTGTCTCCGTGTGGTGCAGCGATATCGTCCTCCATGGCGCTCAGCCACGGTACCAGTGCTTCGGTAACGTGTCCAAAGTCGACTGATAACACTCTGACTTGTATTCAGAGCTAAAGCCACAGTACGTTGCCGGGAACCAGCTTCTATCATTCCCACGGCTCTGAGCATTTCTTCCCTGCTTAAATGACGTCGCCGCTCCATAATAACGTTGGTTTTAATCAGTAGTAGGGAAACAGTAGCACTAATAATGTCTTCAATGCGTTGTATGTTTTTATAGGGAAAATATTGACAGCTTATTTTCATCTTTTACTCGAATTTGATTGAGAGTTCCTGATTCAAATTATGAAATGCACCAAAAAGGATCCATATAAATTTATAAAATCATAAATTTATTACAAAGCCACATCTCAATCTCAAGAAATCCGCATAAAAATGCTTGATCCCTAGACACTTTTGATGTGTGTATGTATTTCCATTTGTATTTTTTTGCGGTATTTGCCTGAAGTTGCTAAATAGATAATCTCTATACTATCAGTTAAACTGCAACTCATCCAATAATGGCATGACGATGTAATAACTTGCTACTATCTATACATTCATAAATAATAGGAACTAGCGACCCGCCCCCGCTTAGCATGGATGACGTCATTAAATCTTTATGTATTAAACATTATCAAGCCTTTCTTGACACTTACCTTAAATTACGGTGAAAACCGCATCAAATTTATGTAAATTTTGATACTGATTATGAGATGGGAACTAAAACGTAAGATTAAATGCAGTATACAAAATACATTATCTTACTTATAAATAGCATTATTAATCTAGTAGAATAGTAGACTTAAAAAAATATATATATAATATCGTCATTTTTGTACATGCCATACTGTAGAAATTATGCTTCCTAAAGAGCGACCCCATTTCTATGACGTTCAAAAGGAGTTGCCATTTAAAAAAAAAAAGTATATTTTATTTATCACTTTACCAAACGCAACCATAAACATGTAGACTGCATTATAATCACGTAGACC